>CANSZD010001984.1:0-548266 GCA_947648045.1 Beta corolliflora
AGATATCTTTTTGGCTCAAGGAGTAATGATGGCTTTCAATGGTTTCACCCAATTGTTGTTGTTGGGTTTTTGATATTAACAAGATTAGATATTATTTCACTAATAATCCTCCAGATCTGATCCAAATCTCAATTATTACGCCTATGAAACGCACCTTGCTGTGCGCTATATCTGCGGCTCTCGAAGCGTCAGATCCTTCTACACCCAATCCAGGGAAGTTCTCTCTCTTGCTCCTAATTAATTTATTTTCTAGTCTTAGTTTCTTTGTCTTGGCTCTAATTAATTTTTTGTATGTTTGGCTTTCAATTTGTCTGGTTCTCTTATCTGATCCCCCTCTCTCTCTTCCCATCTCCATGGCTCCTCGTCTTTTTCACGCCACTCCTAATTTCTTTACACAGGGGTTTATTTTCTTTCAAGTCCACCCTCAAATTGCCCCTCTTCTATATGCCCTATAAATACCCGATTTATTGCACTGTTGCATTCATCCCTGCTCTCCCTCTTTCAAATTACTCGCCATATCATTGCCCTGCTATGCTGCCTTTTTCTCACTTCTTCCCTCCATTCATGTCAGACGTACCTCCATCTAAAAGCTATGTCAATGTTCTCAAATCCTCTTGCGATTTTCATTCCATTCCCGCTAACGCTAATAGGCCCAATCCCGATGCAACTACCCCTATGGATAACCGTCCTAGTTCGCCCAATTGCTCAACCAATAGGCCAACTCAATGTCTGGATTATCACTGTCACAGTCCACCTTCCCCTCCCATTCGACCACGGCACTCAAGTCCTGTTGTCACAGACGTTCCAAATTTTACTCCCCCCAACATCACTGTAGACGCCCCTACCATAGATGACTCCACTAAGAGCCTCCTCCAAGCTTCTTGTCTCTTTGGCAAGATATGGGGTGACCCAATCCCATCCACAACCATCATGACTCGCCTTAAGCGCGATTGGACTTGGCCTCACCTTACCCAACTAACTAGGAAGATTGGCTACCTAATCAAGCTAGATAGGTTCACCTCTAGCAATGATGACAAGGCGCAATATGCTCGAGTTTGTCTCAATATTAGCATATCCTCTCCGGTTCCTAGGTCCATAACTATGGTAAGTGATCATGGCTCGACTGAATTTTTCTTGACTTATGAAGGTATTCATGAAGTTTGTCCCTTGTGTGGTGTAAAAGACCACGTCCTAACCTTTTGCCCCAAAAGCCCATTTGCTTGTCTCGACCTTGTTGTAGCCAAATTGGAGGCTAGCTCTCTTGATCCCTCTTCCCCAAATATTGATGACTCAAACTGGTGCTTTGTCAAACCTCAAAGAAGAGGTCGTCCCCGGCCTCCTTTTCGAGGCTCCTTTAGAGACCGTAGACCCTACCGCCGCTTCCCCGCAACCCCTTGACTCACCCCTCATGGCATAGCCCCCCTTGACAATCAAAACATCCCCAACTTCCTCCTCCTCCCCCGTCAAATTTGCTTGCCACCTCTAATGCTTTTGATTCATTGGTCGAGTTCCAAATCAGTGTAGAAGATGGTATTCATCTTAGCCCCCCCTCTTATCAATCATTCGGATGATCTGCCCCATATTCCCTTCTTCGAGGATGATGACCTTAATGATGAGTTCATCCAAGCTCTTGGTGTGCTCCAACCACTCCCCAAACATTGCCCTCAAAGTGACATCAACTGAAATAATCTCTACCTCGTGCGGCCCTAACGAGGGCTCCTAATCCAAAGATAGCCTTCAAAGGCGTAGGAAGGAGGGTGTTGAGGACTCCTCCCCCCCTCATCAAGATGTTCCATGAGTTGCCTTGTTCGTGTGATTTTTCCATGCTTGAGTAGGACTCTAATTTTCATTTTTTAGTTTTCTTTTTATTTCAATCTTGCCCAATTATCTTTAGACTTAGGATCACAATGTATGTTGGGCAACTTTTGTATCTAAATTATCCTAGTTATATGAAGTTGATTTCCTATGTTTCGCATTCTTGCTTGATTAGTAATTTTTATCAATGTTGGATGTTCAAATGGTTTTGCTTTGTTCCTGAAATTTTCTCTGTTCCAAGCTTGCATTATCCCTTCACCACTGTTTGTTTTACACAAATTTCTCAAGTTCACTCGCCTAATTGCATGCTCCAACTGCCTAATTGGGCCTCTCGCCTTATCGTCAGCACAACATTCTCCATAGGCCCATGGTTATTAAGGCCCACGCCCCCTCTCATGTTTTCTTGTTTGTGTAGTTTTTTCGTTTGGGGTAAGATAAGTTACGTATCGACAATGACCTGAAAGCAGCCTGGCCTTTTTCGAGTATCTGCCAAAGGCCCAGTACTTAATGGGCTTCCATCCAATGTAAGTACTGAACGGGTTTTTAAACCCCAATTGAACCGGATGTTGAGCATCCGCTATGAATCATGTTGGATGAATTTAATCCAACTTATGCCATCTCATCTTTTCTCAAAGTTCGAGTATTGTAATCTTAGAAAACACTCCATGAAAATTGGATTATTTTATTTTGTTACATGAAAATAATTAGTTGGAATATTCAAGGAGGCAAGAAACCCGAAGCTCTTGCTGAACTCCTTTTTCTCACACATAAATTTAAGCCGGATATCCTCTTCGTTCTTGAAACAATGACAAATGGAACCAATAGTATTAACATTCTCAAAGCGCTTCGCTACGAAAACAAACTTATCATCGACCCTGTTAATAATTGTGGAGGAATTTGGATCCTTTGGAATAGTGTCAAAATGGACCTCTTGCATTACGTTTCAACCAACCGGTGTGCCCACCTATATATCAACTACAAACCGCTTAATAAAAGGATGCTTATAACAGCAGCGTATGCTCCATCCCAAGAAAATTATAAAAATGAGTTCTGGTCATATCTAACTACATAATTGAGTTCCTCGAACACCCCATGGATTACTATAGGCGACTTCAATGAAATGATCCTTCCTAACGATAAACAAGGAGGTCAACCTTTAAAGCAACATCAGCTTTCTAGATTACCAAATTTCCTCTCTAACCTCAATGCAAATGATGTCCCGGCTATTCAAAACTCGTTTTCCTGGCAAAAAGTGGATTCACAATAACCTTATTTATGAACGGCTAGATCGAGCCCTAATAGACTGTCAACTCAACGCAATTTTTCCCAATGATACCGTCTTATATGGCAACTTCACAGTCTCTGGCCATGCCCCAATTTTTTACAATTGTAATTCCGATAGTGTTCAAACTTCAGCGCCATTTAGATTCCAAAATCACTGGTCATTGCATGAAACATCACACCAAATTATGCGTAAAAATTGGTCTCAACCAATTACAGGCTCATGCTTTTTTCGCATTCAAAGGATACCTATCAATACAAAATACCAACTCAAAGCATGGGCTCGCATTACTTATAACCAAAATAACAATAAGCTTATTCAAAATGACAATAAAATAAAAGACGTTGAACAAAAGATTTGGAACCAGCCATACAACCCCATTCTCAGAAAACATCTACCTCGACTAATAATCCAAAGGGAAAAACTCCTTCTCCATGGCTAAAAACATCGGACTAATCTTTCAAGAAAAAATTGGTTAACACAAGGGGATCGAAACACAAGTTTTTTCCACAACAAAATGAAAAAAAAGGAAGGTTAACTCTACAATCTATCGTCTCAAGGATGACTTAGGACAATGGGTTGATTCCCCACATGAGGTTAAATTGCTCCTCTTAAATGCCTTCAAAAATAGATTCAAATCAGGTACTCTACCAAATCATAATATTGACTTAAGTTTCATTCCACCAATAGTTTCCCATGAGGCTTCCCTCTTCCTCTTGCAGCCATTCTCAAACGAAGAAATTAAAGCTGTCTTCTTTGATTTGAACCCTCATAAAGCTCCGGGTTCTGATGAGTATGGGCCCATTTCTTTCAAGCCTATTGGCCAACACTAGAAACAGACATATGTTTAGCAATTAAGGGTTTTTCCATCATGGCAAACTACCCCCGTCCCTTAACCATACTATTATAGCCCTTATTCCAAAAAGGTAAACCCAGATCATCCCAATCACTTTCATCCAATCAGCTTAATTAATACGCTCTACAAAGCTATTTACAAGCTTTTAGTCCAGAGATTATGCGCTATCTTAAAAGAAAAAATCAGCCCTCTTTAAAACGCTTTTACACCAGATTGATCTAGACATGATAATATTTTGAATGTCCAAGAGATGAGGAATATCTTTCACAAATCTTCTTCAAAAATAGGTTGGTGTGCCCTCAAGCTTGACATGGCACTAGTACAGAATTGACGATTTACGTCGGATGCGAGGCGCTCATTTGCGTCGGACATGGGTCCGACGGCACAGCTCTTGACGCAAATCAAGATACATGATCTGCGTCGGACAAGCACGCGACGTAGATTGCTCACTATTTGCGTCGGACCCAGACTACCACGCGACGCAAATAACTGTTGAGCTGCTACCTACTGTGGATGCAGGACACCACCATTTGCATCGCATGCTGGTCAATATGCGACGCAAATGGCCTACTATCTACGTCGCACATTGAGCAGCATGCGACGCAGATGGTGGTGTCCTGCATCCACAGCGTGAGCAGCCCAAGTATCATCTGCGTCGCATGATGCTCAATGTGCGACGCAAATACTAGGCCATTTGCGTCGTACATTGACCAGCATGCGACGCAAATGATGATTGTTGGGTTTTTTTTTCTCTTTTTTTTTTCATATACAAAACCTTAAACTTCAAAACTAAACGAACATTATATTAATAATTATGAGCAGAAAATTTGGCAGAGTCTCCTTTGTAATTTGGACAACCCAGGAAATCGTTGGGAGAATTTTGCATATATAACCAAAACCTGTTCCAAGTACACCTCAAAGCAACCAATATTGCAATCAATTGCAATCAGCCAACCAACAAGGTTCAATATATTGTTCAACCTATAAATACATATACTAACTAGTTAGTTTGCAGCTTTGACGACCGCTACAAAGTATTTTGCAAAAAGTTCTCTAAGTTCGTCGATTTCAGTTGCGGAGTATGGCTGAGGACTTGGTGGAAAATCCTAGAAATATATTAAATTAGTTAATATACTTGAAAATTCTATAAGTATAAATAACGAATTTACGACATACATATACCTCCTGTAAATTATCTGAATCATAGTGCATGCGGACGATTTCAAGCATGTTTTTCATCACGAAATAGCCGCATTCCGCTCCTCCCGATTGTTGAGCACACTACACTAAATTTAAGATATATATTAGAATTGGAAATAAAATCCTAAATAGAATTATAAAATGTGTACGAAATACAAAACATAAGAGTTTTACCGGGATCGTTATCCAAGACAATTTAGTTCCTTTATTGAATCCTTCAAGGCGCGTGAAACTTGTATATGCTCTAAGTATAGAAATTTTGTAACAATTAATTACTATAAACATTTGTAAATTATTTAAAATATCAAAAAATACATGTAAATTAATTAACATGTATAACAACTATGAACTTACGTATTCAGCGGCACTTTGATAGCTAATTTTCTTTCTCTCTGTAGCGAATCAAATACATATACCGCTTTCTTAGATAGACAAATGACAAAAAGAATCCAATGTTGCCTAAGGCATGAAACAAAATGTGATGGTCATATAACCACAAGTTCATATAGATAAAACAAAGAAAGGATTAGTTTAACTAACATACTTTTGAATATACGGACATAGGATGAAATGCATATTTTGATTCGCTTTCATTGTACTTGCCATGTAGTTGATCACGGCATTTGGTTCATTGCGTATCATGGTCGCCGAAATCATACTTGGACACATGAAACCAATAGTACCCTCTGGTTCAGACTCCTCTTCCAAATACCTAAACTCCAAATACTTATACTTAGAAGAAACCATAAAAATAAATATCAATGTTAATTAGTTTAGAGTTTGAGAATTCTCACATCATAAATATTTGCAAAATGGATATATTAAGCCATGCTCCAGTGAGAAATTGAAAAACATCTGGTCGCGAGAGAATGATCATCTGATCACTATCATAGTTGAAGACGATACCCTTCATAACTTCCATATTAAAAGGCTCATCTGAGGGCCGGTTGCAAAATAATCGGTGCATATCATTGACAATATCACCCATCTCCTCCAGTGATAAGTCAATAAAAGGATCTATGTACCTATGTGCTGACTCATCGATGCAAAGATCACTACCAACTAATTTTTTTTTCTTCTTCTTCATCGCAGCTCCCTCAGGCAAATGTTCCTAATTCAATACGACTTCTTTTTAATTCATACTATATATGTATATAGATTATTTCATATATCAATCAAGCTTACGTAGTATATAAATCAAGATATTAAACATAAGTTACCTGATTATCCGAGACTATGAATACCAACTCTTTTGGCCATTCCATGAATGAACCCTCAGCTTGACTGAGTTTCACGATGTATGGAGTAGGTAGTGGAACTGGAGCATCGGCATAGTCCGGAAAAAAATTATCAACACTCGCTTTCACGGCCGTAGGATGTGATGATGACCCCAGTTGTGGATGAACGGTACCCTCAGCTACAATGATCGGCCCCGAGACATCCGCTAATGCCAAACGACATGGAACTTGACTCTTAACATCCAAAGAGAACACAATGTCATTAATTAAGTGTTTTAGAAGCTGAATATCATAATCTTAGAAGATATAAAATAAACTTATACCTGCAAGTTCACAAATGGATCATTGCCCCCCGAGTGACAGCTACTAGGATCAACTGGAGTGTGAGGACTTCGGACCGGCGCATCTTCCCTTGTTTGATTTGGTGCTTGAAGACTTAATCGCGCCGCAAAAGCCATCAACCTTTCTTGAACTATTGCATCTATCTTCGAGTTCATCTCTTTATCGTCCTGTTCTCTAACTCTTTGGCTCACTCTAGCCTCGAACTCCCGCATCTCCTCATCATCCATGCCCCTACCCTTTCGAGCAGTACTACTCCGATCAGGATCTCCCCAAACAGATGTAATTTCAATGCTACGCCCAACTGTTAACACACGCCCCAGACGGTCTTTCCTCTGTAAAGCACGTGATAGAGCATCATCCATCCGACCTGGAACAAACTCTCCTTCCTTTTCTTTCCTTTTCCAATCATCCTGTGTCCAATTAAAAAAATTCATATGATTAGTAGAATACGAGTAATTAGACAAGAAAATATCATAAAATTTGAAAAATGCTTACAATGGACTCTTTTATCTTTTGTGTTTCTTCATTAGGGAAGAAAAGATTTCCTTCCTTATCTTTTTTCGATCTCGCGAGAAGCCATGGCAAAGTTCGATCCAGCAAGGAGGATAAAGCGAAGATGTGGATGAGTCAACGAGATGATGTTGTAGATGATGAAGGGATATACCCTTTTCTTTTCCAAACGAGGAATCATCTCTCGCATATGACTTTTGACCCGTAAAATGAGGATGAATGTTGGCGACTCGAGACTTTCTTGCTTTTTCACTTTTAGCCTAATATAAAAACAAGTAAATAGTCAATATTCACAACATAAAAAATTGATTATAACATATTATGTGATTGTAACGTACATATAATATACCTTAAACTCATCAGAGCTACACTTTGTCACAAATTGCTTCCAAATCTCTTCCGTAATGAAAGGATAGAGCACATACGGTTGCTTATCATTGTTAGGCCCCTTCCTCATTTTTGTGATCCATCGACTCACCAATTTTGACTTGAAATCCCTCCACCGCTTATCACAAGTAGTCAACACATCTCTTTTCTTCCTCTCATCCTCAACTATTCCAAACTCTCTCTTCAATTTAAAAAATAATACACGATTAGTAACTAATAAACAAGATCTCAATTAAATTAAAAAAATGACTTTTAAAATACATGGGTTACTTACTTTAGCATCTTCCCATAAACTATTTTTAAGGCCTAGTGGAACATCATCCCAACTATCGTACACGATAGACACTTTGCTTCTACTAATTTCACCGCAATGTGTCTTGTACGCACCAACATGCTCCCCAATCGGACGCATCAACCCATCCCACTGAAGTACTCTTTGAACCCCGGGTATGGAACAAATCCCTTTTGTAGGACCTCTAGCCTTACTCACTCTTTTCTTCCTACTACCTCCATCAGTAATCTCAGCCTCAGAACGTGGTTGCCGATCATCTGATGCATCATGCATTATCTCATCTTCCATCACTACACCTGAAACCAAATACAAATACCAACCAAAGACATGTTAGATTCATAAATGAAGTACTACAAAATTCTGTTAACAATGCATAAATTATATAAAATTGAAGATTATAAACAATTGTAGTTGCAATAATATTACGTAAATTACCTATTAATCACTTTTTTCTTTGACAACGTCAAATCCCTCATTATGGTCTTGACGAATGTAATTTGGGTCCAAATCTTCCCCTAATGTACTTGGAATGACTACCGACGAAGTAATAACTTCATTAAATTGTGCATCGTATTCTTCTTCATCGTGTACATCATCAATTCCAAGTATTCTCCTTTTTCCTTCAATGACAAGACCATTTCGAATCGACGGGGTCGGCCCATGTAGAAAACTTGTTTTGCTTGTGATGCCAATATGAAACTATCTTCATGATGCCCAAACCGGCTGAAATTGACTAATGTAAAAAAGCCATGTTCATCATTCTTTAAACCACGACGAATATCAACCCACTTGCATCGGAAAAGCGGAATTTTGAAGTCAACGTAGTCAAGTTCTAATATATCTTCAATGAACCCGTAGTAAGACTTCATTGTCTCAACAATTGTTCTATCCCTTCTGCTTGTATACTCTGATGACAAAGCCCCCAACGTAACACCACTGTTTTGCATCGTAGATTTGTCATCTTGCCACTTCGTGTAAAATGAATAACCATTGATGTCATACCCTTCATAGGAAAGAACTTGCATCTTTGAACCATATGCCAACCATCTCAACGTATCCAATACATCATTTTTCAGGACAGATAATTGGTTCATAACTCGTTCGTTAAACCAATCAACGAATGAACGATTATGCTTAATCACCAACTCACGTTTAATCTTCAATGGATACTGAACACTAAGAACAGTCATGTGTTCATCTAAGTAAGGATGAACTTGTTTCTGATTTTCTAACACTAAATATTCTGCTTTTCTTTTCAACTCTCCATCAAGACACAATATTTTTTTACCAATGGTACCACAACCATCAAGTCTTCCTCCATGTCTAGATTTTGGCAATCCAATTACTTGTGCACGTGCTAAATACTGACTTACATATTCAGATACTTCCTCTGCAACTGTTCTTTGGACAATACGTGCTTCTGGTCTGGCTGGATTCATCACTTTCCCTTCAAAGTACCCATATGTCTTTCGAAAGGTCACATATACCACATACAAACGGGCCCACAAAGTTTAATTTCTTGGACAAGATGAATTATCAAATGAGGCATGATGTCAAAGAACGATGGTAGGAAGTACATTTCAAATTGACACATCGTCTCTATTACATCAGCTTGCAAGTTATCTAGAGTGTTAGGATCAATCACCTTGCTAGAGATAGTTCTGAAGAAGAAACACAGCTTTGTTATCGTGTATCTTACTTGGGAAGGCAAAATTCCTCGTATTGCAACAGGTAATAAATGCTGCATCAAGATATGACAATCATGAGATTTCAAACCAACGAGTTTCAAGTCCTTCAGTGAGACAAGGTTTCGAAAATTTGACGAGTATCTAGCAGGGACCTTTAACCTATGCAGAGACTCACAAAAACTCGTTTTCTCCTTCTTAGACAAAGTGTAGCAAGCTGGTGGAAGATAATAGCGTTGTCCTCGCTCCTGAGGTGCTAGTTCTGGTCTGCCCATTTCAGCCATGTCTTTCCTAGCTTTAACTCCATCCTTTGTCTTCCCGGGCATATTCAACAATGTGCCGACAATGGCATCACAAACATTTTTCTCAATGTGCATTAGATCAAGACAATGTGTCGACTTCTAAACATTCCCCGATATGGGAGGTCCCGAACTTAGACCTTTTCTTGTATAAGTTCTTGAGACACTTTTAAAGGGCTTGCCAAACACTGTTTCAATATCCTTTACCCACCTAGAAACATGTTTTCCACGTAAAGGTACAGGGGCTTCTCTCATCTCCACTTTTCCGTTGAACAACTTTTTCTTCTTACGAAATGGATGATCTAAAGGAAGAAATGTACGATAATGCAGGTATACATTCTTCCCACAATGATGTAACCGCTCATCAATCATATCCTCATCACAAATAGGGCATGCCTTTGCTCTTTTAACTGTATACCCGGATAAATTCCCATAAGCCGGGAAATCACTAATCGTGCAAAATATCATGGCACGTAATGTGAATTCAGTTTTCGCATGCGCATCCAACATCGAAACACCTTCATCCCACAACAATTTTAGATCTTGAATGAGTGGGTCAAGATACACATCTATGTCGTTTCCGGGTTGCTTAGGACCCGAGATAAGAAGCGATAGCAGAATAAACTTACGCTTCATACATAACCAAGGGGGCAGATTATAAATGGTCAGTAGAACCGGCCAAGTGCTATGCTGGGTACCTAGGGTGCCAAATGGGTTCATCCCATCTGTACAAAGTCCAAGCCTAAGATTTCAAGGTTCTTTACTAAAACTGGAAAACTTTCGGTCGATATTTCTCCATTGCGGAGAATCGGCCGGATGTCTAAGAATCCCATCTTTCTTCCTCTCATCCGCATGCCACCTTAATAATTTAGCATTATTTTCATCCGAAAATAAACGCCTAAATCTCGGAATGATTGGAAGATACCAAAGAACCTTCGCCGGAGTTTCTTTCTTTCTCACCCTTTCATCATCCTCTTTTGTCTTGTACCGAGACTCTCCACACCTTGGACACTCACCCAAATCCTTGTACTCATTTCGATACAGCACACAATCATTTTGACATGCATGTATCTTCTCATATTCCATACCTAATGGACACAACAATTTCTTTGCCTCATAGGTAGAGTTGGGAATTTCATTCCCATCAGGTAGCAATTCTTGTAAGAAAGTAAACAACTCACTTAGACTTTTATCTGTTCAACTATGCTTTGATTTCATATTGAACAACGTAAGGATGCCAGAAAGTTTAGTGAAATTCTTATACCCCGGATACATAGGTTTGTCCGCTGCACTTAAAATATTATCATACATATTCGGACAATCGGTTCCTTCATCCTCCAAATTGTGCAACATCTCATCTACCCTATCATTCTCATCATCCACCCTATCATTCTCATCATCTACCCTATCATTATCATTATTATCCTCTCCTTTTTCGATATCAACCTCAACCTCATCATCAATGTGATCAACATTCAAATCATCACAAAAGCTAGTGGTGCTCATACCCTGATCATAAAACTCTCCATGCCATGTCCACCTAGTATAGTTGCTCTTAAACCGACGACGAATCAAATGATCCTTAATTTGATCCACATCACGATACCCCTAGAGACTAACTTTGACCCATTATGTGATTGATGTTCTAATGCAACCCAGATAAATTCATCAACCCCTTGTAGAAATGTCGCCGAAATCCGATTACCATACATCCAGGTTCGATCCATATTCATACACTAGAGACACCAAACAAGAACACAATATATCGATCACATCATTCAAAGTGTCTTATCAAATGCAGTCATGAACATTTGGGTCCTTATCACTCCAACCTAACCCATCCTTAAGAGTTTCTCATTTCACTAGTGAATGAATGTTTGGTTTTCAATTCTTAGAAAAATCCGGCAGCACTTCCCTACAGTTCTCCAAGTACACGATGAAGATAGTAGGTAAACTATCAACATATGTACCCAGAGAACGCTTAGGGAAATGAGCTAGATCTTTCTTAGAATCGAAAACCAAACATTCATTCACATCCTAAGTGAGATAAGAAACTCAAAGACAGTCCCGAACCGGGGACTATTCAAGACTTACTCCTAATGAGTAAGCCTCGAACGGGTATCTAGGCAAATGATGCACACATTGCAAATAAACAACACAAACCAATCCATTCCTTAGATTTCCCTCCCCACCCCATTAAGGTATGTCCATATAGGTTTGGTCATAATTCAACATATACTTTCCCAATCACATAATAACCAAACAATTCACATATACTTTCCCAATCACATAACCAAACAAATTCACAAATCCAAACTAATGGTTACATTAACGTACATCAAAAAATAACAAAAGGTATAATACATACCTCTGCTCTCAAGGAGCAGCGAAGACAAGCACAACGACGCGAGCTTCGAGAACTGGCAAACCGACGAGCACTAAGGTGGCAACTGAAGTACAATGTAAAGGAATGACATAAGTTTCAAATTCTAAAGTGAGCATTCAAGAATTCTAACTCATAATTGAAACACATAATTCTAAAGTGAGCATTCAAGAATTCTAACTCATAATCGAAACACATAATTCTAAAGTGAGTATTCAAGAAACACATGCACGAAATTGATTCAATACAAAACATAATGAATATAAGGAAGTATTTTAGAACACTACACAAACTAACAAATTCATAAGCTACAAACATCCTAAATTCAATCTCAAAATTATTTCACACATGTTTATCATGATTTGAATTCCAATTTTAACCCCTTAACAAAAATTTGAACTAAAATTATTCAAAGCAACCCCTAAAAAAATTAAGTGAGCTTGAAAATTCATGATTAATGTAAATTAATACAAAAAAAAAAAACAAGAATTACATACATTACCAGCAGCGGCACCGACGGTGGCAAGTCAGTCCGCAGCGGCGGCGGCGGGTCGGTCTAAGCGGGGGCAAGTGAGAGAGAAAGAGAGTGAGTTCGGACGTGCGAGGAAATCAAGTGAAAGAGATAGTGTTGGATGAGACTCCTTTCGAGTGACCGTTAATGGCACCGGCGGCACGAAGAAGACGACAAGTTTCGCCGGCGAAGTGGGGGCGGAGAAGCACCACTGAGAATGAGAGAGAGAAAGTGCGGAACCTACCGAGAATGAGAAAGAGAAAGTGCGAATCTCAAAACCAAAAATCGTCGGAGAAGCAACGCCGCCGTCGAGTGTGAGGGAGCGTCGGCGAGGGTGAGGGAGCTCCGGCGAGAGTGTGAGGGGGAAGGGTCGTTTGCAGGTTAGAGAGTCTTGTATACCAGCCTTAAAAGCAACAAGTCCATTAATACAAATTATCAACCAATAATGATGGGTTATAAATACATATAAAGAATCATTGATGAGGTATGCTCTTATAAATGTAGACACTGAAATTTACGCTCTTAGTTTTCGTAGCTTTGATGGCTAGTAACTGAAAATATATAAGTAATATTGTTATATTTGTAGTTGGGTTATCATCATGAGTAGGAGAATTAAATCATAAATCCATGTGGCCAACATGCTCAAAACTTATGCTTATCATCATTTTATATTTTGTATAAGGGGTTCATAGTGCAAAAAGACTTGTGTCATGCTAATGATCGACGGAGACCTTTCAAGAAAAGATTAAGAAAGTTGTAGTTGTACAGGAAGTCCACTGGAAGGTTGAGAAGAAGGCCACCATGGAAATATCCTTGGATCCTTCAACCTGCTTGGGATAAGTTTAAAGAAATGTGCACTACCGAGTTTCCATTTGTTAATATTATTTATAGTCTCTTTTTTAAATGCTAACGGGCGCCCCCGGGGCGTTAGATAAGACTAATATATCTTCCTAATATTAATCCTAGTCCTAATAAATAAATAACATTTTAAGATAAAATATAACTTTTTAAGATAAAATACCTATTACTGGAAAAAAATGAATAGGTTTAGAATAAAAAAGGAATAGCGTTTGTGAATGAATTGGATGGCGGCAACCGTAGGCACAAGTTTAGAACTGTATTCCTCCATTGAAGAACATTCATCTGAAGCATACCATAGTGAAGTGAATCTCGCAAATTCTCATATTCGACTGCGTAAGTTGTGAGTCATATTCTTTACATATCTATTTGGTAAGTATCAGTGTATTCTTTACATATTGTCAATGCTTATAGATGATGATGATTGATGGGCGGGTATAATTTCATTCTCTCTAAAATTTATAGATGATAGTATGCAGCCATTCTACTTCAGGTCGGTAAATCGAAAACTAAATAACTACTATCTTTAATTGTGTAGAGATTTGTTCTCAAATCATTTATTATATTATCTTTTGCAGAGATGGTTGTCAAGTGATGCAGTTTCTTCTCAGATGCGTCTTGTGGATCGGTTGTGCTGATATTAGTGCTAGAATATGATATCCCAGAAAGAATTATCTCGTATAAATTTTGTAGATCTAGAAAAGCTAACAAGCAATGACGAACCAGTGATTCCATTTCTATGAATTCATGATTTATTCATAATTTATTAATGTGCATGGTGTAAAATGGCTTATTCATGAATGATATGCATGGCATAATTGAGTTATTCAATCAAAAAAAAAAGTCTGACTATAGTTTGGTTTCACTGGGCAAACAGTACTAATTAATAGAGTTGTGTAGTTTTTATGGTGAAGTTTGTAGAACAGATTTCTTAGAAGCGTAATAGAAGCGTAATTGCAAGAGGAATAACCATGACATAGGTATAAGAGTATATAAGAAAAGAGGCTAATGCTTGGTTAAAATTTTCCTCTTTCTTGACTGAAATATATGCTAATGGAATTATGTGCTTGGGTTCCTTGCTACTATCTCACTATATTTGTATAAATTGTCTATGTTGTACTGGAAATTTTATCTGAGTGCTTTTGTAGGTTTCAAAATATATAACGCTAGTACATATAACTCTTTCAATATGTAACAACACTTATTAGTGGCTTTGCATAGAAAAATGCTTGATTTAAATGAACTCCCAACCAATGATGAAATGGTTGCATTCATGGGGGAAGCTACATTTGATATTATTAGGAATAATGGAGATGAGGTAAATTTAGGAATTTTCTCACATGCTTCAATCCAAGAACTACATGTAGAAGAGAATCAGAATGGTGTAGAAGAAAATCAGAATAATTTAGAGCTTTATCTTGTGCCCTTTGTTGGCCAAACATTTCTTAGTGAGGAAGAAGCACGGATATTCTACAAAAATTATGCACGCCATCATGGTTTGAGCATTCGGAAGGATCGGACAAAAAAAAGATGGTATAATAGTCGCTTGTGACTTATATTCTCACCGTAGTCGTTTGCAGCCGCTAAAGGAAATTGACCCGAACAAGGAACAAAGAAACAGAGTATCAGCAAGATGTGATTGTAATGCTCACCTGCGTATCAAATTGAGAAGTTGTAATGTAATTTTTCCTAAAGAATGGCATGTAACTACATTCAAAGTGGAACATACTCATGATTTATTATCTCAATCTCATGTGCAGTTCCTTTCGGCTAATAGAATGATAAGTGAGCAAGATGAGAAGAATATTCTTCTATTAAAAGAAGCTGGCCTTACTGTGCGACAAATTATTCGAGTACTTGAGCTTGAAAAAATTATGGAATAAGGAGATCTTCCTTTTCTTGAAGAATATATACGTAACATGTTCACCAAAGTGATGAAAACAATTTCTGGAGATGATGTTGCCAATCTAGTAGAGTATTTCAAATCTTGC
Organism: Beta corolliflora; assembly: GCA_947648045.1. Taxonomy (NCBI): domain Eukaryota; kingdom Viridiplantae; phylum Streptophyta; class Magnoliopsida; order Caryophyllales; family Amaranthaceae; genus Beta; species Beta corolliflora. Next base: position 15,650 of record CANSZD010001984.1, read on the forward strand.
AAATAAAAAAATTCTAACTTCCACTATGTTATGAAGGTTGATCAGGAAGGAAAGTTGGAACATTTATTATGGTGCCCGGCTTAGTCAGTTGAGTGGTATGATAAATTTGGAGATGTTGTGGTTTTTGACACCACTTATAAGATAAATATATATGACATGCCTTGTGGCATTTTCGTTGGTATGAACAACCACGGGAAGACAATCTTTTTCGGATGTGCGTTGCTTCGGAACGAGATGACAAATGCTTTCAAATGGTTGATGAAGGTATATCTTCTCACATATTACTTTTTTCCATAAAAATTACACTAAATTATAACATCATAACTAACTAAATTATAACCTCATAATGAGCTATGGCTAGAGTCTAGGAAAGTAGTAGTATTGGTTTGAGTAGTTTAGTTTTGCTGTAGTCTAGTTGTCTTAGCTTTTCTTGTTTCTTTATCTTTGTTTTTTTTGCTTCTGGTTGGGGTTTCTTTCCTCTCTTTGATCACCAAAAATTAACCTCCTAACTAAGTTAATATGGTGTCTTACAGATGCAACTTATGACCACTTAGCCATACAATAAATGATACTATATATTTTTGGTACAACTTATATCTCATGAATTTTACTATGCATATTTTTTTGTAGACTTTTATTGCTACTATGAAGAAGCCACCAAAAACCATTATAACAGACCAAGATCCATGGATGACAAAAGCTATTGATGAAGAGTTTCCATACACAACACAATGCTTTTGTATATGGCATATTACTTCAAAATTTAGTGGTTGGTTCACATCTGTTCTACGAGATAAATATCAAGATTGGTGCAAAGATTTCTATACGCTCTATAAAGTAGAGACGCTTGAGGATTTTGAGAGCCAATGGCTCCTTGTTGTTGGCAAATACAACTTGCATGATAATAAACATGTAAAGGGTTTGTATCAAATTAAATAATTCTGGGCACCATCATATCTTCGTAGTTACAATTTTGGAGGCATGAGGACTACAGGACGGTGTGAGTACATTAATGGTTTCATCATGAGATTTTTGTCATCTACTTCAACATTAAAAGATCTTGCTAAACAGGTTGGTAAAAACTTTTTAAAACAATCATATTGTGAGACATTTACGTTTTGTACCAATTTATTCATATAGTATCATCCTTTACTATTATTTTGGCTTTTACATTGATATTAATTACTAATTTGATTAGGTTGACGTTACAATTCGAGAGATTATCCAGAGACAATCACATGATAATATGTTAGCCGTCACTAAGATAAGTTAGTGTTCTAAAAGTCAAGTCACCTTTAGAGAAACAAGCTTCTCAAATTCTCACTCCATTTGCTTTCGATAAGTTTAAAGAAGAATGTTCTAAATCAACTCAATACTCAATCAGTTCCTTTGATGGGTGTAATTTCATAGTCAGATATTACGAGGTGAAAATAGTCGATATCACAATGTATCTTGGGATGGAAACACTACAACGTGCTCTTGCAAGCAATTTGAATTTTCAGGCATCATTTGCAGACAAATTTTACGAGTATTTCTTCAAATGGATTGTCATGAACTTCCACCAGTTTACTTGCGGACTCGATGGCGTGTTCACGAAAGTACCATCCCGACTCAAGTTTTGGGTGAGCAAATTACGGAATGTGATGAGTTCAATTAAAATGGTGGTGGTATTGGTTGTCCTTTAAAGTCAAAAACCAAAGGACGTCCAAAGAATAAACGGCAACAGGGAGGAAAAGAATTGGCAAAGCAAACAAGACATTGTTCTAAGTGCAAGAAATCTGGGCATCATGCCAATACTTGTTCGATTCATAAGGAGAATGCTACAGTATATAATGATGTACCGAGGAAGAAAACCAAAATCGGTACATCTAATGAAGATCTAAACCCTGTTTTTTCAATCAAATTTTAGGTAATTTATTCCCTCAAATCATTTAATGTATATGAGTTTAATTAGATATTTATGTGATTATTTTACAAATTGCATATATGGAGGCCTTGAAATTTTGATTTTTGCAACACTCATGATGGTTTACTGTTTGATGATCGTGCAAAGTCATGGTGGTAGCTCGTTAATTGCATATTTGGTGGGTCTGTTCAATACTCCATTTGTGCGCTATTAAAGAAGATTGTAAACTCTTGATTTCATTTTTGTCTTAGAAACCTAAATGTTGCTTTATTTGTAGCTCGTACTTGTTTTAATATGTGTTTTGTTTCTGTTGTTCCTTTCAATAATTATTGGGAAATTCTCATTGGTAACCTTGTAGTTTTCTGAATTGTATTTGGTAACCAATTTAAAACCTTATTCTAGAACGTGACCTTGTAGTATTGATTTTTTACAAAACGTGACATTAATGAGCTAAATCTCGTGTTTTGTAGGCTTAAAAGGTTTAACCATGGTTATTTACTAACCACCGTCCATTTTCCTCTTAAAATCTAAACCTTTCCCCCAAAAACTTCCCTTTGTTTCTTCATAATTTCGTGGAGAGAGAAACCCTAATTCGCGTCATCTCTCTTTAATTCTCCATCTCACATGGCTGCTTCAAGATCTTCTTCGTCGAATTCAAGAGCAGTACCTAGGGTTGGAAACTACAAATGTATTAAAGCTCGTTGTTGCAATTGTCATCCTCCAAAAGTTGTTGAATTCAGAATTTTTGAGTCAATCAACAACCCAGAAAGACCTTACTACAAGTGTAAGTGTGGTGGGTTATTTTCATGGGTTACAGAAGAAGATGTGGGTGAAGATATGTCAGTTGTTGGTCATGGTCAGCAAGGAAGGGAAGGAAGGCCAGGAAGGGAAGAAAATGTGGGTCAAGATGTGGCAAATTTAAAGGCCACTTTAGAAAGCTTCATTAATCAGACTGCTCTTTTTGTTAAAATGGTTGTTGTTATGTACTTTGTGCTTCTGATTTGCATTATGTATTAATGAAGCTTAGTTATGTATCAATGAAGCTTAGTTATGTAATTCCAATAAATTTTATGAATGAAATGAAGATGGTTTTTGTGAATTTGCAATATATGAACTTTAAGGTACTTGTAGTTCAACAAAAGACCAACTTTTGATTCCTTCAAGTTCAACAAAATACCAACTTCAAGGTACTTGAAGTTTAACAAAAAAAATGCATGTTTTAAGTCAACAACATACAGATTCAAATGTAAACTGACAATGATTCACAAGTCCTCACAATCTAAACAAGGAGTAGCATTTACTGCCTAGTGGTTGGAAGAGGTTGTGAAGCTGAAATTTTGGCCCTTTTCTTGCCTTGAACTGGTTGAGATGAGGAAGGTTCTAGGCTTGGTTGATGTCCCCTTTTCTTGCCTTGAACTGGTTGAGATGAGGAAGGTTCTAGGCTTGGTTGATGTCCCCTTTTCTTGCCTTGAACCTGTTTGAGATAAAGAAGGGTTCTTTGCTTGCTTGCTTTCCCTTGGTCTTGCTTTGAGTAGTTTGTGCATTAGGTGGTCCACCTTTACAGGTCCTAGCATTGTGCCCAAAGCTCTTGCACTTCTTACATCGAAACGGTGCGACTTCTCTTCCCCTTTCTTTCTTCATCCTCACCTCTCTTCCTATTCCTACAAGGTCTACCAACTCCCCTTTTGATTGTTGGTGGCTCAATAGTAGGAAGATTAATGTCAGGCCATTGTTCAAAGTCTGGCACTGACTTGATACCTCTTGCATAAGCAAGCTTGTACACCTTCACAAGGTGTACATCTCATCAATGAACTTCAATGGATCCAGGCCCGACATGAAGTATAGCCCTCAAACCATGCTTACATGGTATACCGGTTAGTTGCCAAGCATTACATGCACAAGATTGGGTGTGAAGACTAACCGGTAACACCGATTTCCCATCTACAATCTCATATTCACCATCATCAGAGATATGTGCTTGACATGTTCTTGAATCCTGGCTAAGCACTTGAATTCTTTTCAAGATGTTTGGCCAAACATCATCTCTCTCCCATTCTTCACATACTTGTCTCCTTGTGGCTAGCCTGACCATTGTAACCCTCCTTATCCCTAGCAATTATGGAAAACCAGTTAGTAACCAAAATATGCCAAAATATGTGAGTTAAAAGATTGTTTAGGGAAAGTAACAAACCTTCTAAGAGTGTCAACAACGGTCTACATCGTCGGTTCCCAAAGTAGCATTGAAACTCTCAACAAAGTTGCTTTTGTTCGAGTCACATTTGATATTTGGGTTGAACTTATGTTTACTCCATCTTGATTGTTCACCCAGCTTAGACAACCAAACCAAAGCCTGAGGGTTTACCTTATGAATTTGATCCATGGCTTTCTTAAATGTGAAGGCAGAAGTGGCTCCACAAGCCTTCCAAAACAAGCTGAACATCAAAGGGCCTGGATAGGCCTTCTTCCAGTTTGAAGCTAAATGCTTGCAACAATATCTTCTACCCACTTTAGGCCATAAAGCAGAGAATGCAGCTTCAATGGACTGTAAATACATAATAATTAATAAAGAACAAATGCAAGAACAAAAAACATGAATTTTGGAGAAAAAAAAATACTTTAAATACCTCACCTTGTGCCTATCTGAAATGATACACCATTCATCTCCTCTCCCACTGTCTTGTAGCACATTTTTGAGATGCCAAACAAAAAACTTCCATGTCTCATTGTCTTCACCGGACCACAATAGCCCAAGCAAATGGAAATAACTCATTATTTCCATCAAGAGCTACTGCAGAAAGTAGCACCCCACCATAATGTCCCTTCAGGAAGGTGCCATCAACTCCAATAAAACTTCTACACCCAGCAAACAACCCATCTAATGCACCCCTAAAAGCTATGAAAATGGATACAAATGCTAAGGGCTTTTCAGGATCATTTGGTGGTTTCCATGCACAAAATGCAGCTGAACCTGGGTTTGTGCTTTTCACTACTTCACAATACTTAGGCAGATGGCCATAAGAAACATCATGTGCACCATGTATTTCAAGCAATGTCATTGTTCTCATCCTATATAGGGTACTAATGGACATTTCCACCCTGAATCTGTCCCAAAGAAGTTTATTCATAGACTTCGCAGATATGTCATTGTTTGCTCTAATATCTTCCATTAAGACCCTAGAAGCCCAAGCTGAGCTGACCATAGGATTCCTTGTCTCAAGTCCCAGACAGGTATGTTCTTGGTTTTGAATGGATTTGATGGCCCATGTGCTCCCATCAGGCAACTTACTAGCATGTAATCTCCACTCACACTTATCATCACTGCATCTAACAGTGTATACAAAGTTGCTAGCCTTGTCAACCACAACAGAAAATCCACATTGGATGCAGTAATCCCTAACCACATCTCTTAAATGTTGTTCATCAGTAAACAATTGCCAAGGCTTTATGCAAATATTTCCCCATTCTTGCTAGGTGTACATCTCTCCATTTCTATACACCTTGGCCAAATTTAAGTCAACAACATCATCACCACCCTCATTTTCCCAGACAGGTCCTTCATAAGGATCAAAAGAGTCTTGGACCATTGGTCCATATGAAACATCATCCTACTCTCCATCATCCTGCTCTCCATCATCATCACTATCAACTACACTCTCAGACACATCAGTGCATTCACTCTCAGTAGGTGAATAACCTGACTCATCAGTTGACTCATCAGCTGACTCATCATCTCCCATGTCAGCTTGCAATTCAGCTAGTCTTTTCTCATCTAACTCCCTCCTCCTAGTGAGCTTGTCTATTATTTTTGTACCCCTTGAAACCACCAAGCCTTTCCTCTTTGCAGTGGTATTTGGAACCCTTTTAGTCATCAGAGCTGAGGACTTAGATGATCTAGAGGAGCACAACCTCTCATTCTGACAGGGTTCATTTCTTGATATGCCTCCTAAATTTCCTCCTGCAAATTGTTGCTTACCTCCTCTTGTTTTGTACTTATCCCTACTACATTTAATTGGAGAAGTAACCAAGTCTGTCCACTTATCCTCACAGGCATGCATAATTCCTAAATCTACACCATCCATGCCCACCATATCAGGGCTATTACTATCAACATTTGGGTTTGACATGGAATCTGAGGGTTTATCAACTAACTGAACCTCCAAATGTCTAATGCTTCTCCTAGGTGTTAGCTTAATTGGTAGTGGCACTTCTGGATTCATAGGAGATTTCCCCTTATCCTGAGTTTTCCTCAAAGTAATTGCGGCCTTAATCGCATCTGTCTCATTTTCACCTTCTTCAACCCATACATGAATCCTATTCTTATCATGCAAATTGTTGAACATTTTAACCATATCAGCATTTGTTACTATCTCATAGTGTTTCATTTTATAAAGAAATACAAACTTTGGGTTTTTAGGCACTAGGGTTTTCAGTTTAGCAGCACTATCCCAATAATCAATGATTATGTCCACAAACATTGCCTTATCAACATCATCAACCTTAACTTCCACATCAGACCCTTTATATTGAAACACAAGGACAACTGTATCACACATTGTGCAATTTTTAAACAAAATGCAAAATTTTCAGGGAATTATATGGCAATAAAATACAACAACCACAACACCAAATGTATGACACAAAAAACATTCAACATTCTCCTTCATAACAGAGTACCACAACTTCACAACAAAGAAATACAAACAAATGAAACAAATCATTGACATAAACTAAAAACATGGAAGAGCTAACTTATACATGATGCTAGTAAAGTGAAGATGGACTGAAATGGCTTCAGAATTCACCGGAAATTAACAGGTTACAGTAACCCTAATTTATCGAACTCGAACTCTTTTTTGTGAATGTCTTCCTTGTTGATCGCAACCACACTGTAGATTTTGGAGAATAAGGAGGGCCTTTTTTGGGCAATCACTTGCAGAACTCAAATTTTGCATTCAACTAGTTCATCAAAATGGCTAAAAAGAACATGGAGCTCTCAAACTGAGAAGAAGGAGGATCGTTTTTTGAAACTTTAAGACTAGTTAGGTGGGGAAATGAAGGAGGGGGTTTAATTCAGGGTAGATTACTAATTTAGGTACTTACTAACAACAGCTACTACTAAATGCCTAAAAACATAAGATTTAACGGATTAATTAACGTAAAAGCTCATTAATTTCACGTTTTGTAAAAAATCAATACTACAAGGTCACGTTCTGGAATAAGGTTTTAAATTGGTTACCAAATACAATTTCCAATACCACAAGCTACCAATGAGAATTTCCCATAATTATTAGACAGGAATTACTACTCTAATATTGCCATGTAATGACAAGTAGCTTAGTGGCCGAGCCAGTGTGCATTTCTACAAATAAACATGTTTATAGATTTGATATAAAAAAGAGCTACTTGTATAGATAGTGGTGAGAAATTATTTGATGCATCAGATAGATTAGGTCATTGTTTTTGGCCGATATGTAGATTAAATTTGCTTTGTACCTGAATTAATAGATTACCTGAAATGGGGCTATCTTTTGTTACATTAGTCTGAGTTGATATAGTATATATATAGATACTATAAGGTGCCGTTTATACGGTACTTCAAATATCCACAGGGCGCCCGTTAATGATAATTTGAAACTTATTTATATACAAAATTATTGTTCTTATCTAAGGCCCCAGGGCGCCCGTTAGTAATAATTAATTAGGTAATTATATACAAAATTTTAATTCTTATCTAACGCCCCAGGGAGCCCGTTAGCGGGGTTGTTTTTTGTTATGCAAATAGAATACTTCCTCCGTATCAAATTAAATGCAACAAATCGCTTGACCCGGACTCTTAGGCAAAATTTCTTAAGGTGTGATTAATGCAAAAGTTTAGCATGTGGGTATGTTCATAAGGAGAGAGAAAGTGGGGCCAAAAAAAAAGGGAGCGTATTGGGTATTAGTTGAACATAACAAAGGTTTATTACTTTTAGTAAGGGTATTTGAGTCATTTCACACTCATAATCTTTACCAAAAAAGGAAAGAAGGCAATTGTTGCATTTAATTTGAAACAGCCATTTTTAGAAACTGTTGCATTTAATTTGATACGGAGGAAGTATTATGTGTTCTAACTTTGTATCTTTAACATTACAAGGAGCTAGGTGAAGAAAGTCGAAAATGATCAAATCTCAAAGTTTCAAGCTATCGAGGAAGCTTTCGTGGGTACCAATACTATGAAGACGAGATTGTAAGTTCTGTTTATATCGGTTATATTATATGGCATTGACTTTGAGTTTGTTAAGTATACTTAATATGTCTATATGTAATGTTAGGCGAATGAACTTCTTAAACAAGGGATCCACGTCGATCAAGTGCCTTGCCATGAGTTATGGATTAGAGCTCATTTACGTGTGAAAGATGGAATAGTAACCTTTGACAATCCAATCGACCATGAAACTGCCAAAGCAATTGTAATATAGATTTCTTTTTGACAACTTTTTTTTAAATTTAAATCTTTGTAATGTATACTAACTTGACTTTGTTTCTTCACTATTATATTAAGAATGCATTGAGGGTGCAATCCGAAAAAGGCGAAGTTGTCATAGAGGGTGGTCGGGATGATATTTTAGCTAGAGCCCTCAAGAAGCCTAAGCATGGTGGACGTGTTAGGGGCATTGGATCTGGCATCAAAACACGGAGTACATTGGATTTTCTGGACCAACATCACCCAACCCAATGCGTGCCGAAATAACTAACTTGAGGTCAGAGATGGCACATATGAAAGACAGCCAACAATTTATGGTGGCTTTTATGATATCATGCTCAAACCAAGAGCAGATGAAGCAATTCATGGTCGGTGCAAGTCTAATTGGGACTTTTAGTGGCCAAGGTGGTGGGTAGTATAGTGGTTTCGGTGGTCATAGAGATGACTAAGTATCCGAAGGGAAACAACAAAGTAGCTTTACAGGACAAGGGCAAAAAGATGGCTTCTTCACTCAATTACTAACTACATGTGATGGGTTTTCTCAATTGTCTAAAGGTATGTTAAGCCCTTGGAAATCTCAACCTCAAGAACAAGAGCGAGAGCCAGAGCCTGATCCCTACATTGTTCCTTGGCCTGAGAATGGTTTGACTGATCAACAACTTGAACTTAACTATCAGCAGCCTAATCCATCCCCCATAAGTATTCGTTTGCGCGAAATGGACTATGACACTCAGCCTATTAGTGAGCTTATATTGCCTCAGGTATGAAAACCCTATAACTCGACTCCCATATCTCTTTGATACTATTTATGATCTTATTTTTTGTTGCTGATAATTAAAACAGAAACTTGCACTACTTTCTTAGCATCACTATAGCAGTTTGTGTATAGATTACTTGCATCATTTTTAAGATAATGATATACAGTTTGTGTACAATATAGTATACGTTCTTAGATCAGTTATGAAGCTTACTAGTTTGTGCACCTTGATTAATTTTATCTTTCTTATGGATTAGGGTGTTCATGATTATTGCTTGGCAATTGAGAATGAGTTTGAGATTCAAATTGTTGCAATTGGACAAGTGCACTTAGCGGGACAACAGAAGTGACTTTGAATCATTTCACCTCTTTATCAGTCAATTATCGTCGAGTCTCCATTGCTCAATATATTGTGTCAACTGCGCCATTGCCATGTCCGAATGAGGAGTGTAGTGTAGTGTAGTGTGCCAAGCAAAGTGCACCTTTTTTTTGGCCTGCTCACTTAATCTTTCCAAAGACAAAAGTACATTCATGCCAAGGTTCTGCAACTATTCATGCCTTAACTACAAATGTAGCTTTTGCAACTCAATTAATAATATTTTTCGTTTGCATGTAAGTATGAAAAGCAAGTTGCAAAGGTCGTTGTCTCACAATCACCCGCTTCACAAACATCAACCACTCAAAATTATGTCATTAAATTAATGATAAGGATCATGCCAAGGTGACCACTGATTTGTTGTGAACTTTGAAGAAAGAAGCTATGGTGATGAAAAAGACGTGTGGAAGTGTTGAGTCATGTAGTGTTTTGATGATTGTAAACAAATGATGATTATCTAACTAACATGTGTGTTTGAGATGTGCATATTACATTAACATGAAACAAGTCATGGAAGGTTGAATATATCACATCATGAAGGACTTCCAACAAGTGAAGTTCCTAAAAGAGTTCCCATAAGGAACACAAATAGAGCGGTTCCTAGGTACATCCTAAGAGGAACATTGAATATGAAGTTCCGGAGCAGTTCCTGAGTAGGAGCAGCAAGATGACGTTTCAGAGTTGAAACAAGAAGTTCCTGAGCAGGAACTATGAGTGCGAAGTTTCATAAAGGAACTAGCACATCGAAGTTCCAGAGGTGGAGCAATCAACATGCGGTTCTTGAGTTGGAGCAGCATGGAGCATGAGGGCAGAATATAATGAGTTTATTTTCTAGGATTCATGTAAGTTTGTGGAAACGTGAAAGTTTGTGGAACAAGGTCAAAAGGAACTCGTAAGGTCAAAACGAACTCGTGCAACTTAGAGTCAAAAGTATTTAAGAGTCAATAAGTCCAATGCATATTATTATCTTAATCTATAGGGATTTATTTAGAGTTTGTTTCCTAAACAAATCTTTACTTGGTTAATTGTGTTTTATATAATATGCATTAGTTGTTTTAGGATAAGATTTAGTTTTTAAATAAAAGATAAGTTTTAAATAAAATCGGTTTTACTTTAGGATTCTGATTTTAATATTTTTTATTTATATTTTATCTTATCAGTTTTCGGAAAATAAAAAGCCTAGATTTATAATACGTACAATGAGTTTTTGTGAGTGCAGGAACTTGTAGACGCGAGTTCCTGTACGAACTGGAACTCATGTATTCAGTCTTAGGAACACTGATTGGGAACACACCTAGAAACAGTCTTAGGAACAACAAAGTAATTCTATAAACTGAACGTGTAGTCTGATAGTTTAAAGAGTAAGTCTTTTTTGTTTCCTAGTTAGTTAGACTTAGTTCCTATTAATTAGGAAGTTAGTTTAGGAAAATATTTTATTTAATTTTTTTGTTTTTGAAAAGATATTATTTTTAAGTAAAGATTTTATCTTTTATATTTTCGGTCAACTAAAAATAAGATATTTAATTTGTGAAAAGTCTTTTACTAAGAGAAAAGATATTTTATTTTTCGGTTTTAATTAAAATAAAATTAATAAATTGATTTCCAAGTACACGTTGAATAGTTTACTTATTTTCCAAGTTCTATAACCCACGTTTACTATACACGTTCAAATTAAGTTAGTGGAGTTAGTGGTTTCGTTGTTCCCAAACAATAAACATAATGGAAACATGGAGTTAGTGGTATAAGTAGTGGGAAGTTACTGAAGGAGTATTCAGAATAAATTCAACTATAAATAGAACGTCTAATTCAAGTTTCAAATTGTCTGACTGGCGTCATTCCATAGTGTCAGACTTGTGTCATTCCATAAGGTTTGGCTTAAGGAATAATGTTACAAAAGATTTATATTTTCTATTCCTTGTTTGAGTCAGTTCCTATGAGTTTCAAGTTCCTATGAGTGCTATGTTCCATTACAATTCTTCAGTTTCTACATACTAGAGTTAAACTATATTGTCAAATGTCTGTACTTGAGTTTGGGGTTAAGGGTTTGATTGAACTCTTGTAATGGGGACTTGGTGAAGAGTTTGAGTGAATTCTTGTATCAAGTTCGAGTTAGGAACTTGAGTAAGTTCTTATTGTGTATGCTTAGACTTAGGGTGAAGTCTATCTAAGGGTGAAGGGTTTGAGTGAACCTTTTGTAAAGAGTTGTGGGAACTCTTGAAAGACTTAGAGTTAAGTCTAGAGTATAGAGTGGAACTTGTGAGGGACTTAGAGTTCCTAGTGGAACTTGTGAGAGAGTTGGAGTTCCGAGTGGATCTTGGGCATGTAATAGGTTGTAACAGAGGAGGTTCCCTATTATAGTGAAGAGTTTAAATCCTGAGGAGGTCATGGTTTTCTTCTTATATTGAGACAAGAAGTTTCCACGTAAAAATCTCTCTTGCACTTTAAGTTCCTTATTGCGGTTGTTTTAAATTCCGCATTATTTGGGCAATAAGTTCCATACTACAATTCCCCTCCCCCCCCCCCTCTTGTAGTGTTCCTTCCGAGTTATCGGGAAGCATCATATTATCCATCCCGGACAGCGTGTTTTACAATGAGCAAGAAGTAAGGCTTGATTATGAAGACTTACTAGATTGGTGCTTCCAAAGAGAGACGTGGTCATTTCACATGTCGATTCTCATGAAGTATGTGTTTATTTTATTTGTAATTGTTTTATTTTTTAAATAATTGACAAGTTCATAAGTGTCCCTATGAGCTCTTTTTGTTATGCTAGGCGCTTAAGTGAATCATGTCAGTATGATGGCATATCCGGGGTGTATGGATTTTGTGATCCTAATTATCTAGCTCCATTGACTCCAACCGTAGAAGAAGATCGATCTGACTATTTATTTCGTGTTTTCGGTTGCAATGGAGGCAAGAACCTTATGCCTAATAGATTGCAATTTGATCTAAATTAGCGTGTATGATTATCTTTTTGGACTTTGCTAATAAGTTGCATATAGACGACATTGGATGCTAGCTGCCATAAGCCCTTGGAACGGAACTATTTTTTTGGCTTGATCCTGGTGGAGCAGATTATATTCGTGAATTTGTTGAACGGATCATCAATGAGTATGTGACCTACTCATAATAGTTTATGTTATCATATTATCAATGTCTTCATCTAATTAGGTGAAAAACATTTAGAGGCGTTGTAAAATTTAGCATGATTCATTAAAAGGACGTCAAGAAATTGAAAAAGAATATTGTAAGGTGGAACAAAATACAGGTTTGTGTAATAATATATCTAAAAATATACTACATGTAATGACACATTTGAATTAAAATAGTTATGTTAGTTGTTGATTAATCTTGACTTTTTTTTGGCAGTGTCCTCGTCAAGCCCTCGGCTCCAAGGATTGTGGTTATTATGTTTGTCGTTACATGATTAAAACAATCGCAAGTAGACGGATATTTATTCCTAATAAGGTAACTTCGTAACTCAGTAACGACACCTAATAATAATTTTAATCTCAATGGTACTCCCCCTTTTCTCTAGCACCTGATGTTTAATAACATGCGTAGCGATCTCAATGGTCTATCTCATTTGGGTTATATTTTTGAGAAGTTCATATATCATATGCTACCAAAATTTGCATATCATTATAATGACTGATTGACTATTGTAGCATGGTAACCTTAAGGATACATCCCAGGGAATGGGAGGAGGTGGCTGGGAATAAGCTGCAGAAGGCACTAGGAAGCTAGAGACTTGGCATTTAGCAAGGGGTCGGGGATTTGGAATTGGATGTAGATGGCACTAGGAATCTAGAGACGTATGTAAGATGTTTCACCTTGATTTCCCATAAGCTTTGTTTTATAATGTCTCCTACATCCCCTTTATAAGCAACCAGATACGTGCCCCTATCATATTGAGACTAAGCATTAAGCAAAAATTGTTACCAAGCAGGGAGGCAGTAAACAATATTTGTTATGATGATGCCTTCTCATTTCCTAATTTTTGGTTTATCATTGTGGTTCAGAGTATGATATTGTACTTTAGGTCCTTTTGTACATGAGTTACATCCCCATACCCCTTTGCACTAGTCAGAGAAACTTAGATCCATACACATTTTGTTTTTCGTACTTGTATATCTTTTACTTATGAAAAATAAAAGGTTTTCTTCGTGTTTTTCGGGAGATTAGATTACACTTGGCCACTAGGTACTTGTAAACACAGACTAGAAGGGAAACTGATTTTACAAAAAGAGAATATAAAATGATATGTATTTTTTACCTGTACAAACCATGCGTGTTTGACTCCTTAACTTATGCATTTACTGTAACATCTGGGTGATTGATTTTGCTAACGTTTGTCTCTTGAAAGGTTTTTATAAGATACTACCTCTGTTTTTTTTTGTTGCAACAATTGCCTTTTTGTACAAACTTTAAGGAAAGAGGAGATAGAGTATAATTTGACCCAATTGCCCATGCTTTTTGCATGCGGGGTGGGTAAAGTTAGGATAAAATGGTAAAATTGCCCAAAAACCTTTACCAAGAAAGGAAATGTTTCAACTAAATAAAAACACCTAAATATGGAAATTGTTGCAACTAAAAAAAACAGAGGAACTATTTACCCTACCACCTGAGCAGATTTTTCTTCTATCAGATGTGATTAACTTTTTAAGAGGTAAATACATAAATTCCTATTTTTGCATGTGGGTTAGGTTAAAGTGATGCAAATTCACATAAATTCCTATTTTGCTATGATCACATGGAATGGTTTTCTATGTCATGAACTGAACAATTTCCTAGTTTTAATCGATTTGTTATTTATGAGTTTTTGTATAATAAAATTATAAAATATATCCTATTTCTAACTATAATTATCTGAAATTATTTTGTAGTTATTTTCTGGGAACCCTGGCACTCATTCGTAAGAGATGATTAACGAGCTTGGACATATGTATGCAGTATATTTAAACAACCTAACACAAGACGATGGATATTGAAGACAATGGCGGTCAAATTTGAATTGCACATATTATTTGATTTTTTAAGAATTTTAGCTTTAGTAGATAGTACTCCCTCTGTATTTTTTTATCTTTCTCACTTGGAATCTTGTCACTATTCACAATTAGATAGAATCTTTTATATTCTTCTCAATATATAAGAAAAAATATAGTCATGTGGGGTCTTGTGTGATTCGTCTCAATGAGTAGTTTATTAATATTCAATCATTATAATTTTTACTAATATGTAATGAAAGATATTTAAAGTTGAATAAGTGCATTGGCAAACGTGCAAAGTCAAAGTAGGAAAGATAAAAAAATACAGAGGGAGTATTAGATAATGGAAACTTTATTTTTAAGATATTATTTGGAAGAAATTGATGCTTTGAGTGAAATTGTTTTTAGAGTATTAAATGTAGCGAATATTTTATTGACAAGATGAACAAAGCAAGCAGGAATTCCTGTTTAATAATATTGTTTCTATTTATATATTGTTTTATAGAAAAAAAACGTATATACGAGCAGCAAATACGGGATAATGTATTATACTATAATTTATTCTAATTAAAAAAAACGTGTCATAAGCCTAAGAAACTGGTTGTGGTCAATAACTGGTTTCAATGGGTAATGCGCTTATCTTTATCTTCTTGATCTGAGAATGATTACGCGTAGTATTAACTGGTCTCCTAACCTCTTTATATAAGATATATACGCTTACCTAATAGACTGGTTTTAGTTGACAACTAGTCTCCCAAATAAACAAAGAAACCAGGCATCATAACCGGTCTCCTGGCCTAGGACACTAATGAGATGGAGACCTGTTGTAGTCCGGTTTCCTATGCCATTTTCAACCGTTTCCTAGGCCTTTTTTTGTAGTAGTGCAACCGAGTCTTCTAAAAAACTAGGCTTTCTAGAAGTGATTTCTCACCTCTTTCCACTTCTAAGTTCTGAGTTTAAATAAGCAGGCTAGACAATAAGGAAGACTCGACTTTGAACTTACATGTATAATGGGCAGGCTAGACTTGGAGCTGACTAGATTTTGAACTTATATTTAGAATAAGCCAGCTAGACAATAAGGAAGACTAGACTTTGAACTAACATTTAAAAGAAGTAGACTAGACTTAAGGGTGAATAGACTTTTAAACTTATATAGAGAATAAGCAGGCTAGACAATAAGGAAGACTAGACTTTGAACTTACATTTAGAATAAGAAGGTTAAACTTTAGGGGTGACTAGACGTTGAACTTATATTTAGAATAAGTCGGCTAGACAATAAGGAAGACCAAACATTGAACTTACAATTAGAATCAGCAGGCTAGACTTAAGGGTGACTAGACTTTAAACTTATATTTACAATAAGGAGGCTAGACAATAAGACTAGACTTTAACTTATATATTCAGAATAAGCAGGCTAGAATTTAGGGGTGACTAGACTTTGAACTTATATTTAGAATAAGCAGGCTAGACTATAAGGAAGACTAAGACTTTGAAGTTACATTTAGAATAAGCTGGCTAGACTTTAGGGGTGATTAGACTCTAAACTTAAATTTAGAATAAGCAGGCTAGACAATAGGGGAGACTAGACTCTGAACTTATATTTTCAGTAAGCAGGCTAGACTTAAGGGTGACTAGACTTTAAACTTATATTTACAATAAGCAAGCAAGACAATAAGGATGACTAGGCTTTGAATTTATGTGGAGAACAAGCAGACTAGACAATAGGAGAGACTAGACTTTGACCATATATTTAGTATAAGCAGGATAGACTCGAAGATTGGGCCGTTATGGCGACAGGGAGGGCTAGACTTTGAACCTACATATATTTAGTATAAGCAGGCTAAACCAAAAGATGAAGAGGTTTTAGGCTTTGGACTTCGTCCTATATGAGCTTGAAATTGGAATTGACTAGAGCTTACATGGAGATGGAAACTAAATTTAGGATTTATATTGGGTCAATATGGGCTTAGAGTAGCACATAGACTAGACTTTGACACTAGGGTTCACATAAAGATGCAAATGAGCCTAGATTTTGACATGGACTAGACTTATATGGGGCTAAGATGGATGTATGAACTCAAATATAAGTGAGCCTAAGACAAATCCATGGACTCTAATGTACATTTAAGATGAATGCAAGTGGATTAGGATTGGATTAATTGGATTGTATTGGTTGGACTGGGTTGATCAGATTGGATCGGGATTATAATTCTCGAAATTCATTTTATTTTTTTTGAAAAGGACCCTTTTGTTTTTATATTTTATTGGTAAAGATTACGATAATTTTGAAAGAGATTTTATTTTAACATTGATAGGATGATTAAAAAGTGTTTTTGAAAAAGATAAGATAGAAGATAGTAGGATTGGATAGATATTGAAAAAGATTATTTTTCTTTTCTATGAATAAGATATGATAGGATATGATAGATGTGTTGGAAAAAATAGGTTAGATAGAAGGGATAAGATGGGATATGATGAGATGCACGACGACTCGAACTCTATTATGACCATTTATCTCGATGCACTTTTAAGGATAAACTCAATCTTAGATAATGTGCATGAAAAAGATCTTTTTTTTATCGTTGAATTAGGTGAGCTTCGTTTGAAAAGATGACCTAAAATTGATCATCAACGATAATGCAAAAATGGATTGAAAACCGACAAATAAACTACCGAAATTGAAATATGGAAACATTGTGTAACTTGCGTCTCGCGCAACGAGCTTACGTGCCACGTAAAAAACTTGCACCTAGCACAAGAAGCTTGCGTCCAATGCTACTTTTATATGATCATGTGGTTATTTGTAAATTTTGTTATTAGTTAGGAAAATTTGTATAGCCATAAATAAAAGTTTATGTGCTACTGTTATAAGCTACTCCTATTTATACATTTTGTGATTGATTTGATGAATGTTTTTTTAATTTCTTTGAATAAAAATCTAAACATGCTTTATTTGTATTATTGTATTCCATGTTTTGATGATGCCAAATACTTAGGTTATAATATAGTTTTTATTTTGCGAAAAATATAAAATACCAAAAATAATCTTATATTTATTTTTGCATTTATATCTTGTGGAGAAAGATTATTTATTTAATCTAAGTCAAGATATTAGTATTATACACTTTGAATTTTTATCATATGGTATGTTTGATGTTACTTGGAATCTTTGAATAAAAAATACTTTAAGTTACTAGATATTTGTTGTTGTTGATATTGTTTGAAAAACAATTGGAGTAAGCGTGGCATGAATTGTGGAGCAAATTCCTTGAAGCTCTCCAACTAACTCCATCTATCTGCGTGTTACTCGCTGGGCATTCTCCTAGTAACGGATAATGGAAGTTGGTTAGTTTCCGTTGCAATAAACGTGGAGGAAGTGCAGCGAAAATAGAGGCCATGATCTTCACACCACTACAAGCTCACATCATGGAGAACGTGGAGCACAAAATGTCTAGAAGAAGAAAAAATTGCAGCAGCTATATTAGGAAGAAAATTACTTAAAGAAAACACAACTTTCTTGAGCGAAAATTCATTATTATCTTAGAAAGTTTTCTTGTAATTGCCTCTCTTATTCAACAAGCATACTTTGTAATATTCATAGTGTTTGGATGAGAGAAAATTCAGAGAATATCCTTGTAATCAAGAGAGAGAACGAAAGAGAGAAAAGAGAAGACTTCGAGTGAAGTCAAAGTGAGTGTCATCAGTTTAGGGGGAACTGAGTGGCTGGGAACTAGTTCCTAGAGGAACAGAGAATGGCCATTAATAGGTTGTAAAAAGATAGAGTCTTTTGGCCAATTATAGTAAAGAGAGTTTGAGTCAAAATCCCTCGTGGTCAAGGTTTTTCTTCCTATTGGGCCTAGGAAGTTTTCCTTGTAAAAATCTCGTGTGTTTGTCTCTTTCTATTTTTAGTTTGTTTTAATTCCGCAATACAATTTGAAAATTTCCCCGCAACTATAATGCACCCCCCCTCTTGTAGTTGGTCTACTGTTCATACTAGAATAACAATTGGTAACAGAGCCTAGTACCTCCAGAATCAGCTAACACTGAGGAGATTGTACCTGGAACAATGAACACTACGGGAGAAAAGCTTGATGAAGGGTATTCAACTCAACGCCCACCTATGTTCAATGGCAAACATTATCCATACTGGAAGAATCGTATGGAGATATTTATCAAAGCTGAAAATTACCAAGTATGGAAGGTAATTGAAATTGGTGACTTTGAAGTCACAAAGAAGAACGAGAAAGGGGAATTGATTCCAAAACCCCTTGCCGAGTTTGACAAAGATGACTTCGAGAAAATGAAAATGAACAACATGGCCAAGAAGCTGCTCCATTGTGGTATTGGTCTCCATGAACACAACCGAGTCATGGGATGCAAGACTGCTAAGCAAATGTGGGAACTCCTTCAAATTACACATGAAGGAACAAGCGAAGTGAAACGATCAAAGATTGATATGCTTATGCATAAGTACGAATTATTTCACATGAAACAAAAGGAGCATGTTTAAGACATGCTCACTCGCTTCTCAAACATCATCAACGAACTTGAATCTTTGGGAAATATAATCTCTCCAGAGGAACAGGTTCGTAAGGTACTAAGGAGTCTACCACAAGATGAGAAATGGATGGCCAAGACTACGTCATTGTTGGAAACAAAGGACTTCACAAAGTTCAACATTGAACAACTTGCTGGTTCCTTGATGACCCATGAGTTACATCTAGAAACTCATGAAACTGAATCATCGAAGACTAAGGCTTTGTCCCTCAAATTAGAGGAATAAGAAGATTCAGAAACTGATGATGAAGAAGTTGCAATGATTGTAAGAAGATTCAAGAAATTCTTCAACAAGAATTACAAATGAAAGGTCACAAAGAAACCAACGAAGTTAAGTTGCCATAAGTGTGGAGGCCTTGATCATTTCATCAAGGAGTGTCCTCAATGGGATAACGAGAAAGCAAAAGGGAAGTACAAAGAAAAGGGCAAGGAACAACAAAAGCCTTTCTCGAGAAATGATATGAAGAGAGCCATGGTTGCAGCATGGAGAGAGTCTGACTCAGAGGAGGAGCAGGAACAGACTGAGGAAGAAATTGCCCATCTATGTCTCATGGCGAATATCGAAGATAAAGTGGAATCATCAAACCCCAAGGTAAGTTTTAATGCCATTGAAGAGGAACTTACAGAATTTAATAAAAGCCAATTACTAAAACTTTTATTATTAGAAACCTTAGATGACTACAAGGAAGTTTGCACAAAAAAAGATCAATTAACTAATGCCTTGAAAGTCACTAAGAATCATTCTAATTGGCTTAACACATTAAAATGTGATACTGAAATAGGATTTTTTGAACTTTTTGACAAGAGTAGAGTTTATCAAGAAGCATTTGAAAAAGTCAATAACGAAAATAATCTTTTAAATTTAGAATTGGCAGAATTGAAACTTTTTTTTCCTGAAGGAACAGTCTCTTCAACTAATACCAGAATCAATGCTGAAAATTTGAAAAATGATTATGAAAATGTTTTACAAAAAAATCTAGTATTAAGGAAGAAACTGGAACCCTCAAGGAACACGCTTCCTGATCCAGTCACTTGGATACAAAAATATCAAAACAAAGGAAGAGATGGTCTCGGTTTCAATCACAAGAAGAAGAACAAAAAGAAAAAATATGTTGGTCTGCCAAGTAGCAAAATATGTTCTTACTGTGGAAACAGTGGTCACATAGTGTCTGACTGTTCCACCAGAGAAGAACGTATTGAGAGGAACACGTACCTAGTGAAACAGGTTTGGAAAATTAAGAAAGACTCAAGTCCAACAAAGGAACCCAAGCTAGACTGGGTTCCTACCACTAACTAGTGTGCTATGGTACAAGCTGAAGTGAGGGGGAACAACCTGTGGTACCTCGATAGCGGTTGTTCTAAGCACATGACATGAGATAGATCTAAATTTCTCTCACTTTCAGTCTATAATGGAGGAACTGTGACCTTTGGAGACAATCTTACAGGTAATATAGTAGCAATTGGTAAGATTGGTAAATCTCAGTCATATTCCATAGATAATGTATTTTTGGTAGAGGGTTTAAAGCATAGTTTTCTTAGTATATCTCAGTTTTGCGATAAAGGAAATAATGTGAAGTTTACTAATGAGTCTTGTGTAGTCAGCAATGAAAGTACAGGAACCAAGATCCTTGAGGGAACGAGGAAAGGGAACACCTACATGGTCGACCTAAACCTTATTCCTTGGAATAATCTCACATGCCTTAGTGTGATCGAAGCTGATCCTCTACTATGGCACAAACGTTGTGGTCATGCAAGCCTGTCCTTACTGCATAAACTAAGTGGAAAGGACTTAGTAGTTGGTTTACCAACAATTAAGTCTTTGAACCATGGTGTTTGTGATTCATGTGTTAAAGGCAAGCAAGTGAGATCCTCATTCAAATCCAAGAAAATGGTAAGCACACAAAGTCCATTAGAACTACTTCACATGGACTTATGTGGCCCTATACGCATCCAAAGTCGATCTGGTAAGAGATATGTATTAGTCATAGTAGATGATTTTTCAAGATACACATGGGTTATTTTTCTTCATAGTAAGGATGAGACATTTGATGAATTTCTAACCTTTGCTAAAAAGATTCAAAGAACAATTGGTTTTAAATTAAAACATTTAAGATCTGACCATGGTAAGGAGTTTGAAAACTCCAAGTTTGATGAATTTTGCAGCAATGAAGGGTTAGATCATAACTTCTCAGCTCCAAGGACACCACAACAAAATGGTGTAGTCGAAAGGAAGAACCGGACCCTTGAGGATATGGCAAGGACGATGATAATTGCAAGTGGTCTTCCGAAGAATTTTTGGGCTGAAGCAGTAAATAAGGCATGCTATATCATCAATCGTGTCATGCTAAGGCCAATTACATTGAAGACACCTTATGAGCTCCTTAGAGGAAGAAAACCCAATATCGCTTACTTTCGTGTTTTTGGATGTAAATGCTTTGTACATAATAATGGAAAGGACAATCTAGGAAAATTCGATGCTGGAAGTGATGAAGCTATTTTTCTAGGATATGCCTTAAGTAATAAGGCTTATCATGTTTACAATAAGCGAACAATGTGTGTTGAGGAAAGTGTCCATGTTATATTTGATGAGACTAACTCCTTGTAGGAACAGAGTCATAATGATAACTTTGAAATTGGTTTGACTCATCCTGACGAGTTTAATCATTGTGATGAGGAACTAACCCCTGCAAGAAAAGAGAAGAAGCAAGTTCCTGATCTAGAGAAACTTGTGCCTGATCCTCACGAGGAACAAGCAACAGAAGGAACTCAGGCAGATGAAGGAGCTCATGTACCTTGAGAAGATCAAGTGAATCAATCATTTCAAGAAACTCAAGAGGCAACTAGGAGATTTGATCCAAAGCCTTGGAAACACCTAGATTCACATCCTTTTGAATTGATAATAAGTGACATTGAAAAGGGAACTCAAACGAGATCCCAAATGAAGAATTTTTGTGCTTTTCACGCATTCTTATCTATGACAGAACCTAAGGACCATATGAAAGTGCTCAAAGAGGCTGATTGGATCAATGCTTTGCAAGAGGAGCTAAATGAGTTCCAGAGGAACAAGGTCTGGCACCTGGAGACTAAGCCAAAGAACCAGAAAGTTATAGCATTTAAATGGGTTTTCAGGAACAAGCTCGATGAGCATGGAACAGTGGTAAGGAATAAGGCCAGACTTAGTATGAAAGGTTGTCAAAATTCTTACTTTCACATGATTTCATACAAGGTAAAGTTGATAGAACCTTGTTCCTTCGATCAAAATGAACAGACATATTAGTAGTCTAGATTTACGTTGATGATATAATATTCGGTGCTACTAATGATCTTCTTTGTAAGGAGTTTGCTGATCTTATGAGTAGTGAGTTCGAAATGAGTATGATGGGATAGTTGAACTTCTTTTTGGGATTGCAAATCAAGCAAACTGAAAGAGGAACAATGATCCATCAACAAAAATATGTCAAGGAACTACTGAAAAAATATGGACTGGAACAATCAAAAACCAACCACACTCCCATAGGAACAGGAACAAGGTTGGATGAAGATGCAAATGGTAAGTGTGTAAACGAGAAGCAATATCGAGGTATGATTGGTTCACTACTTTACTTAACAAAGAAGTAGACCCGATATATCTTTTAGTCGTTGGTTTATGTGCTCGATTCCAATCAAATCCCAAAGAATCTCACTTAACGGCAGTTAAGAGAATTCTAAGGTATTTGAAGGGAAGCGATGACTTATGTTTGTTCTATCCTCGAAGTGATATTTTTGACCTAGTAAGCTATTCGGATGCGGATTATGCTGGAGACTTGGTTAATCGCAAGAGCACATCAGGCATTGTCCAGTACCTAGGAACAAGCTTGGTCTCTTGGAGCTCAAAGAAGCAAAATATTGTTGCCTTGTCCACTGCAGGGCAGAGTATGTGGTCTTGCCGCATGTCACGTTTCCGTGTCCTTTGGATCAAGCAACAGGTAAGAGACTTTGGCATTAAGTTTAAATGTGTTCCTATCTATCGTGATAATACTAGTGCAATTTGCATTTCTAAAGATACAGTTCATCATTCAAGGGTCAAGCATATTCACATTAGGCATCATTTTCTTCAGGATAATGTAGAAAAAGGTCATGTTAAAGTCGAATTTTGTCCAACAGAAAATCAAATAGCTGACATATTGACTAAACCACTTCCTAGAGAAAAGTTTGAGAAAATTTGCTTAGAGCTAGGGATGATTAGAATTCATTAAGTGTGCTACTTCAAATAAAACCCTTAGTTACAAGATTACACTAAGTGGCCAGCAACATTTTGTGAATTTATTCATACATTACACAGTCATTATGAAGGACTCACATTAGTCTTCATAATACTCCCCTTATTGTCCATGCATATACTTGAGCAAAAATAGAAAGGTCTATGTACATATAGCTTGAACATGTAACATGCATAAGTTCACACTTTCTATTCTTTTTATCTCTTTTCATGTAAATATTATCCCTATTTTATTTCATTATATTTTCTTTTTCATCAATTTATCATCTTTCTTCATTCATCCCCCACAAATAATTTTTTTTGGCAACGCTTCACAAGCTTTCATGTACAAACCTGAAAATAAAATGATTCAACGGATTTAAAGAAAGAAAGGAAAAGCCGCATTTAATTCCTTTTCACCATCTCCCATAAATCTTCCCCAAATAAAAACCCATCACATCAAACAAAATTTACACGGCAAATTTCACCTCTTTTACCCAAAATCATTAACTCTGCAAAACCGCCTTTCTCTCTCTCTCACACACACAAAAAATATCTCAACTTCATCTTCTTCACCTAAACCCTAAATGGCTCCCAAACGAAAAACCTCCGATGATACCAAAAATTTTCCGGCAGAAAAATCTTCACCTCTGGTGGATTACAACAAAAGCGAGAATGAATCTTCCAACTCAAATGAAGATTCCCTGGGTTCTCAAGATATTTCGGCTGACATTGAGGTCAATTCTCCAAAGAAGGAAGAAGATTTAGATGAAGTGAAAATAGAGCAAGAAAAAGAAGTTTTGGTTCCTACAAAAAGGGGTAAGAAATCTAAGTCTTCCAAGTACATCATAGGGTTTTGCGTTGATTTTTCTTGGTGTAAGAAAATTAAGTGGGGTCAGTTTCTTGATCTTGTTAAGTTTCAAAAATGGGCAAAGGTGTTAAGTTTTGATGAGGGTCTGTATAAGAGTGAGATGAGTGAATTCATTGCTAGTTTGAAAATACCGAGGGGTTGTGTATTAGTGTTGTTAATGGAAAACTGGTTAAGTTTACCGAAAAGAACTTGGGTGAATTGTTTGAGGTACCAACTGAAGGGTACAAGGACTATATAAAGTGTAGGGCTAAGTTGAATGTCAATGGTGCTTCAAATTCTGCTATTCTGAGTTTCTTTGGGGGTAAGGATTCTGACCTGTCCCTAGATCAAAAAGATCTCTCTCCATATCATAAATTTATGTTTCATCTTATTTGGCGCTTCATTTTGCCAAGGACATCCAAGAGGACTCAAGCGAGCCTCATGGATCTTTCTTTAATGTCTTGTCATGCCAAGAATATAAAAATAAATTTCCCTGCTTTAATGATTTCTCATCTTTCCCATTGTATTACCCACAACACAAAAGTTGGGTATGCAAACCTTATTTATGTTATTCTCAAAAAGAACCAAATTAAACTCCCTTCTGTCTCGGACAATTATTTGACTAAGGAGACTTTATCCAGGCTGTCTCTGAGGGTACAGGGTGGGAAGTTGGAATTTGAGGTTGCATAACCTAAGGGAAAGGTAGAGACTCGGAACAAGAGGAAGTGTGAGGAGGAGGTCAGTGCTGAAGGACCTAGGTCAGTAAGGAAGAGTCAAAGGATTGTTGTGACCAAGGCTCCCACGGAACAGGGTCAGGGTGTTGTTCTTATTGATCTGGAGAAGGATCAGGCTCCTTCAGGATCAAGGGCTGTTGATTTTCCCCTTCTCTCCACTACTTCGGTCTCCATGGCATTCTACATTCAATTCGGGAGTCTCGTCCCTCCCCGCACACAAGAGTCCGGGGTGTCAAGTCGGGATTGCTAGAGTTGATCTTCAACAGGAGCAGATTCTAGAAGGAGTGAAGAAAGGAGAATATGCCGTTCGTGAGAAGATTGACGTTGTGGTCGCTTCTTATGTTGTTCGCCCTAAACCCTCCAAGCCCTAATCCCCTTTCCTTCCCTATAATCTGATGAAACAATGTTACAATTTTTTTTGGTTTGTATTAAACAATGGTGGTTTGTTGTTACTATCTCTTTATCACCTTTTTGGATGTGGTAAACACATCAGTTTATGGTGATAATTTTTTTTTTGGTTTATGTCTTTTATCTCTTTTCATCTCTTATTATCTTGCTTCTCTTCTTGTCCTCATTGCTTCTTTCTTTTATTTTTTTTTTCATGAACTTAGCTTGTGCATTTTTCATGTCTCAGTGCATTGCTCCCATCTTAATATGCTCATTAAAATGTTTGGATGGCTAGTATTATTATATGAATGTTTGAGCTACTACACCTTGACATTGTTGTCTATGATGCACTCTTAGAGTCCTGCTGGGTACTTAGTTGTTTTTTATGATGACAAAAGGGGGAAGTAGAGTGGCACATAAAAATTCAATTCTAGTCTTCTTAGTTTTTAGGTGATGCTTTTTAGATTTTCTTTGCATTATCTTCAAAACTGATTTCTGTTAGAGGGCTAGACTTTGAACCTAAATGGAAAGTAAGCAGGCTAGACCAAAAGATTAAGAGGTTTTAGGCTTTGGACTTCGTCCTATATGGGTTAGAAATTGGAATTGACTAGGGCTTACATGGAGATGGAAACTAAATCTAGGATTTATATTGGGTCAATATGGGCTTAGATTAGCACATAGACTAGACTTTGACACTAGGGTTCACATAAAGATGCAAATGAGCCTAGATTTTGACATGGACTAGACTTATATGGGGCTAAGATGGATGTATGAACTCAAATATAAGTGAGCCTAAGACAAATGCATGGACTCTAATGTACATTTAAGATGAATGCAAGTGGATTAGGATTGGATTAATTCGATTGTATTGGTTAGACTGGGTTGATCAGATTGGATCGGGATTATAATTTTCAAAATTCATTTTGTTTTTTTTTAAAAGGACCCTTTTGTTTTTATATTTTATTGGTAAATATTATGATCATTTTGAAAGAGATTTTATTTTAACATTGATAGGATGATTAAAAAGTGTTTTTGAAAAAGATAAGATAGAAGATAGTAGGATTGGATAGATATTGAAAAAGATTATTTTTCTTTTCTATGAATAAGATATGATAGGATATGATAGATGTGTTGGAAAAAATAGGTTAGATAGAAGGGATAAGATGGGATATGATGAGATGCACGACGACTCGAACTCTATTATGACCATTTATCTCGATGCACTTTTAAGGATAAACTCAATCTTAGATAATGTGCATGGATCAATTTTTATCGTTGAATTAGGTGAGCTTCGTTTGAAAAGATGACCTAAAAGTGATCATGAACGATAATGCAAAAATGGATTGAAAACTGACAAATAAACTACCGAAATTGAAATATGGAAACATTGTGTATCTTGCGTCTCGTGCAACAAGCTTACGTGCTACGTAAAAAACTTGCACCTAGCACAAGAAGCTTGCGTCCAATGCTACTGTTATATGATCATGTGGTTATTTGTAAATTTTGTTATTAGTTAGGAAAATTTGTATAGCCATAAATAAAAGTTTATGTGCTACTGTTATAAGCTACTCCTATTTATACGTTTTGTGATTGATTTTATGAATGTTTTTTTTATTTCTTTGAATAAAAAATCTAAACATGCTTTGTTTGTATTGTTGTATTCCATGTTTTGATGATGCCAAATACTTAGGTTATAATATTGTTTTTATTTTGCGAAAAATATAAAATACCAAAAATAATATAATATTTATTTTTGCATTTATATCTTGTGGAGAAAGATTATTTATTTAATCTAAGTCAAGATATTAGTGTTATACACATTGAATTTTTATCATATAGTATGTTTGATGTTCTACCTACTTGGAATCTTTGAATAAAAGATTCTTCAAGTTACTAGATATTTGTTGTTGTTGATATTGTTTGAAAAACTGTTGGAGTTAGCGTGGCATGAATTGTGGATCAAATTCCTTGAAGCTCTCCAACTAACTCCACCTATCTGCGTGTTACTCGCTGGGCATTCTCCCAGTAACGGATAATGGAAGTTGGTTAGTTTCCGTTGCAATAAACGTGGAGGAAGTGCAGCGAAAATAGAGGCCATGATCTTCACACCACTACAAGCTCACATCATGGAGAACGTGGAGCACAAAATGTCCAGAAGAAGAAAAAATTGCAGCAGCTATATAAGGAAGAAAATTACTTAAAGAAAACACAACTTTCTTGAGCGAAAATTCATTATTATCTTAGAAAGTTTTCTTGTAATTTCCTCTCTTATTCAACAAGCATACTTTGTAATAATATAATTATAATCAGGAGAGAGAAAGAAAGAGAGAAAAGAGAAGACTTCGAGTGAAGTCAAAGTGAGTGTCATCAGTTCAGGGGGAACTGAGTGACTGAGAACAAGTTCCTAGATGAACAGAGAAGGTCCATTAATAGGTTGTAAAAAGATAGAGTCTTTTGGCCTATTATAGTAAAGAGAGTTTGAGTCAAAATCCCTCGTGGTCAAGGTTTTTTTTCCTATTGGGCCTAGGAAGTTTTCCTTGTAAAAATCTCGTTTGTTTGTCTCTTTCTGATTTTAGTTTGTTTTAATTCCGCAATGCAATTTGAAAATTTCCCCTCAACTACAATTCACCCCCCCTCTTGTAGTTGGTCTAGTGTTCATACTAGAATAACAGTTTGTTATAATAACCACCGTGGATAATGCTTGTGCGGTTGAAACCGAAGGAGGTTAGCCGGGTATCGTTGCTAAGGGTTGGGCGAGAGACGCTGCCATTGCTGCTATGAAATCGCAATCAATGTCATTGTTGGCGTGGTTCCGATGTGTGCGAGTTTCTGCTTGAGTGAAGTGTGAAAAGTCTGCTGGTCCTAATTGCTGCCATGAGTGGACTGTGTTGTCTTAACAGCCTTGTTTAACAAAGTTCTAGTCTTGGTCTTAGTTACCTATGTTTCAGTAGGTTATACAGTGGTTTCTTATTTATGCAATGATAGCTTGTGGATGTTTCGTGATATATATTTTCATGAGATTCTCAAACTTATCATTTGTGGGTTTACTACCTGATGCATGATTTGTTCCCTTTTGGTTTCCATCGTGGCTGGTTATTATTATCTATATGTTTCAGCTATAGTTTAGATTCTTAAGAATGCCTATCAAATATTTTTTTGGAAAATTTGACGGCAACAGTTACAACTATAGGCGTTTCGTCATTTTTAGTCCCAACTTTTGATTATTTCTTAATGGTCCCAACTTAGGGGTATGTTTTATAATAATGGTCCCAGCAGGTTAGTGACCTTCTACCACAGGTAAACCCTCTAAACCCACTATCCCAGTCACCCCGCCCCTTCCTCAAAGCTGCCTGCCACCCCTCCCCTACCCCAACTGTCGTATCAATAACTAGATTCCATTCATAAATCGCTCCAGCCTACCGTATTTGGAGTGCGAAAATCTCACCATGATATTGTTTTATAGTAAAACCGTTCCACCTCCTGAACCAGGCATTCATATGTCATAATAGACCTCAAATGGAAAGAACAACTAACAAAATATCTTCGCAAGCCACGTCAAACCACCACTACTACCCAAACTATACTTTTATCCTTAATCTAAACCTTAACAAACCAATTGAACCTTTCATATCCAACAAATTTTCAAGTTTTTCGGTTCCTTCTCTTAACAATTACACATGTTACACTAGTTAGCTAGAATGATCGCATTTCTAACTAACTCCTCTTAATTTCATGAACTCAACACTAAAAAAAACAATTACTCAACTTTCCTAAAATTAATAAAAAAAAACCAACAAAATTCTACATTTTCCCTAATTTAATGTTGAAAAACTTACATCACAAAGCAAAATTAAATAATAGAGCATCACATTTCGTCCAAATTCATACAATTCAACAAACCTAATTAATTAAATAATCAAACAAAAACCCCACAGAAATGATAAAATCAGATAAGAATTATCTGTTTGAGACAAGAAGGGAAGGTGATCTTAGCAGTAGAATAAAGAGACTTAAAAATCTCTAATAACATCTCTCCATCTCTTACAATCACAATCACAAACGACTACGTTTCGATGGAGCGACCATTTATCTTCAGAAGATTCAACTCGAGCTATGATATCTATGAAAAGCTCCAGCAAAAGCGACGACCATGTTCCGGCCTCGACGTTGACGAAATCGAAGGTGGAGAAAGAAAATGATGCGGCGGAGGTCGGCGCTCCGCTGAGATTTTGGAGCAGTGGGAGGGGGAGGCAGAGGGGTGGGAGGAGGGAGGAGAGAGGAAATGAGGAAAAAGCAAAACCAGTTAAAAAAAACTTAACCTGTTGAATGGGTAACCAGTCAACTAGGACCATTTTTGTAAATTATAAGCAATAGTTGGGACCATTGAGAAATAATCAAAAGTTGGGGCTGAATATGGCGGGATGCTCAAAGTTGGGACTGTTCTTGTCAATTTTTCCTATTTTTTTAGCATGTTTAGTAATTTATTGTTCGTTATATATCATGAGGGGTTTGATTATTTTATGATGTTGAGTATGAATTTTGGTTAGTTATTTGGATGAAATTAATTTATTTTGGGCACTTGAAATTTATTTTTATTTAAGCTATTATAAGTATTTCTATTATACACCAGTTCTTAATGAGTTAAATTATATTTTCGAAGATAATATTATTAATTTTATTATTATTATTCTGAGAAGAATGTTATTGTGAATTGAAATTCTTGGGTTGCGATCCTAGATTTTTGCTGATTTGGTGTCTTAAGGGCATCCGTTTATTTGGGTGATTGAGTATAATTGTATTATTATCATTTTTTTTAGAGCAAGATTATCCGGAGGGACATAATCCCGATGTGAAGAACATGCAAACCCTGTAGGATGTAATCCTAGGTATACCTTGATTTTTTTGTCGTACGAGAGGTTGGTGGGGACGTAATCCTAACCGCATCGGGAGTATGGCCATTCTTAGACACAGGCAGTAGGGAACGTAACCCATAGGCTGTCCTGGAGGTTGCGATCTGACATTACCATAGGAAGTGGGTTGTCCACTAGCGTTCAGCTCTCTCTCTCTCAAACTAATTATATTATTTTATTATTTTAAACTTTGATGGTTTATGTTGTTAATTGATACTTGGGTTTATATATATAAGTTATTTATCCATTGTTTATTTTGTTATCTTTTCTCTATTTATATTAAGCATGTTGTACTATCGTTGTTTAAGTGTTTTATTTGATTATATGAAGTTTAATATTGAGATGTTTTTTGTGTGACTTAATTATTAAGACTTTTATTACTCTTATACGGATCCTAATTGGGCTGGGAGAGCTGTTAGTTACTCCCCACTGATTGTGGATGTTGTTGTTATATTTTGCAGGTGAAAATAAAGAGTAGCTATTTTGGGTTGTAGGTTGTGAGATAAAGACTTATTAGGCATATAAGACATTATATTTTATTTCTTATTTTTTTGTTAGTTTGGGTTTATGAGATTGTTTTGCCTCCTTTTGGATATTTGGTTTAAATTAATTTGGGATTTAAATTTCAAGTTTGATTAGCTTATTATGAACCGTAAAGTTCATATCCGTCTTGACGATATTTCCGCTATCGTCTTTTCTTTAATAGAATGTCTACTGTTTCTCTATTTTGTCTTATCAAAGGACGGAGTGTTACAGACGTATTCAAACAGGAGATACATGGCCTGGCGCCTAGCAAACTGAACTCGAAAAAGGTTTAGAAGAACCTGAGTACTTCACATTAATCTAATCCCTAAGAGGTGGATAGGACGTATTCAAACAGGATAATACATCGCTTGGCGCCCAGCAAACTGAAGTTTGAAAAAATTCGAGAAGTACCTAAATCATTTAATTGCTTTTATATTGTATTTTTTAGGTAGAGCTACGTGCGGCTTGATCCCCTAAAAAAAACACAAACAAAAAAAAAATCCAATGTTGTAATGCATCTATCTTAGTTTCTCTACTATGTAATGTATTAAAAGGGGTACGTAGGCAACTCATTTTTTGAGTGCAGCTGCAAAAAAAATTATGCGAAATTTCGTTTTTAATATATCAGAACTACGTTGGGCCTGATTCTCCATTCAAAAAAAAAATAATCACAAGAAAAATTTTCTTCCCCAAATCCAAATCTATATATGGAGATATGTAGGCAACCTTCGGGTTCGGCCCCTTTTGCATTTGATATTTTCTTTTATGGTTTCATCGCTTAAAAGCAATCAATACATGCGGATTACCACAAAGAAGGACGATATCTGGGGCATTATAATTTGCCAAAATGAGGACACATGCCTCGTTATACCTCTTTTATCTTATTTCTGTAGCAGCAGGAAATGGAAGGATATCATCAAATTGATTTTGAAAAGTGTTTGTGAATTATCCCAAAAAAATATGAGTCTAAGAAAAATGGAAATTTGAAATATAAAAGGTCCAAGTATGATAACAATAATAGCAAGTAAAAAAATACAATGAAAAATCCAAAACAAATGATAGAGTCAAGGTTTCGCACCTTTTTAATAAATGATAACTGAAATTGGGGTAAAATAATTTTTTTTTCAAAGATATCATTTCTTTCATTCCCTACACAAAAGAAAAAAGGAACAAAATCTGCATAAATCATGGTGCTAACTTTTCATTTCATTTTACAGGAACTCTGCCTGGGCCCGCTCAGGATCTAGGCTGATTCGCCGAAGTTTTGACCATAGTGAACGTTCTCTTTCAGTAATGCTGTCATCCTCATCTACACCAGTTGTATTCTCTGCTACACGTCTCAGCAACATGTCTGAAATTCCGAACAACGAGCACCAACAGAAATCTACCCCTCCACCTGATCCAATGACTAAGCTCCGAGGACTTGTCTAGGCCATGCTTGACCGACAGGATAATATTGAACAAACTGTGTTGGGCATAATGCGCCAAAGCGCCCAGATGCCTCCTCCTCCTCCTCCGGAGTCGGAAGTAGCTTCACCTTTTCACCTTGAGCCTATAAACAATGAGAGAGAAATTCCCATTAAGCTCGAGAAAGAAATAGTTAAGCTCAAGGAAGTCTTAAAAGGCATGACGAAGGCTGAACCATGGATGGACATTCATGGGTTAACACTTTTCCCAAAGGCACGATTACCTCATGGTTTCAAGATGCCTAACCTGACAAAGTTTGATAAGACCGGCAGCCCCACCAATTTCCTAAAGATGTATGTGGGGGCAATGAGTCCCTGGGAAGTGGAAGAATTGATGGCCCAACTTTTTCAATAGTATTTAGATGGTGCCGCAGCACATTGGTTCCTCAATCTTGAGAACACGAAGAAATCCACTTGGGCTGATATAGTCAGAGAGTTCTCAAACCAGTACAAGTATAATGAAGAAATAGATGTTACTAGAAAAGGGATCTAGAGACCACTTCTCAAAACCTTAATGAGACATTTTCTTCATTCATCACTCGGTGGAGAAACAAAGCCTCCAAAATGATGAGTAGGCCTAATGAAGAAGAACAATTGCAAATGGTTGTGAAGAATCTTCTTCCTGTCTACCAGAAGCATATGGCGTACTAATATTTCCCGACTTACAAAGCTTTGATTGCTATGGGAACTCTAGTTGAGGATGTCGTTTAAAGGGGAGACATCAAGAAAGATGAACCTACTGGCGGCACTACTTATAATGCAAAGTTTGGAAATAACAAAAGAGCCCCAAACAACGATTCAGCAGTTCCTAAAACAACTAATGCGATCCATGCCATTGGCGCATCGTCTGCATTCAAGTTGCGACCACAAAGGAACTTTACTCCTTTGAACATGACTTATTCCCAAGCTATCACCAAGCTAAAAAAAGGTCAATCTCATTCAACCCTTGAATCCACGTCCACCTCCTAAAAATTCTTACCCTGGTTATGACCCAAACCAAAATTGTGAATATCATCAAAGCCCGGGGCATAATACTGAAAACTGCACGGCTCTAAAGCATCAAATTCACACCCTTGTGGATGATGGAAAACTTTCTTTAGGATCCATTTCCACTAAACCAAACGACTCTCAGCCCAACATCACAAAAAAAACCCTTCCTAATCATAAACCCTCATTTGCGATTAATGCAATCTCTTCTGTGTCAGTCGGATGCGATACAATCCAGTTAATCCGCAAGACAATTCCCCAAATGTATGAAATGCCAATAGCCGTAGGTTACAAGTGCATGGTTTATGACTATTCCACTCAAGAGAAGGACAAAATAATGCCTTGTAAAGACCCCAGTTTCACTCTCAATAAGGATCCATTCTCTGACATGTGTGGAACCTTGGATTATGATGGTGCTTTCTTCATTTTGGACTCTGATGCTGATGAAGATGCCTCATCGGTCTTGACAATTATGGAGAAAAGCACTGGAGGTCACTTCACTACTCCAAATACATATCGGCGCCCTATCTGCCTAGATGATCTTAGTGATGAGAAGGAAAGGGCAATGAGCCAATGAGCGAGGATAGTAATAAAGAAGATGATGCTATCAAGCGAATGAAAGAAATAAATGCTAATGTTTCTATTAGGAAGTTGTTAATGCATTCCCAACCTCATAGGGCAACCGTTCTAAAGCATCTTAATGAAGCCTCTGCAAGTTCTTCCATAACACCTGACCAGATGGTGGGGCTCATTCATGGTGTTGATCGAACTCTCATGTTCACAGACAATGATCTCCCTGATAATATCAACCACAACAATTCGTTGCACATCACTATACACTGCAATGGATGGGAGATACCTAGAGTATTGATCGACAATGGCTTTGCGATCAACGTTTGCCCTTTGCGTGTGCTAACAAAACTCGGGTATTCAAAAGAAGATCTGGTACCATCCAACCAGGTGGTCAGAGCATATGATAATGCCAAGAGAGAAGTACTGGTTTAATCAGCCTCCTCATTGAATGTGGTCCCGTGGCAAGGAAGGTGGAATTCATGGTCATTGACATTCAAGCATGTTTCAACCTCTTATTAGGAAGACCGTGGCTGCATGAAAATAGAGCAGTAGCCTCTACTCTACATCAGAAAGTAAAGCTTCTCACTGATCAGGGTGCTGTGACTATTTCTGGTGATCCAGAAATTATGACCATCTCCAACACCGGGAAATCGGTATTGTATCTAAACGAAGTAGAGGGCACTAGGTTGGATGGTTACACTATCCACTGTATTCTAGCAGGGCCTGAAAATTCATGGATGAATGGGATTTCAGCAGCCACACCAGATGTAAGTGCTGAAGAAACACAGCCAGAATATGAATCAAGTGAGGATGATGAAGAAGAGGTAGGAGCTCCAAGCATCGGCACACATAATACGTCATCTGAAGCACCCGAAGAATCCTAGATTGGCAATCCTCCGGAAATGGAAGGCAATGATGATAATGAGTCAAAGAAGAGATCTAGGATTGACGATTTTGACCTGGACTTTTATATAGTATGCGCTGTCCGGGAGGTTCACACTGAATCACTGATTCTCTTTCCAGGATATCAACATGAAGATCACTATCGTGAATTACCACAGTTCAGGAAATTTGATGGGAACGGTGATCCTTTTGTCCACTTAGTGGGTTATGTGAATGCATTACACCCATGGGGCATACTAGAGGAAGATTACCCCATGCTCTTTGACAAGAGTTTAGAAGGACCAGCTCTGGACTGGTACTATTCTTTAGATTGTGTAGATAGAGCCAGTTGGGAAAATGCTAGCCAAGCCTTTGTATATTGGGTTCTCGAGTATAAACAGACTGATGTCAAGAAGTTCAAACTACTCACTTTGCGTCAAAGCGCCTTGGAAACTTTCTCAGACTTTGGTTCAAGATGCGCTTACATTCGCGCCCAGCTTCGTGTCCCTACTACTGATCGGGAATTCATGCTTATATTACTGCAAAACTTGAACGACTTCTATTATCGTCACATGATTACCATAAAGTACACATGCCTCAGCCATATGGAGCAGCATGGCTTCAATATCGATACTCTGAAATTGCAAGAAAAACGACCCCAGAAAAATCTTGAAACTCCCAATGCAAATCCAAGGGTTTATGCTAAGATGGATGAACCATTTAGTATGGTGTATGATCGTCTTCGGAGGCAAGGTATAATTCAAACCCCAACGTATGTGCACTGTTTACCCCTTCCTAGAACAGACATGAGCAAACTCTACGCTTATTGTCGCTAATTTGGGCATGAAACTGACTGATGCCATGATCTTTACTACAAAGTTCAAAACCTGATTGAACAAGGTCTCATTAGTCCAACCCACAAAGAAGTACCCGCACGGAAGGTGTCATCACGCCCTCAACCGCAATCCCAAGTCGATATCTTTCGCAAATTGGTTGAACAAGGTCAGATTCATCCACTTCCTAGACGCCCAGGGGCAAGTTCTGTAGGGTCAAATCTCCACAAGTACTGCCATTACCATCAGTTGCATGGTCACGACACAATCCAATGTCATGCTCTCAGCAATCGCATCAAGTAAATCACCAACATAGCTCTTGTCTATTGCAAAGCTACTTGATCATCTCACAGAAGGGGAAAAATCTTTGGTAAAAGTCCTGTAGGGGGTTAGCCCATCGAAAAAAAAGAAAAAAAAAATCTTTCAGTTCGTTAGTATCAGTGAATTACGTGCAGCTTGAATCCCCATTATCACGTGCACTTGCACTGTGAGATCACTCCACCTATGTAACACCTGGGGTACGTAGGTAGCTCAATATGAGTTCAGCTGCTTTATTAAATAAAAAACTATAGTTCCTTCTAAAATAGCGAACTACGCTGAGTCTGATTTCCCATAAAATGCACTTGGAGCAATGGGAATATGTAGGCAGCCTTCGGGTTCGACTCAAATTAACCATTGTATTGCAGGCAATGTGATTAGAACTCAAGATGACAGTCATCACAGGTTCAATTTCAAAATGCTGAATTGACACATCAATGGGGATACAGGCCCTAATCTCTATATTTTCTGTCTTTGTCAAATATTAAAGCAGGGAATGGAAGAATGAAAAAAAAACATTTGTTTTCAACCCCAATGACAGTAAAATCATTCAAGAAAGTCAAAATAAAAAAATAAAAAAAAAACAAAATTGTAAAGGTGGACCATTCCAGTCAAGATATTGCAAAATCATTTTAGAAAATTTTCCTTATCCAGTGATGCATTTTGCAATATGAAGCTTTTTTCTCTTTTCTTTTAATTCTTTTTCTCTACCTTTAGGTCCAAAAAGAAGAAATTTGTCCCTTATCTAAGGATGACCAATTACCATTAGAAAATAAACGCCTCAGCCATATCCACAAATGCAGTCAAAGAGCCTGTAGGATTTGTCATGCAACCTCTGTCCAAAGGACTTCAGATCATGATGAAGATGGGCTATACTCAAGGAACCGGATTAGGGCATGATGGTAGAGGGATAAAGAAACCAATCCCCATAGTAGACAAGCAAAATCGACATGGATTAGGATTTGATCCAAGCAACACTTCTTGCAACATCAAAGAACCTTCTTTTACCCTCAATGGTCAGTTCATCCTGCAAGGAGATACTGAGCCATACTATGAGTTTCCAGAACCTTGGCTTAGTAGGAAGGAACAGAAGATTTTACCGGAATTGGAGATATTCTTCAATAAGGCTAGAAATCTGGACTTAATCAAAAGTTGGTTTGTCCAAAAACAAAAAATGAAAAAGGAAAATGATCGGGTGGATAACGTGGAGCATGGAGTCCTTAAGAAACTTTTCACTTTCGAGTCCGTTGAGGAAGAGAATTTTGACCCAGTGTCTTTGCTAATACCTTTTGGCGATAGCATTAAACATAAGTAAAGATTTGAGTGTCAGGCAAAAGATGGGCCTATAGAATTTAAAATGTTTCTAGGAAACCATTCTCCACATCCATCTCATGAAACTACCCTTTCACCCCTTTCATATGGATATCATACCGATAGCTCATCTTCCAGCCAATCTACATTGCATACCCAGTCAGAAGACTCTGATAGTGAGGAAATTGAGTGTGAACCTTTATCTAAGTACATTTGCATGCAAGATGTTATTTCTGACAGTGAATTTAATAATGATGAATCATTTTATACAACTGAAACATATATAAATCCCATGGAAGATTCCATTGTAATTAATATTGGTACAGAAAATGTTGTAAAAGAAGTCAAAATAGGTTCATCCCTCTCCCCAACTGAACAGTCTGTGTTTATTGCATTAATAAAAGAGTATGTAGATGTGTTTGCATGGTATTATGCTGATCTGCCTGGCGTTAATAGAGAAATTGCGGAACATCGCATTCCATTATATCCTGAAAGCAAGCCTAAGCAGCAAAAGCTCCGCCAAATGAAGCTAGAGGTTAGTCTGAAAGTGAAAGAAGAAATCCAGAAACAGCTTGATGCCAAATTCATCCAAGGCTCGCCAATATAGTGGTTGTACCTAAAAATTATGGGAGAGTTTGGGTGTGCATTGATTTTCGAGATTTGAATGCTGCATCACCAAAAGATTGATTTCCTCTACCCCACATCGATGTTCTCGTGGATAGTGTGGTCGGTCATGCAATGTTTTCCTTCATGGATGGATTCTCAGGGTATAATCAAATACTCATCGCTCAAGAAGACATGACAAAGACGTCTTTCATCACTCCGTGGGTAGGGGTGTAAGTTATTTGGTTAAAAACCGAAAACCAAACCAAACCAAACCGAATTAATAATTTGGTTTGGTTTTTTTCAAAATTCGGTTTGGTTTGGATTGAAAATTTTCTCTTTTCCTTTTTTTGGTTTTGGTTTGGTTTTTTTTTGAAAAACGCAAAAACAAACCCAAACCTAAACTTTTATATTATATGGGTTTTGATGTTTTTATCAATTATCTGTTTATTCCTTTAGTTTTAGGCTTTAGTTGAACTTTAGATTTAATTTTTAGATTTTGATTGGTTTAAAACGAAATAATTTTCGTATTATTTTTTAAGAATTTGAAAAAAAAATTTAAAAGAATTTAAAAAAAAAAAAGGTTTTTGGTTTGGTTTGGTTTGGTTTTGATTTGGTAATTTCGGTTTGGTTTGGTTTGGCTGGGGGTGAATTTAATTTTTGGTTTGGATTTGGACTTGAAAAAGAAAAACCGAATTTTTTTTGGCTTGGTTTGGTTTTGCCCCCAAAACCAAACCCAAAAAACAACCTCCCCCCCCTATCAGGGCACTTTCTATTATCGAGTTATGCCTTTTGGTCTCAAGAATGCTGGAGCTACATATTAAAGGGTTGCAACCACTATCCTTCATGACCTCATCCACGACATTGTGGAGGTCTATGTAGATGACATGATCGTGAAAAGCGAAGATCGTGAGGGGCATATTCCCGCATTAAGGTCCTTCTTTGAAAGAATTAGGAAGTACAATCTAAGGCTGAATCCTCAAAAGTGTGTGTTTGGTGTCACTTCAGGAAAGTTGCTGGGATTTAAGATGGCATTAAAGTGGACTCGGAAAAGGTAAAAGCTATTCAAGAGCTACCTCCTCCAAAAACAGAAAAAGAAGTAAGAGGATTTCTCGACAGAATTCAATATATCAGCAGGTAAATCTCACAACTCACTATGAGATGTGAACCTATATTTAAGCAGCTTAGAAAAGGGGCATCCCATGAGTGGAATGAGGAATGTCAGGAAGCTTTCGATTCCATGAAAGAGTACCTTTCAAATCCACCTGTTCTAATGCCACGTAGACCAGAAGAACCTCTGATTTTGTACCTCACTATCACTGAAACGGCTATGGGAGCTCTCTTAGCCCAATATTAAGGGGGAACAAAGAAGGAAGTTGACATATACTATCTCAGCAAGAAATTCCTGGAGTATGAGATAAGATACACCCCACTGGAAAAAGCATGTATCTATTTGGTCTATGCCACGAAGAAGTTGAGGCATAACCTTCAAGCTCATACCACTTACCTGATCTCGAGAATGAATCCCATCAAGTATCTGTTCGAAAAACCCATTCTTAGTGAAAGATTGGTGAGATGGCATGCTATGCTTTCTGAGTTTGATATTTAATGTGTCAGCCAGAAATCTATTAAAGGAAGAGCCATATCTGAAGCCCTAGCAGAAGGACCAGTGTCAGGAGATGAATATGATGATGCCTTCCCTAATGAGTACTTATTATTCATTGACACCACAATGGTGCATGTATTTTGATGGAGCTTCTAATAGAAGAGGTAATGGACCAGGGTTTTGTTAGTAGATCCTGATGGAGTCCATATTCCATTTGCTGTCAAGCTGGATTTCTCAACAACAAACAATACAGCTGAGTATGAAGCATGTATATATGGAGTAAAAGCCGCTTTGGTAGCAAGGGCAAGACATCTCACTGTGTATGGAGATTCTAATCTTATCATTTCTCAGACAATAGGAATTTGGAGGGTTAGAGATGAGAGACTTCAGTTGTACACAGAGTACCTTCAAGAATTGATCCCTTATTTTGATGATATCAGCTTCAAACATCTTCCTCGAGAACAAAATAGCTTCACTGATGCTTTAGCCAATCTCGCTGTTAATTTAACATGGGAAGATGGTACAAAAATCCCGTCAGTTTTAATTGAAGAAAGGAAGGGGCCTACAGTGACGGTAGCACAAATTGTCTCTAAGCTGGCTCAACAAGATGATGATGATGTCTGGTATAAGGATATTAAGAATTTTCTGGAAACTATGCAATATCCAGAGGGAAGTGGCAAGAAGGACCGCATAGCTATCAAAAGGCTAGCTGCTCATTTTCTCATACTAAAAGGCAGACTATAT
The DNA here is from genome assembly GCA_947648045.1 of Beta corolliflora. Lineage (NCBI taxonomy): Eukaryota > Viridiplantae > Streptophyta > Magnoliopsida > Caryophyllales > Amaranthaceae > Beta > Beta corolliflora. The sequence goes on from CANSZD010001984.1 coordinate 55,660, forward strand.
CACAAAGGGTTTGATGGTACTCTACAACTCTGCGTAAATGATAGCGAAAAGCAAGCCATCATGGAAGAAGTTCATGGAGGAGAATGTGGACCCCATATGAATGGAAGAATGCTGGCTCGTAAAATTTTGCAAGCAGGTTTTTTTTGGAGTACTCTAGAAGATGATTGCATTAGCTTTATCCGTGCTTGCAAGCAATGTCAGATATTTGCTAACCTCAATCATATGCCACCTGTGTCACTACATAATATGACTTCTCCTTGGCCATTTTCAAGTTGGGGCATAGACATAATCGGACAAATTCATCCAAAGGCTTCAAATGGGCATCAGTATATTCTTGTAGCAATTGATTACTTTTCGAAGTGGGTTGAAGCTGCATCCTTTTCAAAACTATGGGCAAAGCAAGTCTCAAAATTTGTGATTAACAACATTATCTATCGGTATGGCATACCTTTTGAAGTCATCTCTGATAATGGATCACAATTTGAAGGTCATCTGAAGACAACTCTTGCAAAGTATCACTAGTGGAAAAAAACGTAAGGGCTGCGGTGTAAGGGCTGCGTTTTTTTAAAAACGCATCCCTTAATAGTGAAGGACTACGGTTAGCCCAAAAACCGCAGCCCTTCGTAAATGAAGGGCTGTGGTTTTTTTAAAAACGCAGCCCTTAACCCACCCGCGAAAACATTATTTCAGTGGGTTTTATATATTTTGGAAGGAATTCTGGGCGGGCTTTTAAAATATCCCTAAACCCTAGCGCTCCTTTACTCTCCCTCATTCTCCCTCATTCTCTCTCCTTCCCTGCCTCTCTCCTCTCTCACAATCTCCTTCGCTGCCTCTCTCTCTTCGACCTCGGCTAGAGTTCGCCGCCAAAGCACGCTGTTGCACCAAAGCACGCTGCTTCTGTCGTCACTCCAACAGCAGCGACTACACAACAAAATCTTCGTCGACCTCCGTTCCTCTCTATCTCTCCTCGATCTCCGTTCCTCCGCCTACGAAATCTTCGTCGCCGCCTGCCGCACTTCCTCCGACAAATCTCTCTCACCCTCCTCCCTTCTCTCTCACGCCAACAGACCACAACAACACAACAATTTCGCTATCATCCCTTGTTCGTCGACTCCATTGCCGAATTTCCGTCGGAATTCTCCCAGGTTTCTCTCTCTCTCTTAATTAGGGTTTTATATGTGTTTTCGTCACTTCGAAATTGAAATAATAAAAAATTAGGTTGAATCGAACAATTCGTTTTCTGTTGTCATCTTTTGCTACGAAATGTCAAAATCTAATATTTATGATGCTAATTGTTTGTTCATCAAAATTTATCGGTTTGAAAGACATATTTGATCTTCTAAATTTTGAATCAAATGTTCATTCTCTAGTAATTTTTTGGAGTTTAATTCTCTTCACGTGGCACTTAATTTCTCTCTCTCTCAGCGACGCAACAACAGCAACACCACGCAGCCACTCCTCGCGCGCACCAACAACGAACACCATCACACCACTCGCCGTCTCGTCGCCTTCGCCATCGCTGCATCCAGATCTAGGGTTTGGTCGACATTTAGTTTCTCACGTCGCTGAAGTAATTTTTTTTTTTAGTTCAAGTTCAACTTTGTCTTCGATTAGATGTTAGGTAGCAGTTGCTCTCAATCTTTTGTTTTTCTTGAAATTATATTGTATTGTAGGTTTTTAATGGTGATAATAAGATTTAAATTATGATTATGATTAGATACTTGCTAATTAGGTGTTAGGTATTTAGCATTTGCGTAGCTTTTCAATATTACAGTTTATGTTGTAAATTTCTTGATATATATAGAAGTAAAAAATGCAAAAAAAAAAAATTATTATTTTTTTGGTCAAAAGGGTTGTGGTTATGGTCAAAATCGCAGCCCTTTGTACAAAGAAGGGCTACGGTTTTTGGGCCTAAACCGCAGCCCTTGGTAGTGAAGGGCTGCGGTCAAAAATCGCAGCCCTTTATTTTTGCCGAAGGGCTGCTACGGAAAGGGCTGCTGGCCAAAAACGCAGCCCTTAGGGCTTGTTTTGACCGCAACCCTTCCTTATTTTTCCACTAGTATATGCAATCAAGCATCATCAGTTTTCACCTTATCGTCCCCAAACTAATGAAGCAGTGGAAGCAGCCAATAAGACAATCAAGACTATTGTTGCCAAGATAACTGAAAAGACTAGGGAATGGCACGACAAACTACCATATGCCCTTTAGGGATATAGGATATCAATTAGGACTCCAACATGAACAACCCCGTATTCTTTGGTTTATGGGATGGAGCCAGTCCTACCGGTTGAGGTGGAGATACAATCTCTCAGGATCATAGCAGAAAGTGAAATCTCAGAAGACCAATGGTATAAAACTCGTTATGATGAGCTTGCATTTGCAGATGAGCGCCGACTACAAGCTTTGCATAACATTCAACTCTATCAGCAGAGAATTGCTCGTGCATTTAACAAAAAGGTTCGAGATAGAGACATTCAAGAAGATGATCTAGTTTTAAAGGAAAATAGAGCTTCGTTGCATGATCCTCGGGGAAAATTCAAGCCTAACTGGTCTGGACCATTCCTAGTCAAGCATGTCACCACAGCTGGAGCAGTAAAGTTAATGGATTTTAATGGGAATGAATTCACCCATTTCACTAATCTTGATCAATCGAAGAAATATTACGCTTAGGCCTCAAAGTAATTGTAATTGTCATGGTCAATTAACCCAGCAGTTTGTGGATTTTGTATCCTATCTGTTTATTCTTAATATACATGCCATGTGTTCGAAGATATTCATAGAATGTATGCAATATATATATATATATATATATATATATATATATATATAAAGAAGAACAAAAAAAAAAGATAAAAAGAAAAATGATGAAACATGTAAGGATGTTTTTGTTTGTTAAGGTTTTATGTGTTATGCTTTTATGTGTCATATGATTGATTAATTATGATTTGCATGTCATATTTAATGTTAAAGTGTGCACGTGTTTAGAATTGTGTTCACATTGAATTTCTCACAAATCGATAACTCCCACAAATAGATAATTTTTATTCATCCCAACTAGGGTACTTCATTTCATACATAAGGAGACAAAATGCCTCTATTTCCTACCAAACTAAAAAAAACAAACAAATAACATAGAAAATAAACATGATATTTCCCTCAAACCCTTCTCCTCTTCATGGTAGGCCCGTCTGAACCATTGTCTTGACCAATATCCGCCAGAAGCCATTGAAGGTAATCTTCATCAATCAGTGGAAAGAAGGTTCAGGTAGTGGTGATATAATTTTAGCTCCCTGCCATATAGTAGGCATTCTCTGAATACCACTCATATCAGCCTCATAAGTGGTACATGTTGGTAGAGTCTGGAGGGCAGGAATGTGTTGCTGCCTCCAACCAATTTGCCTTAGAGACCTCCATGGAAGGTAGAAAGTGACTTGGCAAAGTCCCGGTAGTTGTACACATCTACGACCAGAATTGCAATATACATTTGCACTAATGCCAAGGTGGCTTGTGACCCACTTGATGTCTTGCTGTAGGAAATCATCCTCCCACCCACCATTTTTACTCAGTTGATAGAAGAAAGGATGAAAGCCTCTTTCTCGGATATGATTAGTCTTGTAAGCAAGATTTCTATGAGGTTTCATAAGAGAAAATTTATCCAATAACCATAAGTGAAGGGCTAATGGACATCCCTTCACGAAGCTTTGAGGGTTTCTTTTGAGTTCATCTAAACCAAGAAACATTTCCCCTAAAATAAGTGGTCCAAGACGACCCCCGCTAACAATTTGAGGAATAAGTGAAATACACCGGACATGGCAAGTGTTTAAAGACCATTTAGTGAGGGTACTTCCCAAAATCATAAGAATGCAAGCATTTTCTCTAGCAATCCTATAATTGGCATTGTTAGAAATTTGCTAAGCACCAAATTGAAAGGTCGATAATAGATTAAGAAAAAGTAACTCACCATACTGTAGGTAGTTGCCATGAAGGTTTTCAGGAAGGTATAAAATTGTTGATAAATCTCCCGAGATTCTTGTAGGAGATCTAGGTGTAATAACTGGACCATTGGAGGATAAGCCTAGCAATCCTTCGACCTCTTCAACAAGAGGCACAATCTCTCGGTCTCCAAAGCGGAAGACATGACGAGTTTCCTCCCAAAATTGGGAAGCAGCATGAATCATTTCATAGCAAATAGAAAGAGAAAGCAAAGGCATAAGAGCCTTAGTAAAACGGGAAGAAGAAGAAGAAGATTGTCTTGGTTGCTCCAAATTATTTGTGATCCCCAAGAGTTGTTTTTTATTACCATTCCCCATGTCATTAGTTTCTTCATAACTAGGAGCCATTTTTTTGTGAAAGAAGAAAAGCTGGAGAAGATTTTGGAGTAGTGAAGATGGTGCATTTGGAAATGAAAAACCATGCCCTTTTATAGATGAAAAAAGATGATCATCCATGCCATGGATAATAAGTTTGAGTATTGTCCATGGAGAAATAAGGAGCATCCCTAACCATGGCTAATGACTAAGCATTTGTGGTGTGGCAATTTTCGCTAAAGCCGAACATCGATAAACAGTGTCAATGATGAATCAAGAACATTGATACAATCCATTTTCCTAATAGTCATCCAAAATAATGACCTTGATCAATCTATTTTATATAGTGATCATCATTTTCCGATAAAACGAATTAGCATTACGCATAAAAAATTTCTGAAAGATTTTGGGAAAAACAGATAAAAATTCTTGCCATATGATGGTTTTGTCCACCATAGTTTATCTAGAGGGTAATAACTTTTGGTCGACCTTTAAGGTGACATGACCTGACAATGCATCACTTTAAGGTGACATGACTTGACAATGCCCTAATTTAAGGTGACATGATAACATATGGAGTCATAAAAAGTGAATAATGGTGACTTGACAACTTGTTTGTCATCAATACAATAAAAAAATGTGATAAAAACTGGAGTCAGACTATTAATTGTCAGAGTCTCTCGCATAAACAAAAGACTAATTCATAAGACAAAAATATCTAAGACGGCGTTAAAGTCACATTTTTAATTTTAGAAAATTGATTGGGATTTTCTATCTAAGACTACGATAAAGTCGCATTTTCAAATTTTAGAAAATTAATTGGGATTTTCTATTTTAAGACGACAATAAAGTCGCATTATAGAAAATTAATTGGAATTTTCTATTTAAGACGACAATAAAGTCGCGTTTTTAATTTTAGAAAATTAATTGGGATTTTCTATTTAAGACGACGATAAAGTCGCATTTTAAATTTTAGAAAATTAATTGGGATTTTCTACAGAAGTCGCAAGTCATGTTTTCAAAAGAGCACTGATGATAACTTTTTTCTATGGAGCAAAATTATGTGTCTTTTCAAACATTGGTCATCATTTCATCCAAAATTCGACCAATGTGGGGCATTCTGTAGACACCAAATTTTGAACCCCTTTTGCGTATAAAATTTTAAAATAATGATTTTGAAAAGAAATAAAAATAACGAAAACCGTCGAGTATTGTGGAGCGCGCGCCCTGTCAAAGGCATGTTTCGCCCCGGAACGCGAGTTTCATTCCATCGTATGGTTTTCCTTTTTCGCGTTTTAGTCATACAATTCCGGCTTAGGAATGTAATTTTCCGTAAGTCGTAGTCAATAACTACAACCACCGATTTAATAAAATGATTCATAGTATAATCATGCTCGTCTTTACTAAATTTACGAGTTTTCGTTAATTGTTTTAACTTAGTTTTTCGAAAACTAGAACAACGAGTCGCAATTAGGCACCGGAATTTTAATCGTCTCCCAAAACCGGTAGTAATCAGTTTTCTTGATGGTCAAGTCATTGTTCATTGGATAAAGAATAAGAATATATTCTTTAACCACCAATCACATTCTTTTATCCATTAGTTAAGGAATAAGAATCATGAAAAAGAATAAGAATAAGAATCAAATCCAAAGTGTAAGAGCCAAGAATCCGATTCTTTTTCGGAAGATTCAAACTGTGCGCCAGACGCATGATCATGCGCTCAGCGCACAACAGATTCTTGCGCCAGATGCAGGCATGTGCGCCAAGCGCACGGTGCTGTGTCTAGCGCATGTGTCTAGCGAAGGGCTTTGCGTTAGGCGCAGTTGGTCCAGTCAGCATTTCTTTCACGTTTTTCGATGCATTTCTACGTATTAGGATGTGTTGAAATTCGGATTTTGCTTCATTAGTGTAAAAATCAAAATCAAATCTAAAGAGAATAAGAATATTGGCATTTCCCATAAATTTAATGATGTAGGAAGATTTGAGAGGATTTAGTGATGTCATTAAAGTGATGTCATTAGTGTGATGTCATTAAGATAATTTGGGTTGAACAAAATCAGATTTTTGGGTGAAAATTTTGATTTTCTACCTTCTTCAAACCGTAGTTCACCACTTCATTTCCCTATAAATACCCCCCATTTTTTACTTCACAAAAACAACTTCAAAAAAAACACCACAACTTCACTTAACTCTACAACTTCTAACTTCTAAGAAATCTCAATACTACTCTCCTCCTCCTTAATTTCTCCATCTATGCAAAAGTTATAATTAGTAAGTAAAGAAGTTCATCAAAAGAAAAACACAAAAAAGGGTTTAAGTTAGTAATTAAGTGGATTTATAAACTCACTTAGAAATTAAGAAAATCACAAAAAAAAAAGGTAGAAAACTTTGCAAAAAAGGAAGTGCATCATTGAGTTAGCAAGGTAAAGTTGAAGTTCTTGTTATTTTTTCTTGATCATCTTCTTAATCACATACTAACTTTCTCTTTGTATCCTCTTATCATTTTTAAATTTTTGGAGTGATTTGGGTATGTGGAAGTCCTAATAGGTTCCCAACCTTAAATCACCCCCCTAGAATAGTCAACTCTAATGTGGAGACTCTTAGGAAATATGTGCATGAGTAATTTTTGTTAATCAAGTTGTTATTTATAACCAAAAACATGTTTTCATAAAAAAAAATCAAGTAGAGTTGTGCACAAACATCTTCATCAAAAGAAAATGTGATGCTGTAATTATGGTCAGTTTTATTTTCGTACTTCACTTCATTTTTCGTCTGTATTATGAGAATATTTTATAGGATACAATATTTTTCCTCTGGATTTAAAGATGTTTCCCGCAACTGCACTTTGGAATTACTAATAAATGAAATTTTGTACAGATAATTAAAAATCATACAACTTTGTTGTGCAAAACTGATTTTATCCAGTACCACATAAGCTTGTCTTGACAATAAAGTTTAAAATAAAATCATTTAGATACAACTAAAAACATCAAGTTTAAAGAAAATATCAGTAGCTTTTTAAAAACATAAAAATAATGTTCATATGAATTTTATACAATTTTATATCATCTTTACAAAAACGTTCATGTAAATCACTAAATTCCAGAACACTGATTTTCTCTTTAATTAAGAAAATAAATAAACAAGGGTCTTAAAATGTCCAATTTAAGTAAAAATTTTTAGTCTTGTCTTTCAAAGTGTCTATAATGTTCATACCAAAATTCACTTCAAACTAAGTTCAGTAAGTTGAATTTCAAAGAACACATTGGATAAAGGTCCTGTTTTGACCAATTTTAGCATAAAATTCTCCATAATTCTAGTTGTCACTAAACACTTATGAAATTTTGACACAACATAAAGAACTCACTGACCTATCCATAGATATATCACATGGTCAATTTAACATTTTGTACCGAAAGTTATAAATTTTGTAAGTCAGTACAAGAACAAAAATGCAATCTGAAAAATGAAATAAAGTGATCAACTCAACTTTCATAAAAAAAATGTTTTCTTTTTATACGAAGATGTTAATTAAAAATCATGAAATTTTAAGTTTCTCTTAAAATGATTCATTTTTATTATACAAATAAAAATCAATAAAAATTGTCATAAAAAATCAAAATCAAAGAGGTTAATTAATCTCTAATTTTCATAAGTTTACAAACAAACATGAATTTCAAAGCCCATTCAAGGAGATGAAGATCAAGGAGCATCATGGTGATCAAGATTGAAGACTTTGTATAGATCATAGAATTTGTACATATTGTTGTAATAATAGTTTTTTACAAATAGTTATTACATCACTCATTAATGAAAAACATGGAGATGTTTATGCATAATTTTCATAAATAATTCCACAATTCTTTTGAACAAAATGAGCAACCAATGTTATAAATTATGCATGTTGGGCCCAATATATCATAGTATATGAATTAAATGACCCAATCTCGATTAAGAGGAAAAATTGCAAATCTAACTAAGTTAAATTGTATGATGATCCGTCCTACATTTTAAAATTTGTTCTCCATCTTCAAATGGATTAGTCATATAATTTGACATAATTAGATTGGTAAAGCCTTCAATTAGGAAGCAAACCCCTTTTCCTAAGACCTCTTAAAAATTATAAATGTGATCACTTATTAAGGTGGTTATTTCAATCCTTCATTTAATCACTAATTGGGGTGATTATCTTAAACCTTGGTTAATCACTAATTAAGGTGATTAACTTAACCCTCTCTATTTAATCACTAATTAGAGTGATTATCTTAAACCTTAATAATCGTTAATTAGGGCGATTATTTTTCTCATTTAATCACTAATTAGAGTGATTATGTTAAACCTTACTAATCGTTAATTAGGGCGATTATTTTTCTCATTTAATCACTAATTAGAGTGGCTATCTTAAGCCTTAAATAATCACTAATTAGGGTGATTATCTTAACCTCCATTTTCGATCATTAATTAAGGTGATTATCTTGATCTTCCTTCATATTTAATCGCTAATTAAAGTGATTATTTTAACCCCATTTCAATCACTAATTGGATTGATTACCTTATTCCTAAGGCAAAATTGGCCTCAACGCCCTAAAGTATGGCGCAGGTGCACCAAACACCCCAAACTAAGGCTTATAGCCAGAACACCTCAAAGTACGGGCTGGGGTGCATTGCGTACCATAAATGAGAGTTGTCGCCGGAAAATTCACCGGTTCCGGTGGAATCTTCATTTTTTAATATTATTTTGTTTTTTACCCCCCTTTTCCTATTTTCTTCTTTTTTCTCTCTAATTTTTTTAATTTTTACCCCCTTTCTCTTCCTCCATCTTCTCTCTCCTCCCCCTCTCTCTCTCCAAACATTAACATAATTAACATCACGAGGATGCAAACACCAGGAGCGATTATAAATAATACGAACTCAGACGATCAGAAGCAACATAAGCTACACTTTCTTAAAACAATATTCCACACCAAAAATCAATCAACATCATACAATTCCTACATGAAATTCACAGTAATATAATCAACATATTCAAAATTTTCCACTATCTACATCAAAACAAGCATTATCCAATCAAATCAAAGAGATTAAAAAAAGGTGACAATCTGGAAACAACATTGCAAAAATTGTATGATGCATCACAGGAAAAAAAGGATATCTAACGGAAAGAACCCAAGAATCGCCGACATAGGCGAAGACTAAGCGTCATCCAGGCGCAGCAAGACGGCGAAGATCGATTAGAGAACAGTAAACGAAGTTAGTAGAGACGAGATCTCTGGTCGGTGTGTTGGTGACGATCATAGTATCATTCGCTAGAGATGGCCAACAGTGTGGGCCAATCCAGCCCATCCAGCCCAGCCCGCCTCTTGGGCCGTGTGGGCTGAGCCCACGAAAAGCCCGGTCCAGCCCAGCTCGAATCGTGAAATTGGTGGGTGGGCCGTGGGCAGATTTTTTGAGCCCAACCCACGAAAGCCCGCTACTAAAACCGCCCAGCTCGGTCCACGAGATCGGTCCAGCCCGACCCATGAATCGGACCTGCCCAACCCAAGTAATTATTCAACCAAATTGTGAATATTTTAATCAAATTGTATATATTTTAATCAAATTTCATATATTATAATTCAATCAAATTCAAAAATAATTAAATTATTCATTAATATTAATAATTGTATATATTTTGAGGCCAATTTTGCCCGTGAATTTTCCGGAGGTAAAAAGTAAAATAATATTAAAAAATGAAGATTCCACCGGAGCCCGTGAATTTTCCGGCGACAACTCTCATTTATGGTACGCAATGCACCCCAGCCCGTACTTTGGGGTGTTCTGGCTATAAGCCTTAGTTTGGGGTGTTTGGTGCACCTGCGCCATACTTCAGGGTGTTGAGGCCAATTTTGCCTATTCCTAATAGATTTGTTTAATTCTGAAAGGTGAGTTATTCATAATCTATTCTTTCCTTTGCTTCCCCAATGGAATTGGCCATTTAGGGTGAGACATAAGATCGAACTATGATGGTTTTGATCCATACGTGGATTTCAATCCCGCAATGATTGGTACGTAGTGCAACTTCAGTACTCAAACCTACCATGTACAAATGATATATTGGCCCCCTTAAAAATGATTGATGTGTATATAGGCAAATTATGTGATTTTTCTTTCTTTTGAATAGCCATGATTACTTTAAAATGGAAAATAACGCATTTAGTAAGAGCCCGTTCTTTAGAACGAAAGAGGAGACGAGTTCCAGACGTTCGCACCTCTTAACCTAAATCCCGAACCCAATCTCATGGTATGAAAGACCAATTTTCAAAAAGCCTTATCCATATGAAGTCATCATCGTTTTAAATGATATTTCTTGAAATTGATTTTAAAACGATTTATTAAATAAATCTGTCCCTATTCAGATATTAATAGGGTGGCGACTTTAAAATTTTCTAAAACTCATTGTCTAATGAGAGACTTTTGTGGGATTCAGACCGTTAATTAAGACAGTCAATAATTAGGTACCACACGTATTTGAATGATATGTTCCATGTCTCCGCTAAGTTATCAAATGGTTTATATGTGCTAGACTTAGATCCCACATCTATAACATAGACAGCAAGAAACATAAAACAAATGATTCAAACCCTACATACCTATGGCATTGTCGATTAGGCCACATAAGCTCAAAGCGCATTGAGAAACTTCATAAAGATGGAATTCTCAAATCATTTGGTTTTGAATCATTTGATACTTGTCAGTTTTGTTTGATGGGGAAAATGACAAAGTCTCCTTTCACAGGTTCAAGTGAAAGGGCCAATGACCTTTTAGCCTTCATACATACGGATGTGTGTGGACCAATGAGTACGTTGGCTAGGGGAGGGTACAGTTACTTCATTACTTTTACCGATGATGTGAGCAGATTTGGATTTGTTTACCTCATGCGGCATAAGTGGGAATCCTTTGAAAAATTTAAGGAATTCCATAATGAAGTACAAAACAAACTTGGGAAGAAAACTAAGGCATTGCTATCCGATCGTTGTGGTGAATATTTATCTCAAGAGTTTGTTGATCATTTGAAAGATTGTGGCATCCTTTCACAATGGACTCCACTAGGAGCACCACAGTTAAATGGCGTTTCTGAAAGAAGGAATCGAACTCTACTTGATATGGTTTGATCCATGATGAGTCTTGCTGATCTTCCTATTTAAATCTAGGGATTTGCGCTTGAAACATCTAATGTAAGTCTAAAAACACCTTCCAAAGGATTGGATGATGATTCTAAACTTTAAGAATATAGAACACTCACTTTGACAAAGGAACACTCGAAAACTAGGGATAGTTGCCAAACCACAAGGACTAACTCAATGGCTTGGGGTTCTAGGCCAGAGATAAGACTCACTCAATCTCTCCTAGGCTTATCACTCAAGACTCGCTCAAACCAATAAGGGTTAGCAAACACTTGAGACAAACTCAAAGTATAAACTATAAACACAAAGGTTTTTTTATAATCAATCAAAACTCTGATTTCTATTCATCACTTTCTCTCCTTATATAGAGGAATGTAGCAGCAAGAAGACAGCCAAAAATCTCCTTGAAATTGTCCATAGGTGAACAACCACAAAGGAGTTACAAAGGAGTTACAAACTCCATAAATCAACCCCATAATGATGCTCATTTAATGAGCTGTTACAAGCATCTCCTAATCAGCAAATAATGAACTCATTAGGCTCCTAAACACACTCTAAATAGCTGGCTAAATAGAGATACTTTAGGAATAATCTCTTGGCTTTATTACAAGCTAAAAATAAAACAACAAAAGCAAATAAAACAAAAACTCATGCCCAAATAGAACTTGGGCTTAACAAGCACACCTGCCATCTTCTCCATGCTTTCACACGTCCGTTTTGATGCAGCAACAAGTGGGCTTCAATCATACTCCCATGTAAGTAACAAATCCGGGCATAAAATCAACACTAAAACACCGCTTGCAACCTTGGATTGTAAGATGATCCAAATCCAGAAATTAGAAAGATCATCTAAATTGAATATTTTGAGTCGCCTTGACGCACATGTATCAACAGTGGCATTCACACATAACAGAGCACCATCCAAAGCAGTGGAAAAGACACCATATGAAATATGGACTGGAAACGTTCCAAAATTGTCTTTTTTAAGGATATGGGGTTGTGAAGCCTATGTAAAACGTTTACTCTCTGATAAGCTTTCACCCAAATCCGATAAATGTCTCTTTGTGGGTTACTCAAAAGAGATTAAGGGATACTACTTCTACAACCAAAGCGAAAACAAAGTGTTTGTTGCTCGTAATGGTGTCTTTCTAGAAAAGGAGTTTATTTCTAGAAAAACAAGTGGGAGAAATGTATATCTCGAAGAAATTCGAGATGAGCAACAAATGAATGAGGTTAACACCTCATTAGAAGCGGCCCGGCATGAAAATGCTCAGGAGGCAGTGCATTTAATTAACGTACCTCCTACCGTCCCACTTGGAGATACTCCATGCGAAGTCACTCAACCTAATGAGGTAGAAAATTCTTTTGTTGTTCCCCAACATAAGTCTAGTAGGACCATCATTCCGTCAAAAAGATATATTGATTTCCTTTTGACTAAAAGTTCTGAAATAAAGATTTTAGAATCAGAAGAACCTACTAGCTACAAAGATGCTTTGGATAGTCAAGACTCTGAAAGATGGCTTGAGGCCATTAAATCTGAAATGGCTTCCAAATGTCTGAAAATCAAGTATGAGACTTGGTTGATTTGCCTGATGGGGTAAAACCCATTGGATGCAAATGGATTTTCAAGTTGAAAACAGACAAGGATGGAAACATTAGTGTTTTCAAAGCAAGGTTGGTGGCCAAAGGTTTCAAACAAATTCATGGTATTGACTATGATAAAACCTTCTCACCAGTAGCCATGCTGAAGTCCATTAGGATAATCCTTGCGATTGCTACCTTTCATGACTATGAAATATGGCAGATGGATGTCAAAACCGCTTTCTTGAATGGGTTCTTGAAAGAGGATGTGTACATGACACAACCTCAAGGTTTTGAAGATCCAGAAAATCCAAGGAGGGTATGCAAGCTTAAGAAGTCCATTTATGGACTAAAGCAAGCATCAAGGAGTTGGAACCTCAGATTTGATGAGGCGGTCAAGAAATTTGGCTTTCTCAGAAATGAAGAGGATTATTGTGTATACAAGAAGTTAAGTGTGAGTAGTATTACTTTTTACGGTGGCCTCACACATTAAACAAGCGCAAACCCCCGTAGGGGTGGCCTCACACATTAAACATGTGTTAACGTGTGAAGGACAATAGAACTTACTCTAAAGAATATCCATGCGTACGAAAAACTGAAATGTTATTTAAAGGCATAAATAATGAACTCATTAGGCTCCTAAACACACTCTAAATAGCTGGCTAAATAGAGATACTTTAGGAATAATCTCTTGGCTTTATTACGAAGCTAAAAATAAAACAAAGAAAAGCAAATAAAACAAAAACTCATGCCCAAATAGAACTTGGGCTTAACAAGCACACCTGCCATCTTCTCCATGCTTTCACACGTCCGTTTTGATGCAGCAACAAGTCGGCTTCAATCATACTCCCATGTAAGTAACAAATCTGGGCATAAAATCAACACTAAAACACCGCTTGCAACCTTGGATTGTAAGATGATCCAAATCCAGAAATTAGAAAGATCATCTAAATTGAATATTTTGAGTCGCCTTGACGCACATGTATCAACAGTGGCATTCACACATAACAGAGCACCATCCAAAGCAGTGGAAAAGACACCATATGAAATATGGACTGGAAACGTTCCAAAATTGTCTTTTTTAAGGATATGGGGTTCTGAAGCCTATGTAAAACGTTTACTCTCTGATAAGCTTTCACCCAAATCCGATAAATGTCTCTATGTGGGTTACTCAAAAGAGATTAAGGGATGCTACTTCTACAACCAAAGCGAAAACAAAGTGTTTGTTGCTCGTAATGGTGTCTTTCTAGAAAAGGAGTTTATTTCTAGAAAAACAAGTGGGAGAAATGTATATCTCGAAGAAATTCGAGATGAGCAACAAATGAATGAGGTTAACACCTCATTAGAGGCGGTCCGGCATGAAAATGCTCAGGAGGCAGTGCATTTAATTAACGTACCTCCTACCGTCCCACTTGGAGATACTCCATGCGAAGTCACTCAACCTAATGAGGTAGAAAATTCTTTTGTTGTTCCCCAACATAAGTCTAGTAGGACCATCATTCCGTCAAAGAGATATATTGCTTTCCTTTTGACTAAAAGTTCTGAAATAAAGATTTTAGAATCAGAAGAACCTACTAGCTACAAAGATGCTTTGGATAGTCAAGACTCTGAAAGATGGCTTGAGGCCATTAAATCTGAAATGGCTTCCATGTCTGAAAATCAAGTATGAGACTTGGTTGATTTGCCTGATGGGGTAAAACCCATTGGATGCAAATGGATTTTCAAGTTGAAAACAGACAAGGATGGAAACATTAGTGTTTTCAAAGCAAGGTTGGTGGCCAAAGGTTTCAAACAAATTCATGGTATTGACTATGATAAAACCTTCTCACCAGTAGCCATGCTGAAGTCCATTAGGATAATCCTTGCGATTGCTACCTTTCATAACTATGAAATATGGCAGATGGATGTCAAAACCGCTTTCTTGAATGGGTTCTTGAAAGAGGATGTGTACATGACACAACTTCAAGGTTTTGAAGATCCAGAAAATCCAAGGAGGGTATGCAAGCTTAAGAAGTCCATTTATGGACTAAAGCATGCATCAAGGAGTTGGAACCTCAGATTTAATGAGGCGATCAAGAAATTTGGCTTTCTCAGAAATGAAGAGGATTATTGTGTATACAAGAAGTTAAGTGTGAGTAGTATTACTTTTCTAGTGGCCTCACACATTAAACAAGCGCAAACCCCCCCGTAGGGGTGGCCTCACACATTAAACATGTGTTAACGTGTGAAGGACAATAGAACTTACTCTAAAGAATATCCATGCGTACGAAAAACTGAAATGTTATTTAAAGGCATAAAACCAGTATGAAGCACATTTTTCGAGTTTCACCCACTCATCAAAATTAAATTAAATCCTCCCTAGTGAAGTTGTCAGATTGTAGGCATATTTTATTGCCTATGCGGGATGAGTGCGGACTTGACTACCTCCTTGTAAAGGGTTTTACTTTTGAAATATGTTTTGAAAAAAAGCCGTCAACAAGTCGTTAAAGGAAGACTCATAAACCTCATTGGATATTGGAAAACCATAGGGACACCTTAGGGACTTATCCAATGTAGATTTCCCCATCATGACTTCGTAATTGTTCAAAGAACCAAATATAGAGTTCGGAGATGAGGGTACAAACATCATCAAAAATCATATTCACCCATTGTTGGCCTCTACTTAATATGATTCATGTTCGAGATTTATGCAAATAAATAACCACGCAATATGTTCATACAA
This sequence comes from Beta corolliflora, assembly GCA_947648045.1. Lineage (NCBI taxonomy): Eukaryota > Viridiplantae > Streptophyta > Magnoliopsida > Caryophyllales > Amaranthaceae > Beta > Beta corolliflora. The sequence goes on from CANSZD010001984.1 coordinate 71,434, forward strand.
ACAAAAAGAATAATCTACGTTTGTTCATTAAATACAAAAGACTAATTTTGGGTGATATGTTATTTATGCAATCAAAGTAACAGGAACCTAATTAAATTGTCCAAAAATTATCTGAATTTAATATTAGATAATTTATTTAGGTCTTGATTAGCAAATTTAACTTATGAAGGTGATGAAAGCGATAAGCATGTAAGCATGGATATGAATATGATATAGAAATATAAGAATAGAAAAAGAGAAGATTAGAGATTGTTAGTAAAATAAAAAAATAAATTAGAAGTGACTCTGAGGAGTTATACCTTTGTCGCTTGGGTCTTCTATAACGATTCGCCAGAGGAGCAATCTTAAAGCTTGAATAGAGAATTGAGGAATTTTTATTATATGTTTGAAGTGTACTAGAGAATATGTAGAGGTAATTCGTAGTATGAAGGCGTATGAAAGCGTGAGAAACAGAGTAGAATGCGAGGCTATTTATAGAAAAACAATTCAGAAAATTGCGCAAGAGATGAAAACAATGTTGCGCTCAGTGCACGGCAATGAGCGCCGCACAAGACACCTGCGCGTGGCACGGGCTTCCTGCACTGACTATCTCGATGTCGTGCGCGTGCATCCTGGTGCATTTGACTCATTCAGGCGCGTGAAGCACATCCACAGATATGGCTGGGTTTTATTATTAATCTAGTCTATAAAAGATTCCTTTTATCCTCATTAAATATATTTTTTAGAGTCGGAAATAAGTTATCTTAAGGAATAAAAATATGATTTTCATAATATCTCTTAGCATATATATTAAAACAATTATAAATATTTATTAAAATATGATGCAAGTTCAACTATCTTAATTTGCTTTCTTAGATTATTGCATGGTTTTACTTTACTCTTAAAGTGAAGGTTTTACATGTAACCAAAAATATGTCTTTTATTGTTATTATTAGTTAAATTAGTTAATTAAAGTAGTTTATTTTAACTAAGGGCCGAAAATTCAGTTGTAATTCATTTACTTAAGCTCCAAGTAGATGAGTTGTCATGAGTTGTAATAAGGGAAGGCTTAGGCGCGTGGTTTTGTAAGATTTATGGAAAGTTTTGCAAAGCTTTCCTAAATCAAGTGTTTCCTTAAGTTCTAGCTAGATTCTAGGCTTTAATTTAGAGGAAACTTTCCTTATTTCTTACTTAGGAAATCTGGTCATGTGATGTACTTGGAGAGCAAGGTTTTCTTGCCTCTTCTACTATAAATAATGGGCGCCTATCCTCCTAAAGAGGAGAGATTGATTTTGAGAAAAAAACGGATGTGCATGTTTCAGATATGTTGAGCGCAAGCTAACACTAGGTTTCCGAGTAGTAAACCTAAACAAACAACCGAGACTTGTTTGTCCATGCTCTTAACCACGACTTAAGAGTAATATCCCTTTAGTTTCAATGTTGTTCGTCCACAAAAATCATAAAACACAAAAGAGTCCGAAAACAGCCACGAAAATCACATCAAGTGGTATCAAAGCAGTGTTACTAGAACGGAGCGTGAAAGCGCGTGGTAGATCCAAATCGTGATTTTCTTGGTTCGTTAGAAAGTTAACATACAGGGATACCTTGTGTCTATATTTCAGCGCAATCCAATCAGTACCGAAGTCACAGCAATCGAAAAATTCAGAGATAATTTTCTGGCAGATTCGAGCAGTTTTTAGGTAAACTTTGGGCGATTCGTTTTCCTAGCATATAACGAATTTTTGAGAGTTTCTTGGCTTAAAATTGGACTAATTTTTGTCTAGTTTAATACTGGAAAGTTTCGTAATTTTTGAAGAACTTTGCTAATTGATTGAGCACGTTTTGGATAATTGGTCAAAACCGAGCTATTCTGGACCAGTTTTGTTAGAACTAAAACTGCGAACAATCGGCTTTGAATTTTTGGGTACACTTTTGGTCGAGTGTTTCAAACAATAGGGCTACATGCTGACAAAATTTCATAAGATTTTGGGTAGTTTTGAATGAATTTCGAAGCCTGAACTATTGACAAAATTTCTAGGCAGTTTTCTGTTAGTTTGAAATCTATGAGTTCAAGTGGATGGAGACAAGAGTTGCAACAGGTTTGTGAAAGACTTGAAAGAGGATTACAAGATCTTAAGCGTCCACCAACACTTGAAGAAATATTAGCACGAATACAAAGGAGTTGCGCGAAGCTTCAAGATTTGGTTCAACAACTACACGAGAAACAGTGTGAAGTAAAACAAAGAACTTCCAACTGTTGAGGATGAAGAAAAGATCGAAACTTTATCTTGTTCCAAGGATGAAGATTTGATTTTTACAGTTTCTCATGATGTAGAAGTGATACCTAGCATTGATCTACGGGAAACTGTGCCTTTAGTTAATGTTGCGTTTCCATTGGTTCTAAGGGTTGCTGATGATATTGTTGTTCCAAACGTCATAAATGTTATTCCTTTTAGGAATGATAATCTAAATCTAATGGTAACATGGAGTTCAGAAATATTGAGATTTCGTGAAGCAAAAGATGGTGATGAACGACGCCACATCTTAGTGGTATATATTATTGTGCGCTTAATATGGATGATATCTTGGATTACTTTGATGATCAAACTTGAGGTCAAGTTTTTTTTCAAGAAGGGGAGAATGATGCAAGTTCAACTATCTTAATTTGCTTTCTTAGATTTGTTGCATGGTTTTACTTTACTCTTAAAGTGAAGGTTTTACATGTAACCAAAAATATGTCTTTTATTGTTATTATTAGCTAAGTTAGTTAATTAAAGTAGTTTATTATAACTAAGGGTCGAAAATTCAGTTGTAATTCATTTACTTAAGCTCCAAGTAGATGGGTTGTCATGAGTTGTAATAAGGGAAGGCTTAGGCGCGTGGTTTTGTAAGATTTATGGAATGTTTTGCAAAGCTTTCCTAAATCAAGTGTTTCCTTAAGTTCTAGCTAGATTCTAGGCTTTAATTTAGAGGAAACTTTCCTTATTTCTTACTTAGGAAATTTGGTCATGTGATGTACTTGGAGAGCAAGGTTTTCTTGCCTAAACTACTATAAATAAAGGGCACCGATCCTCCTAAAGAGGAGAGATTGATTTTGAGAAAAACGGATGTGCATCTTTTGCATATGTTAAGCGCAAGCTAACACTAGGTTTTCGAGTAGTAAACCTAAACAAACAACCGAGACTTGTTTGTCCATGCTCTTAATTGCGACTTAAGAGTAATATCCATTTAGTTTCATTGTTGTTCGTCCACAAAAATCATAAAACACAAAAGAGTCCGAAAACAGCTACGAAAATCACATCAAAATATAACTAATTGGATTTTCGAAAAAGGGCCTTAAAAATACAATTAATTATCTTGAATAAATAATTGAGCTTTTAAAATTGGGCTTCAAATAAATAAATAGACTTATTGTTCTTAAAAAGATTTTGGACTTAGCTTGTTGAATTGCTCTTCCATTGGACCGGACCAATTAGGATGGTGGTATGTTTCATCATTGGGTGCTAAACGTTGAGACACAATTATGTGTCTACAAATAACTTTTTGTGCAACAAGAAATAAGAATGATAGAATTTTCAGAAGAAGATCTAAGTACCGAGAGGAAAATAAAGCTCGAATCCATATCATTCTCCACCAACCCAATTCATTTTGTGACCCCTCTCAGAAAGCTACTCACATCTACACATGTAATATATTGGATATGGTTCCACATCCCGTTAAATTGAAAAAGGTTATGATTTCGAGGGTTGATAGCAACTGGACCATTGGCATAGGTAGGTGCGGATGAATAATCTCTAGCAGAGCTAGAGTAATCTGAGAGGTTTGCCGTGAGAAAGCAATCTCCAGAACTTAAGGAAGCTACGATTGCACCTGTAATTGCCAAAAGCTAGTCATAAAATCAATCTTGTTAGCAAGACGGGAAGGATCTATGCACGACCTAATTAACCCAAGGAGCCCAAGAATTCAAAAGAAAGGGTTGCTGATCAAGCGGAAAAAGGTAGCCACACAGCCGAAGTATGATCTTCTCAGTTTATACGAAGTATGTGAATGTCTAAGAGCTTTGGACATAGTATTGTGTACTAAAATTTGTTTTGGAACTTAGCATCATGCTTAGGAAACTTGGATAGTTCTTAGGAAAGATTGTTTGCGATGAAAAAACATGTTTCTGTGTTTGTTATGTGAAAACATGTGATTGTTTATTTATTATATGGTTGTATGGATTGTTGATACAAGTATATAGAAGGTTTGATTATGTATTTAATTATGTTTATTTATTACCTATGATTGGTAAAGATGGTTATTGGACTTAATTATATATTGGTCCATGTTTAATATTTATTACCTGTGGTAAGGTAAAGGTAGATTCTTGGAATTAATTTTATTATTGTATTTCATCCTTTATTATTTTTTAGTCTTTCACAATCGCGGAATCGTGATGGAGTAAGTGGAAAGGTTTGTCTCAGGGGTGGGGCAAATATAAAGGGGGCCCTATGCACTCTCTTAAAATTGGGCTCTTGATACATATTTCAAATTAAATATAAGATTTTTAATTTTGACAAAAGAAAATACTTTTATATTTAAAATATTTTAAAGTTTGGGTAGTATTTAGAATTAACAGATATTTAACCTAAAGGTACATGAAGCTATGGGAGAATAGAGAGCCATTAATGCACTAATTTCAAATAGACATTAATTTTCTCCGGTGCAATTTGAGTAGTCATTACTGGATTGAAGCTTTTGGTATAGGAATAAGAGGCATTAATTGGTTTCATTAAAGATTAACTAACAAAAGTAAAAGAAAAAAAAAGTAAACAAGCATGCGTTAGCTGTCATTCAATAGCCTGTCATGGACAACTTATTCAATTTCCCAAAAAGCAAAAAATTAATGTGCTCAGCAGATTCGACCTCCAAACTTTATCTTCATCAAACACACAATCTTACCATCGCTCCAAATGTTTACCTTTTGTTAATTGTTCATTCAATAAGTATATATGGGGCCCCTATTTTTCGGGGGCCTTATGCAATCGCCACTCTTGCATGGGCCAAGAATCGCCCCTGGTTTGTCTTAATGACATTGGTTAATGTTGCTTTTATTCAACAACTTTGATTAAAGGATTAATGAACCGACATAGATTAATTTTTAGATTGCATTAACAAATTACTTGATTTGTTGTTTATTTGCATAAATCTTGACATGAATCGATATTAACTAGAGGTCATCAATGGGTGAATTTGATTCCTAATCATATTCGTACCCTCACCTCCGAACTCAATCTTCGGTTCATTGACCATTCATGGAGTCATGACGGGAAAATCTACATTGGATAAGTCCCTAAGTTGTCCCAATGGCTTCCCAATATCTAATTAGGTTTATGAGTCTTCCTTTAAAGACTTGTTAGTAACTTTAAAATATTTTTCAATAAAACCTTTACAATGAGGTAGTCAAATACGCATTTATCCCGCGTAGACAATAAAAACACGCTTACAGTTACTACTTCAATTCACTTATATTTTGTCGACTTATGAGCCTTCATGACTAATACTCCTTAAAATGGTATTCTGTACTTATTTTGGGTTCCTATGATATACTTCTAAGTAGTATCAAGATTAATGTATGTTTATAATTAGATAATTAAATTTTCTTAGAAGAATATAGGTTACCAAGTTTTAGATGATTTAAGTTAAAACATGTTTGGCATACATTTCTAATTAGTTTCAAAGTCATAACTGTTTATAATACTAGAAACTAAGCCCATTTAAATAAGTTTAATTGTTGTTTCTTAGCTTATAATGTGGTATTGTGACTAAAATATAGACAATGCTTTTATTGGATAAGTATTATCTTAATATGGATAAAAAGGTTTTCTATAAACTATTATACTATTAAAATGTTAAATATCAACTATTCGTCACGTAAACGCTAATTCAGTAAAAATTTATTCCAACTTATGTACTTTCTTAAATAATTTTCTAAACTAAAAGTTGTACTATGAAGAGCACTAGTAATATTTTCCAATTAGTTACTAACTTACTATTAGATGCTCGTTTTAACATTTTAAAACGAACTCATTCCTCGCAGCTCGGTAAGGACGACCCCAAAAGTATAAGAAAGAAGATTAATATATTGCAATCGAGGTAACAACTATTGTTAGTACCCTCAATTCGTTTGAAATGTGTTTTTGAAATTATAATAAGCGATTGAAATGATGGATATTTATTAATATGTGTTTATGAGTTGCGGGATTATTATTACTATGATTGATACATGTTTTGATTAAGTATCCTGAGAATTATTGTAACAGCCCACACCTCTGAGCTGCTAGATAAACACACTTAGCATTCACAAATAATAATTAACACTTAATAAATCCCAAATTTACTTTCACTTGGAGCACAACATTACCCAAATCATGCTGGGACTGCTGGGGCATGAACCCTTAATATAACACTCTTGATACAAATCTCAAATACATGCTGCAGCTAATATTCCGAAATATAGTAATACAAACATCAAAAATCTATTTCCGATCAACATCTAGTTATCTTTAAATCCATCAATAGCATTTCGAAACATAATAATCCTTCTCGTTTGTCTATTATATACTAAGCTTCATGTCCTACCTGCAAAATTACCAACAATGTACTCTGCCCCAACCAGGACAGGTTCCAAGAACAAAATCAGGAAAACTGAGTACTCACTGTCCAACCAGAAATTCATGTTAGTGGCTTAAAACATATGTACATAATTCACCACTTCTCATTAAATAGGTAAAACTCACAATATACAGGTAACATAACATTAAGGTAACATAATATATAATCTACATAAATAAACATGCTCAAAATGATCTTTACAACATTTCAGAATTAAACCATATAATACCTCATAGATCTTTTGAAAACGGAATATAAATGTAAATGTATCTTGAATTTAATTTTAGTTCACTTATAATCTGTTTCATTGATACTTTCTTATCCTTCAGCTAAATTATATATTCCTTTAAATAGATTTACCAAATACATATACGTTACTTCAAAAAGGATTATAGGGATCACAACCTCTTAGTAGGAAATCCTTTTGTAAATTCACTTTCCTGGTATTACGTCAAAACACATACTCCTTTAAAAGCTTCACCAAAACAAAGTACATAATTATATATTCATTCAAATACATCGTGGGAGCGTAACTCCAAATAGAAAATCATTTAGTAATTGTTCCATTTCCTCGGAAGAAAACCCGTTCATAAATCACTAAGTTGTCATATCAGACACAAGCTCTTGCAAAGTAAGTGCATGAGTTACAAATGAAATTTTAGAGGTCAAAATATACTTTCCTAGTCTCTCCCTTAACAGATCACTAAATAACCTAGGGAAGAGAATACGAATAGCGAGGGGATTATGCCACCACCTCTAAACTCATGGGGGCGTCTCCCCCACCAACTTTGTACTGCTTGTAATACTTATTTCCAGGACATGTCCCATCATTTCATATCACACACATACCACGATGTGCTCATCACTACTGTTGCAGTATCCTTCCCCCATCATATATGGAATTAGAATACTTAGTAGTTCATAGTTTCATAAAACCCATATTTTCTCATAACTCAAATTCATAGTCCTCAAAGTTCATGATCATATATAATCAAAATCTCAACCCCATAATATAATGTCTTTCACACTTTCAGAATTCTAGAAAAAACTGATATCGCAAATCTTAACAATCGTTTTATACCCGAAATCATAACTCAGACATCCTTGATCAAAATTCCTTTGTTTGCTCTGACTCTTTCAAATACAACTACAATTAGATCAATATCAAGTTCATAAAAATATCGAATCAGCATTCCCTAGTTTCATAAATCGAAAATCTTGTTGTAAACAACTTACATAAATAAAGATATCGAAGATTTTAGCTCAAATACTTATAGCAACAGTTACTAAAAACATCATTTTACAAAACATATACAAAATTCTTATAAACTTGGTTTTAAAACAAGTTCATATAACCATGTCACGAGTGTATATTCTTAAGAAGTTCTAGTGCATCCCGGCATTTCAATTAAACGATAATTCAAAACACATCTTCGTCCTATAATCTTTTAAGAGTTCATATTCAAAAGTACAGTTAATAAAACCTATCATGTAATTCATCTTTACTCATGTCTCCAAAACTTATAACCATGAACTTAACAAATCTTGTAAATGCACAAATCACATTTTTAGGTAATTCACGTTTACAATATATAATAGCATATCAAACAAAACACAAGGAGTTTATATAATCTTACAAAATACCAATTTCTAGTTCAGAGGCGGAAGGACATGTGTGTACCTCTACTAATCTCCAGATAGCGCTCGATTCCATAAAAATCTTCAAGAGTCCAAGATCTCCTTATTTAAATCACACTTGAATTCCTCAATAGTTCACCTCACAAGAATAACAACAATTCTGCAATAATATACTATTGTGTAATATATAGAATAAATATATTTATGTATATATACATAATACAATAATTCCACATATAAAAAAAGTAATCGAGCCTATTCACGAGCTTTTCAAGCCGAGTTTTTCATAACTCAGCTCGGCTCGTTAATGTCTTGAACAGAACTCGAGGCGAGGCACAACGAGCCGAACTTTGACCGAGCCGAGCTCGAACTATTCACAAATAGGCCCGGCTCATTATCACCCCTAGATGTAGCCATGTACCTTCCTACCCCAAGGTGCAACAGTAATGCCTCGACCAATTAGGTATTTCGCTGCTAATTAGCTCGCCTTAAATGGTGAATTAGCGGTCGAGGCATTATCCTAACTAATGGAGTAGATAGCTCTTTTTCTATTCCAACTCTTCATACTTCTTATTACATGTCCTTAAATGTATAAATTTGACTTATTCTTGAATTGGTTGTACACATTTTCACTATAGAATGTAAACAAGTGTCAATTTTGCACCTCCCTGTCCAATTTTTCTTTAAATTATCTAATTAAGTTCTCTATTTCCACAACTCTCTTATGTTCATTCCCTAATACTAGCACTTCTTTTCTACATGGGCTTTGGAAGAGTAAGGAATCTTACTACACATTCTCATCCTAGGAATGTAAAGATCAATCGAAAAAGATGTGTAAAGTGGCAATAAATGACGTACATTTCCTCTCCTACTTGTTAGCATTCATAAGCAGTTGCTTTTATTAGAGTTCGCATCCTGCACTTTTCTTGAGAGGTTATCGGTGGCCTTTGTCTTTCGTATCATAAGAATGATGTCTTCTTGTAGATTATTGGTGGCCTTTACTCTTTGAATAACAATAATTTCATTGGATCACTTCAAAATAGTACAAGTCTACTTCAAAATATTAGGCTGATTGCATTTGACTGTCTTCATAATTTTTAAGAGTAATAATATAAATCATGGTTTACTCATTGAACATTCTTATCATAGCTAATTTGATTTATCTATTAATCTGTTATTGAAATAGGATGGTCACAAAGGATAAACATTACCGAATCCAAAAGCAACCATGTCGTCACAGTAGAAATCCTGACGTTGAGATGAATGATATTAGAGTGTAGATGGATGACAAAAGTATGACATAAATAAATAACTTCTCAACTTGTCATCACTTTTATTACGGCCATCAACCTGTCATCTCTTTGTTTGTTATTGAATTTCCAAAGTAATAAATCTTCATTCTCTTGCATTCTCATAGCTTAATTGTGAGAGGTAAAGCTTGACGAAGTGGTGGAAAATAACATGTTGTCCAAATGATTCTTTAGCCACATACCATAATGGGATATTGCGTAGGGACCATACCAAATCATGTGGCTACTTCCACCTCGTGCAGACAAGAAGTTAATGACTGCATAGATTGTATAAGTTGAATCATGAATTCAGGAAAGTAGAACGAGTTGCATGCTCTTAAGTTTTTATGATTTAGTTTTATCAGTTTATTCTCATACACTTAAACATGAACTTGAATTTGATGTAGGGAGGGAATACTTCATATCACAATTCCAAAACTTCGAGACCAATTATTCAAAAACGAAGAGATCATATATGACTGGATTTATTCACACAAGAGAGCAAAGGAATCTATATACCTCTATTAATGATGTATGAATATACGTATCCTTTCTCATATATTCTCCTATGTGTGCAAGTATATATCAGAGTTCAGAATGATGAACCATCTTGTGTTATGTACCCTTCGTTACATCTTCCCTTGTTGAAGTGTGTAAGGCTGCATATTTACCAGTTTTTAGTTATAGTTTGATTTCGATACTAAAGAAGAATCTCTAGGTTGATCTTTGTGCCTGCTGAATTATTGTGTACGTTAGAACTTGAAAATTGGGGACTCTTACTATGTCGTCTTGACCTTGAGTTCATATTTTGCCAATGAGCTTGCTAGAGTGCTTATATACTACTATATATGTTGTAATGGAATTCTAGAAATAAACTAGCATGATTATGCATAATCTTTTCATCAGCTCAATATGCATCATTTATTGTTGCCATCTTTTTTTGGGTTTTCATATTGCATCACTAACATCAGCATTAGACTACCGTATGTTATATGTAATTACATCAGAGCTTTGTCAAATAAGATATCTAAGTAATAGGACAAATAGATCAAACTGGATCGAATTTGATGACTTTTTATTCATATCATTCGTGTCAGGTTATTAAACTCTCTCAATACTTTTGTGTTACTTTTGAGATTGTCTGCTCTACTTAAAATTCTTCGAACAATTTGAACATGCAAAGCCTACTTGAATTAACACCTTCAATTGTTATGAACCACTAATACAACAATATGGAAGATAACTTGAGAATTACCTTGTTGCTTACTTCCCTACCAATTCCACAAAAAATATTTTTGGCCAGTACTAAATTAGAAAGCTTATCCCCTACTTCAAATTGTAACTAACTTTTAAAATATAGTTAAGTTGCAGCCATCCCACTCGTACTGCAACTAATTCTAAGTATTTCCCAACTTGCCCTAACTACCCCTCCTCACAAAAAGTAGTTAGTGGCCAAGTTGTAGCAACTTAATTTGTAACACTTTCTTGCTAAAGTAATGTTAAAGCACTTAATATGGGTTTCCCCTAGTGAACCTTTACGACATTGTGTTCATTTTACTATTTACTTTGCTTATGAGTGAAAAAAGACAAAGGGGAGGGATGAGCTAGAAGGGGAGGAAATGAGAGAGCGAGAGGATGGAGGGACCAAGTAGGAGGGGACTTTCTAATGTAACGAAGGTATATAGGGGGCATTAGCCTCACTAAATATTTTCTCCTTCATCTTTGTTTAATGATATGTGCTTGCTGAAATCTTACTATTGAGTTAGATTATGAGTGAAAAAAGGACAAAGTGAAGGAGGGAGCTAGAAGGAGATGGGACAAGAGAGTGAGAGGATGGAGGGACCATGTAGGAGGGGACTTTTCAATGTGATGAGGGTATGCAGGAGGGGAATTAGCCTTACGAGATTCTTTCTCTTACATCTTTGTCTAATATATGGTCTCGCTAAAATCATTGTATTTAATTTGATTATGAGTGAAAAAGGACAAAGGGGAGGAGGGAGCTAGAAGGGAAGGGAAAGGGGAACTAGAAGGGAGGGGCTGGGAGGAGTGAGCAAAAGGAATAGAACTGGACGTTAATGTTTTATGTCTATAATCTAAAACTGAACATGTAACTTTTTTTATTTGGTCCCTTAGTGAAAAATAGAGAAATTAAATCCTAATCTACGATGGAAAAATATTACAAAATAATCTGTCTAAAATTTGAAAAACAAAGGGGAAGGGGAGAGAACAACACTTTACGAAGATAATTTTTTTCATTTGAGTTTTGCTTTTAAGAAATAATGATTCCGCAAGCAAGTAGTAAGAGTCACTTATAATTCTATATGATATATGAATATGAGTTGGGGAGGAAAAGTAAGTGAGAAGGAGGGAGAAAGGATGAGAATGACGTTGAAGATAGAAATCAATGGAGGTTGACAAAGGGATGAAGCAATAAAGATAACAAGAGAGCTAATTATATAATACATTAATTAATATAGTTATTGAGCGACTAGCTGATTTTGAACGTGCATCATAAGATTGGAAGATTAAGAGATATAATTAATGTTAAATTCTTGTACTTTGACATATGTAATTCAAAGGCATACATAAGTGCTTTCATTCAGTTTCTTAATGGAAAATGGAGAAAATAAATCCTAATCGAAGGTAAACATGATTCTTTTTTCTATAAAAGGTTTAAACATGCAAAAGTAGAAAAGGCAAGCAAGTATGAGGAAGGAAACAAACATCTTAGATAAAACCAAAAGGAAAAATTGATAGGAACAGTCCCAACTATGGGCGTTCTGTCATTTTCAGTCCCAACTAAGGATTATTTATGAGCGGTCCCAACTATGCATCATTTTTGCCAAAATTGGTCCCAGCTGACTGGTTACCTGTTTAACAAGTTAAATTTTGTTTTTATCTCCTTCATTAAAACAACTATGGAAGCTTCGAAATCCCATCCCCCTCCCCGACATCCCTACCCTGCCACCCTCCCCCCCTCCCCTCCCCGCCACCATCCCCGTTCCCCGCCACCCCCTCCACCGCCACCTCTTTTTTTCGAATTAGGTTCGAGTATTATGAGAGACTCGAATAATCCTTTTACTTGGAATAGGTTTGATTCCAAGCTCCTTGCAAGCCTTTGTTATAATTGTCGCAATTGCGACCTACATAAAATACAAGCCAAAATCGGTAAAGATCAAAAACACATGTAACAACTTAAAAGTTGAAGAAAACATGCACAAATAATGACCGAAAATCGGATTTTCTCGGGGAAGAGACACACCCAAATCATCACAAATGGTAACAATGGCATTCTTCAAAGTGATACTATTAATGACATTATTAGGGAAATACTTTGTGTATTGGAGAGATAAAGAGCTATCACAAACAACAAGTTCCCATATCTTTTTACCCCTAATATCAAGTATGGGTCTTGAGCAGAAATCTAGCTCCCATTCTCTTATGATTTCTGGTTCGGTTTCCGGGTCAAGAAAGCTCATTTTTGCAGTTGGGTCATCTTTAATTGTATCAGTTTCTTCAAGAGGGGATGAAATTGAACTTTCAGAGACTAAATTGAGCAGATGAAAATGGGTTCTTTTGAATTTTAACGAGGTTTTGAGGGGAGAGTATGATTTGTGAGGGGTTGAGGTGCATGAAATTTTGGTGGGTTGGGAAAAAGAGGTGGAGGGAGGAGTGAGAAAGAGGTGGAGGAGGAGTGAGAAAAAGGTTGTGGCGAAAAAAATATGGAAAAAATGCATTTTACCTGTTGTAGCAGGTCATTGACCTGTTGGGACCAATTTTGGCAAAAATGATGCATAGTTGGGACCGCTCAGAAATAATCCTTAGTTGGGACTGAAAATGGCGGAACGCCTATAGTTGGGACTGTTCCTATCAATTTTTCCAAACCAAAATTGCAAGTGCAAACCTCAAACATCTTAGAGAAAGAGCTTCACATTTAATATGCTATTTATAAATAGCTTAATTCGAATATCGCAAATACGACATTTTGGGGGTGGCGAACAACAACTACTAATATATAACGTCATCCTTGAATACACAAAGTTATCCTTACCATAATAAAGGTATCCTAAAAGTGTTTAAAGTTGCCTTGTTGTTCTCAGCCTAGTAGTTGTTTTCAGCTGATCCCATCCTTATATTATACTCCATTCGTCCTCCAATAGATTTTTCATTTTTTCATTTATGGCTGTCCCAAATACATTTTTCATTTCCTTATTTGGCATAGGTCTACCCATTAAAATATTGTTGGGAGTAGAGAGGAGGGAATGAGTTGCAGTTGTTGTGGAATGGGTGAGAAGAGAAGAGAGAAATTGTTAGCCAGGTGAGAAAAAAGAAAAGGGAGGGAAACGGGATTAATAAAGGGCACAAAAAAGGGGAAAAAATATACATCAAACCATATATGCAACAGTCTTTATCTTCAAAAAATGAGAAATTTATTCGGAGACAAAAGAAGAAGTATATATGGATTCTTGATAAATATATTGGATTACTGGGTTAGAGTTGAGAGTTTCCGGCCCTTTTACCGATAAATCCGATACGATCGAACTTGACACACTCAACGTCTCACCTAGTGGTGTCAAAACAGGTTCTCGAACAGGTTTTGGGTACACCTACGGCAAACCAGGTCAGACCCGGACAGGTCCGGATTCCGCCAGTCAATGCACTGGGTCGTGATTGGTCAAGTTTTGTTCATCTAGGTCGGTCACATTTGAATCATGGGGTTCTCGGGTGCCGACAAGTCTGAGCGTTCCATTTACAAATCGATCCATCCCCGGGTAATATCGTCGGTGGACATTTTTTAGCTGAGTCTGCACATGTCGTATTTGGGTTTCATGTACGCTTGGGTCGAGTCAAGTGTACTCGGGTTGAATCACATATGACCTTAGTTCGATCATTGTGAAGCATCGGGTCCATTCGCTATTGAACGTCAATTAAACTTCGGTTAACTCCTGATCGGGTCATTTTAATTTTGTTATGGATTTTGTAAACGAATCATATTATTAAAAGTATTAAGATCGACATATATATACATATGTGTGTGTGTGCGATACGAAAAACTAATAAAAACACTATATTGTTTACCGTGATGTTTAGTGTATTCTCTTAGTCAACTCGTATTTGGACTAATCAACTGTGTAAAACCACTCTAATATGTAAAGGAGTAGAACAACTCTTCATATGTTCTAATATTATATATTGTAACCAACGACAATAATAACGAGTAGACGATCTATTCCAAGGTTTATATAAATGATTTATTATTATAAGCATTATGATTGATATATAAATTTGTAAATAGCTATGGTGATAATGAGAATAGTAATAATAATAAACATAAAGTGATGATGATAATAATAATAATAATAATAATAATAATAATAATAATAATAATAATAATTATTATTATTATTATTATTATTATTATTATTATTATTATTATTATTATTATTATTATTATTATTATTATGATTATTATTATATAAATAATAACAGTACTAGTAACAATGCCAACAATAGCAATAGTAATACAAATAAGAACAGGAATACTACAATCACAATAACAATTCAAATACTAATAGTAATAGTAGCAAAAATGCTAATAATAGCAATAATAATAACAAACATAACGCGGTATATATGTATTATGTTGTGACTATATATGATAAAGTATAAACAAACTAATTTATCAATATGTTTAATCATTTTAGTAGTACATTGGTATCAAAAAAATTGTAAAACCACTCTAATACTCTATTGATTATAAATTAGTGTTAACGACTCTTGATATGTTATAATATTATAACAAATGACAATCATACATTCATATGTTTACAACGATGGTTCATATGAAGACTAAGTGATTATAACGAAGGTTCATATGTTGCACAATAATAATAATAAACATAACAACATACCCACAAATCATTCTCCCCTATAAAAGCTAACCATAACTTATTAAAACGTAAAATCAATAAGTTAATTGTTAACAAGTAACAACCATAAGTAAATAAGTTAACAAATATTTACTAGTTACTAGATAGTAACTTGTTAACAACCATATGGTAACCCGTAACTTAACACTTAGTCAGTTACTCATGTCTTTATAAGTTATAAGATTATTTAAGTTAATTTTCTTTATGTTATACTATAGTTTAATACTAGTATAGTGTTTATGATCTTCTCTTAACTTTGTATATATGTGACCATAAACAAACTATTTTATCAGTAGGCTTAAATATTTTAGTACAATAGAATAATTTTGGAACAATTCTAGCTAATACGCGATTGATTATTAATGAGTATCGACTCTTAATAGGCTCTAATAGTATAACTAACAATAATAATAATGAGTATTATATATTAACTACGAATATAGAATCAATTACTGAATTTATATAAATGACTCGATTATGGTAAGCATTATGATTCGAAATAATAATAATAATAATAATAATAATAATAATAATAATAATAATAATAATAATAATAATAATAATAATAATAATAATAATAATAATAATAATAATAATAATAATAATAATAATAATAATAATAATAATGATAATAATAATAATAATAATAATAATAATAATAATAATAATAATAATAATAATAATAATAATAATAATAATGATTATGATGATAATAATAATAATAATAATAATAATAATAATAATAATAATAATAAAATAACATAATAATAACATAACAATAACAACAACAATAATAATGATAAAAATAATAATAATAATAATAATAATAATAATAATAATAATAATAATAATAATAATAATAATAATAATAATAAAATAACATAATAACAATAACAATCACAATAATAACAATAATAATAATAATAATAATAATAATAATAACAATAATAATAATAATAATAATAATAATAATAATAATAATAATAATAATAATAATAATAATAATAATAATAATAATAATAATAACATAATAACAATAACAATCACAATAATAACAATAATAATTATTATAATTATTATTATTATTATTATTATAATAATTATTATTATTATTATAATGATGATGATGGTAACAATAATAATAATAATAATGATAATAATAATAATAATAATAATAATAATAATAATAATTGTTTCGTCTTCTTGTCCGACAAGTAAGCTACAGGTTGAGCCTGCTTGTCCAGCAAGTAAGTTAGTATCTTGTGTGTTCTTCAGTTGGAGACTTGTGCAATGATGACCGAACCAACTTAGTCCAAGCCTGAGCTTCGTTCCCGAACCTGCTAAAAGGGACCCACCCTGGAGGTTTGGGTGGTGGTTCCCCCTCCGAAGCTTAGTCAGTTATCAGGAGTGGTGAGAGAAAGTAGAGATAGAGAGAGAAAATGATAGAGTAGTTTTACAGAGTAACTTTGCACTGTTTGCATTGAATGCCTTTTCTCCCCGATTTCGGAGTATTTATAGTGATAGCATCTTGATGCCTAACCTTAAAAACCGACCTACAATAGTGGCTTCGATTGGTTGAGGAATCGGATCATGACACGTGGCGGACCATGACCTGGTGGATGTCTATTAACCACTCTCCTTCACCATCTTCGCTTTGTTGGGCTCACGTTGGGCCGAACTTAAACCTTTTAACCCTGCTAAGTGCGGCCCGTAGTTTCAAGGCTTTTCTTCCTTTTGACTAAGGTGACACGTGTACGGCTCTGATGAGCCCAAGTGTCTTAAAGAGAGCCGTAGATGTTAGACCACAATAATAATAATAATAATAATAATAATAATAATAATAATAATAATAATAATAATAATAATAATAATAATAATAATAATAATAATAATAATAATAATAATAATAATAATAATAATAATAATAATAATAATAATAATAATAATAATAATAATAATAATAATAATAATAATAATAATAATAATAATAATAATAGTAGTAGTAGATGTTAGTCTTTACCTGTGCAGGGTAATCTGGCGCGCGTCAAGCAAACGGCCCGTCTAAGACGAAAAGCAATAATCCCGTCAAGTAGCTCGGATATGGAGGAGTCCACTGGACGGGTGCCAGATGAGACAAGAGAGGTTCAAAGTGCTCCACCTTTGGGCCGGCCTCCTTTTGACCATGATGCAGAAGACTCCGAAATAAGACCTGAGACCAATACTTCTGGCAGGGACGCCGATATGGAGGAGATCGGCGAAGGTAATAATAGTAGTGATTCTGAGGCTGCCGAAGAATCAAACGAGGCCTCTACTACCTCGTCAGAGGTGAGGAGACGTTTAGGTCCCCTTTCTGACCCTGGCTTCATCTTGGTCAACCGTAAGTGGTTAGAGAAACTAGGACCAGACCCTAATTACTTATCGTCTTTCATGCCCATGCCGGGCTTTTCCTTTGTCATTCCTAATAAAGACGCGACGATCTTGAGTGCTCCCAGGAACCATTTCGCCGTCTATAAACTGGCCTTAGATGCGGGATTGAGGTTTCCCCTACATGAATTCATAGAACAAGTGCCGCAAAGACTACCGCATCGGCCACAATCAATTGGCCCCCAAACGCTTGGCACAACGTCCCGACGTTTATTGCCGCTATGAGCTACGCGGCCTAGCCCTTTCTCTTCGTGCCTTTACCCACATCCATTATGCGGCCAAGGTACTCCGGGGCCGTGGACGGGACATGGCTCAAGATCCGCAACCGCCCTAGCTTCCCGACGGCTTGGGGAAGCCTTCGAAGATGCATGATTGGAAAGACGATTTCATATTTTTAAAGGCGCCAATGATTCGGCTACCGAGAGCTATAGATTCCATAATAGGGCCGTCACGAATACGGGACGGAAGCGACCTGGTCGGACTCGGGAGGATAATTACGATGAAGAAGTTGTGGAGTACTTCGTAACAAAAGAGTACTCCGTGGCTCAGCTAACGATCCTTTAAAGGGCCCTCCAACCGGATACCCTTTAAGGAGATGTTTTACCAAGACGACTTCTTGGTTGCGGCCGGTTTGCGGTTGGCCGATGATAAAGGTATATATTTAAAATCACCCAAGTAAAACTCTTCGTCTATAATTCATTTGACGAACACATTTTTTTGTTCTTTGCGGACTCGCCTGCACAACGCCTCGAAGCATCTTGGACTGGGGAAATCAGTATGTCCAAATTCACAGACAACCTGTGGAAGGAGTATGCAAAAAGTAGTGCCGAGAAGAGGACGGAAACATTGGTATTAATTTTTTTTTTTTTTTTTTTTTTTTGCCGAGTATCACTTCACTGCCTCGGAATTGGCATCCAATTTTAGGACGAGGGTCACCCAAAGAAGGAGAACGTCCAGACTTGGACGGTCACCTTCTTGGGGCCATTCTCGTTCTTAATTGGTATCCAATTTTTGGACGAGGGTCACCCAAAGAAGGAGAACGTCCAGACTTGGACGGCCACCTTCTGGGGGCCATACACGTCCTTAATTGGCATCCAATTTTTGGACGAGGGTCACCCAAAAAAGGAGAACGTCCAGACTTGGACGGTCACCTTCTGGGGGCCATACTCGTCCTTAATTGGCATCCAATTTTTGGACGAGGGTCACCCAAAGAAGGAGAACGTCCGGACTTGGACCGGTCACCCTCTTGGGGCCATACTCGCCCTTTATTGTCATCCAATTTTTGGACGAGGGTCACCCAAAAAAGGAGTACGCCCAAACTTGGGACGGTCACCTTCTTGGGGCCATACTCGTCCTTAATTGGCATTCAATTTTTGGACGAGGGTCACCCAAAAAAGAGCACGTCCAAATTTGGACAGTCACCTTCTTGGGGCCATACTCGTCCGGAATTGATATCCAATTTTTGGACGAGGGTCACCCAATGAAGGGGAACGTCCAAACTTGGACGGTCACCTTCTTGGGGCCATACTGCCCTTTATTGTCATCCAATTTTTGGACGAGGGTCACCCAAAAAGGAGTACGTCCAAACTTGGACCGGTCACCTTCTTGGGGCCATACTCGCCCTTAATTGGCATTCAATTTTTGGACGAGGGTCACCCAAAAAAGAGCACGTCCAAATTTGGACAAATCACCTTCTTGGGGCCA
This sequence comes from Beta corolliflora, assembly GCA_947648045.1. Taxonomy (NCBI): domain Eukaryota; kingdom Viridiplantae; phylum Streptophyta; class Magnoliopsida; order Caryophyllales; family Amaranthaceae; genus Beta; species Beta corolliflora. The sequence continues at coordinate 91,052 of CANSZD010001984.1, forward strand.
TACTCGTCCCGGAATTGACATCCAATTTTTGGACGAGGGTCACCCAATGAAGGGGAACGTCCAAACTTGGACGGTCACCTTCTTGGGGCCATACTCGTCCTTTATTGTCATCCAATTTTTGGACGAGGGTCACCCAAAAAAGGAGTACGTCCAAACTTGGACGGTCACCTTCTTGGGGCCATACTCGTCCTTAATTGGCATTCAATTATTGACGAGGGTCACCAAAAAAAGAGCACGTCCGCATTTGGACCGGTCACCTTCTTGGGGCCATACTCGTCCGGAATTGACATCCAATTTTTTGGACGAGGGTCACCCAATGAAGGGGAACGTCCAAACTTGGACCGGTCACCTTCTTGGGGCCATCTTCGTCTGGAATTGGCCTCCAATTTTTGGACGTCCATTACTCAACTAAAGAGAACGTCCAGGCTTGGACGGTCACCTTCTTGGGACCAGAATCATCTGGATTCTTACAATAGTTTTTTATTTTTTGCCTTTTGGACGATCGTTCTGATGCCTTTACTTTTTGCAGAAAAATGCTCCTACAAACAAGCTTCCACCTGGGAAGTCGTCCTCGTCCAAAAAGAGGCCAACTACGCCCGCCGACTCACCTTTCGCCGAAGAAGCCTAAGGGCTTTACAAGGAAGAAGGCGGATAAGGCCGCTCCCGCTCGTCGAGAGTGGGGAGAAAAGCATGCCTCCCCCACAAGCCAAGGCTCTTAAAAGGGAGCCTTCGACCTGTGGCTCGCCGAAGGGGGAAAGGATGCACATGCAGCCAGCTTCCGCTCGCCTTTTGCCGGCCGATTCGCCGAGGTCAACCCGCAGTCCACCTTGGCTTTGGTTGCACCGGGACCCGATCTGCCGCCGAGAACTATCCAGGGTTCAGCGGCTCGGTGGCAAAGCTGGTGTCACAGATGCCTCTTGCTGTTAGGACGACATCAGTTTCGTCTGGTGAGTCGTATTACCCTAACATAGCTAGGACGGTGCGGGTCAGTGAACGGTCCATGAGTCCGTCCAATGCACAAGCCATCATCTTCCCTATCAAGATAATCGACTCTCCCCCTCTTTCGGATAAGGGCAAAGGCCCCGCTATTCCCCCAACTCCTCCAATTGCTAATTCGGACGAGGAGTCTTCTCCGCCTTCGCCAAAATGTCAAGGCTGGAGAAAGAGCGGTCAAGCAGGAGCTCTTCAAATGCTTCCCCGAATCCTACATTAAGGGATTAAGGGGAGCGTCCGCCGGCATGTGGGCTACATGTCCCAGCTTGCTGCCGAGGCATTGTTTTATGACTGCCTTGTTTTATACAAATTTTAACTTTGCAAATCGTCTAATAACTTGATTTGTTTTCGTTGTTCCAGCTTCTGGCTCGCAGCATGCTAACTGAAGATTGGGCGAGGGAGCTTAGAAAGGAAAATAAGCACCTCGTCCACCAAGCTACAACGGCCGGGGACAAAGCCATTCATGACATCGAGATGGCTAACACCCTTCATCGCGCCGCTGGAGGCCTTGGAGAAGAGATCGGCGCTCCCTGAGTCTCGAGAACAAGAATCATCTTGTTAAAATCAACCAGACTATATATCGAGCAGGATCGTCTAAGGATGATCATGGACGCTCTCTCTCGAGTTGAAAGGCGAAAGGGATGTCGCTCTTCCGTCGCCGTTCAATTAAGGAGGGAGAATATTCTCCTAAGGGCAAAGACTGCCCGTCTGGAAAGGGAGGCGGTCAAGGCCTTCGACGATGCCAAGGAAGGGTTGAATCAAGTCGTCGAAACGGCCAAGGACTGGGCCGTCAAAGCCTTTGGGATGCTAGCTGAGGAAGCTGAGGTCCCCAGCTTCGTTCGTCGCTCCGGGAGTTTCAAGAGAGCGTCCATCGGGCTATGGTATGCGCCGAGGAACCTCCAGAGTTTGAGGAGTCGACGACGAGGCCGCGCCGAGGTGGAGACCCCGTAAGACGACCAGAAACTCGCTCCGAAGACGAAGCCTAAGTTTAGGTTTATTTTCATGTTTCTTGGCTTGTTTGCCGCCAGTATTTTGAACTCTTCAACTCTTAGGTTGTAATTCTTGATCAATCATATATGAAGGAGAATTTTTGCCAATTGCCTCGTCTTTTTTCTTTCTCAATTCCAATTTGACTAAGTATAATATTAACTTCGTCATGATCGTTGGACGCCTAGCATGATGCTTAATGAAAGAGCAGGCGTTGGCTTTTGACAATCGTAACTCGTCCTAAACTATCGGACGATCTGCTTATTCTGAAGATTTCGATAATCTGTCCAAAATGCACAAAAAATGTGGCTCGTCCTGATGTTATTGGATGGTCCACAATACTTAGAGCATTTGATAAATGCATATGCATCCAAGTACCAAAAAGAGACTCATTCGGGGCGGTTTGCCAAACGCAAAACGAGAGGATTGCCATCCCAGGCTTGGACGATTATCAATCGTCCCATAATGTAACCAAGTATTTAGTGAGATTCGTCCTAAATTTTTGCTTTATGGACGAGCCACGTTCTAGCCGTTTTACTCGAGCTACTATCGATCGTCCTGTACTATCAAACCATCACAAGGGCATCTATTGCCTAGGTCCTCCTGGTTTTTGGACGACCTGCTCTCTTTAGCTCGTCCTATGGGCTTCTATTATCCCCCCGTTCTTGGACTTAGCTCAATCGTATATTGAAGGGGAGCCAAAGTCCAAGAAGGAGAGCGGCGACTTGGCCGAGCCCGCCGAAGTTGATGGACGAGCTTGAGATGCATGTTCAAAGAATGTTTTAGCCGGCTTCCTCGAGGGAGCCACACTCGTCATTAAGTAGCGATCCCTTACTAGGTCCGGACTACTTAGGCCGTCCGTGCTTTTGAAAGTAAGTATCCTTTACTAAGGTCTTATTTCAGGCCAGCTTTCTCTCAGAGACTTTGACGTTACTCTTACTAGAGGTTTTGTCAATTTGACGGCCATATATGCATTATATTTTTGGCCGGTCTTTTTGAGGGAGTGATGTTCGACGTAAATGTGAGCAATTTTGACGTTCTGCTATTGTTTGTATTTTTGTCCAAGTTATTGTCACTTTTAGACGAGTAACTGATTTAATGCCCCAAAGTGAAGTAATTTGGTGAAAATAAACAAAGAGATAAGAAAGTAGGAATTGTATTATATGGATTTTGCTTGGCTGAAAGCCAAGATGCATGTATACAATTCTTTTCTTACTAACATGTGCCGTGGCACTTTGGAGTGACTACAAATTACCATACATATATCTGACGAAGATCTGAGCTAGACGTGGTACTTCTTTAAGTTGTCTGAATTCCAGATACGCTGAATAGGTCGTCCATCTAGATCCTGTAGACGAAAAGTCCCACTGCGTATCTCCTGGACAATCAGATAAGGTCCTTCCCAATTTGGTGTTAGCTTCCCCAACTCTTTAGCTCGTCCAACTGCTTCCATCTTTCTTAGAACAAGATCCCCCACCTTTAGCGGTCGTCTAACAACTCTTTTGTTAAACTCTCGAGCCATACGCCAGCTTTACAATTGCATTCTTAGCAAGGCATTGCCCCTGACTTCTGGGACTTGGTCCAAAGCCGTACGCAATGCGGCCCAGTTGGCATCCTCTGTGTATAACATGACTCGTAGGGTGGGCTCCTCAACCTCAATGGGCAAGACGGCTTCAGTGCCATAAACTAACATGAAGGGCGTCTCGCCTGTAGAATTCTTAGCAGTTGTTCTAATGGACCATAACACCAATTGCAGTTCTTCAACCCATTGCCCTTTGGCGTTATCCAGCCTTCTTCTTGATTCCATTTGATAGAATCTTGTTGAAGGACTCGACTTGCCCATCAAGCTTGTGGGTGGGCGACCGCCGCAAAGTGAGCTTTGATTTCTCTTTTCGATGCCCATTCTTTCAGCTTAGGCGTTTCGAATCGTGGACCATTATTAAAGACGATTGACCGAGGCATGCCAAATCGAGTTATAATGTTTTTCCAGATAAAGCCCTTGACGTCGTTTGTTGTTATTCCTCGCATGGCTTCAGCTTCTATCCATTTAGTGAAATAGTCCACTGCTACTATCACAAACTTCTTTTGCCCAGCGGCCACAGGGAAAGGACCTAGGATATCCATGCCCTATTTGGCAAAAGGCAGAGGGAACAAGATGGGGGTCAAATAATTGGACGGCTTCTGATGCACATTTCCATGCTTCTGACAACTGTCACACTTCTTTGCATAGACTAAAGCATCCTCCTTTAAGGTAGCCGGCAATACCCCGTCCTTAAAGCCCTTTCGCCTAAGGCTCTTCCCCCAATGTGAGAAGCACAAGCTCCTTCATGGAGTTCTTTCAGAATTTCCAGACCATCTTCTCTGGTGACGCACTTGAGCAGAGGCCGGTTGAACGACTTCTTGTAAAGTGTCTCGTCCCATAGCTCAAACCACTTGTCTCGGCCTTCACATACTTGGCCTCTACAGATTCGAAGGCAATCGTCCCGTCTTCTTGTATTCTATGATCGGCTCCATCCGCACAGTCCCTACCGAGAAACATAATCTCCTCTTGGTCGATGCTCTTTTTGGGTTTGACTTCCCAAAAACGTTCTTTGGCACATCACCTTCAAACCGAGCCGCCAATTTCGAGAGAGCATCCGCCGATGATTTTCTCGAACTTGGTACTTGGTCGAGGACAAATTGTTTTAATGGCTCAATCTCATCCTTGATCAGTCGCATATATTTGCTCATTGATGCTTCTTTGCATTTAAAATCTCCGTTGACCTGGCTGACAACTAACTGAGAGTCCGATTTGGCCTCAATCTCTACAGCTCCGGCCGCCTTTGCACATTTTGATTCCAGCCAAGAGTGCTTCATATTTGGCTCCGTTATTGGACGCTTTGAATTGGAATCTTAATGCATATTCAAACTTGTCCCCTTCGGGAGATTGACAAATGATTCCGCCCCACATCCATTAACCGTGGGACGATCCATCAACCATGAAGCGTCCAATGCTTCCTTCCTTCACTGGATCATATATTCGCTCCATGGTTGCCGAGTAAGCTCAACTATAAAATCGCCCAAGGCTTGCCCCTTAATGGCTATCCTCGGTTCAAATGATATATCAAACATGTTGAGCTCAACCGCCCATTTTAACATTCGCCGCCCAACGGCTTCCATCTTCTCGAGAACTTGCTTCAAAGGTTGATCAAGATAGACGAGTATATCGTGCGCCAAGAAATAGGGCCTTAACTTTCTCGTGGCCATGACGAGGGCCAATCCAAACTTCTCAACGGGAGTATACCGATTTTTCGCATCCTTGAGCACGTGATCGACGAAGTATATTGGGATCTCGGACGGATTCTCTTTCGCCCAACAAGACGGCACTCACAAACTCGAGTGGATACGGCCCAAGTATACAAACAATTTTTCCCCCTCGGCGGGACCGACCAACCTAGGCAACTGGCCAAGATGATCTTTGACGTGCTTTGAAGGGCTTCCTCCGCCTCGTTGTCCATTCAAACTTGGCTTTTTCTTGATCGTGGCAAAGAAGTGATGGCACTTATCGCCTGACTTAGACAAAAATCGTCCAAGGGCAGCCAAGCAACCCGTCAGCCGTTGTACCTCTTTTACCTTCGAAGGAGACTTCATGTCTAAAACAGCTTGAACCTTTTCAGGGTTGGCTTCTATTCCCCTCTGATCCACCAAGAATCCTAAAAACTTCCCTGACAAAACCCCAAAGACACATTTTGCGGGGTTCGCCTTAACTTGTATTTCCCGAGAGTTTCAAAAGTTTCTCTCAAATCACTAACATGAATTTCTTCGACGGCTCTCGACTATCATATCGTCAATATATGCCTCCATATTTCGTCCCAATCGCGGCTGAAAAACATTATTGATCAATCTTTGAAAAGTGGCCGGGGCATTGCGCAGGCCGAATGGCATCCTCAGCCAACCATACAGCCCTTTTTCAGTAATGAAGGACGTTTTGTCCTGATCCTCTGGCCACATTGGGATTTGATGAAAGCCTGAATAAGCGTCCATGAAGCTCAGCAATGCGTGGCCGGCTGTGGAGTCTACCAGACGATCCAACTTAGGCAAGGGGAAACTGTCCTTAGGACAAGCCTTGTTGAGATCAGTGTAGTCCACACACATTCTCCAGGTGCCATTGGGCTTTGGCACCATGACCACATTTGCTATCCGGTCAAGGATAATAGGTTTCTTTGATTAACTTGGACTCAAAGAACTTCGAACTTCTTGGTCGATCGCCTGGTTTCTAGCCTGGCCCCAAATGCCTCTTCTTCGACGAACAAGGTTTCAAATTTGGATCAACATTCAACCGATGGACGGCTACTTCCGGATCAATTCCGTGCATTTCCTCAACGCAATAGGCGAACACATCTTCAAACTCTTTCAAGAAGTGGACTAGATGACCCTTCAAACCGGGATCGAGTGAAGACCCAATTTTGAGGGTCCTTTCGGACGAGTTTCATCCGGACGTACCTCTTCGGGGGCTTCTACCGGCTCGGACGTTCTACCGCTAGTCCCATGATGGCCATGACCTCTTCAAAGCGAGGAGGGTTCTTCCTTGATGATTTCATATTTCCTCTTCTTGCTAGGGAGGTGCTCGGACGCTTTCCTTGAGGGAGCAAGAGGCGTCCGAGGGCTCTCAATGGGTCGGCTTTAATCCGCACGTTTTCCTCTCGCTAGCCATCTTCGTCTCGATCTTTCTCTATTCCGGACGTTTTCCTTTCGCCGGCAACCTTCGTCTCGATCTTCGCCGCCTATTTTCCATGATGACGGCTGAGGGTAGTCAAATAACATTCCCTAGCCACCGCCGGTCTCCATATAATGAGCCAATCGGCCATCATCACACTCATACTTCATCAACATCGAGTGAGTTACTATGACTCGCTGACATGATTCGAGTTGGTCGTCCAAGAATGACATTGTAAGGTCGTCAAGTCTCGGACCACCAAGAACTTGATAAACAAGGTTCTAGCCGCATCCTTCTCTCCCACTCGAACGGGTAAAGTAACAGTCCCCATTGGATGGATGACTCCTCCCCCAAACCCTATGATGGGATGGTGAACGGGAACTATGTTCTTCTCATCAAACTTTAGTCCTGGACAAGCGGGCCAAGACTAATGATATCCGTCGAGCTTCCGGGATCGATAAGAATTCTTCTCACTTTCAAGTTTGCTATTTTCATTTCCACAACCAAAGGATCATCATGGGGAGTCCTCAACCTCGCCCGATCCTCGCTCACTAACTACCACTTTCGGAAAGGCTCTGGCCTTCGTCCGATCGCCTAGCAAGACTTGGCCGAGTTCCCTAAGGTAGTTTTTGTGACCCCTATTTGTTGGTCCTCCCGCCGCAAATCCTCCCGAGATTACCGTAACAACGTCTTCGTCGTGCCGGCACTCTCTTTCTTCTTAGCATGCCGCCGTCCTTCCTCTCGAAACTTCCTTCCCCCTTGGGGCATATAGGAGTTCATCTTTCCCTTCGGGCTAATTCCTCCAAAGCCTTTTTAAGGTGCTTGCATTCATTAGTTTCGTGACCGTAATCCTTGTGGAAGTGGCAATACTTGCTCTTATCCCTCGTTTCTATAAGGGGTTTTCATCTCACTGGGGCCTTCAACTCATATCGATCCTTAATCTCCATGAGAATGGAGTATTGATCTTTGTTAAATTCAATAGGATTAGATGAGGATGGCTCACCTCTTTTCTCTTGTTCCTTCGGACGAAGTGGTGGTGGAGGTTACCGCCCAAGTCTCGGCCTTCTTGGGGTTGCTCTTTTTGGCCGAGCAACCTCTTCGAGCTTCTTAGACTCGGGATGCTTTGCCTCAAGACACACTTCGGTAGCGTGAATAAACGCTTCGCTTCCCTTAAAGCTTCTGGCAAGAGTGGAGAGTTTCTTTTTAACATGATCAAACTTAAAGCTTCCCGGCCTTAGTCCCCCGATGAAGGCGTCGAAGGCCACACCAAAGATTAAGATCTTGAATCAAGAGCTTCCAGATTGAATCTCTTAACGAAACTTCTAAGAGCCTCCTTAGGACCTTGGACGACCTTGCCTAGGTGCATGCTTGTTTTTTGCTCTTGCTTGTGGGCAACAAAGTGACTAGTGAATAAGAAACTGAGTTCTGTGAAATTATTGACTGAATTGGATGGAAGATTGTTAAACCACTTCTGAGCTACTCCCTTCAGAGTTGCTGGAAAGTTCTTACACCAGGTAGCATCATCTACTCCTTGGACGTACATCCGATGCTTGTAAGCGTATAAGTGATCATCGGGATCGGTTGTTCCATCAAAAGGTTCTATAGTAGGGAGTTTAACCTTTGGGAAGGGGGGCGCCTCCATTATCTCCGCCGAGAATGGAGTGGGCCCGATTCTCGGGAGGGCTCCCATCTCGTCCTCAATGGGTATGTACTCCTTACGATATTCCTTTAACACTTGGATCGACGACGTATTTGCGGCAATGGACGCCGATAGACCATGGGCCGAGCCACCGTCTTCTCCCGTCGTGGATGAACAAGAGAGTGACTTAAACTTCGTCCCTCCTCTCTGGACGTCAACCTCAATGGAGGGTCTCTCAGGTATGATGTAGAACCTGTGGCTGATCGTTGTATTGCAGCAGCTCTCTTTGCTTCTAGATATTCCCTAGCATCTGTTTCCATTCGGTGCCCACTTGGACGAACATGTTCCCCGGGTCCTTACCAACGGGTTCAGTCCATCTTTCTTCGCCGATCCTTATCCTCTTGTTGCTTTCCTCTTGCCGTTCTCCTAGATGGTTCCTAACGAACATGTCGGCTAGGGCCCGGACGATACTCTTGGGAATGTCCCCTAGGAGGAGGTGGATTGTTAATGGTGGCTCGAGGGTTAAGCCTCGAAAAACAAGCATATTGCTCTTGATTCGCTTCCCGGAGGATCGCAGCCATCTTTGCCGGAAATCATTCAAGGCGTTCTCTAGATGGGCGGCACATCGGCCGTTCAAGATTCTCTTGAATGACCGGCCAGTTCTTGGTCCAAGTCCATTGACGATGGATGGACGGGGCCTATCCCTTCCTCGAGGCGGTCTCTCGTGTTCTACTGTGTCTTCGACATTAACCTGAAGACTCGGTTTCTGGCAAGGTTGGACGATTGACAATCAGTCATCGTTGCGTCTCCCCACAGACGGCGCCAAATGTTTCGTCTTCTTGTCCGACAAGTAAGCTACAGGTTGAGCCTGCTTGTCCAGCAAGTAAGTTAGTATCTTGTGTGTTCTTCAGTTGGAGACTTGTGCAATGATGACCGAACCAACTTAGTCCAAGCTCGAGCTTCGTTCCCGAACCCGCAAAAAGGGACCCACCCCGGAGGTTTGGGTGGTGGTTCCCCCTCCGAAGCTTAAGTCAGTTATCAGGAGTGGTGAGAGAAAGTAGAGATAGAGAGAGAAAATGAGAGAGTAGTTTTACAGAGCAACTTTGCACTTTTTGCATTGAATGCCTTTTCTCCTGATTTCTGGAGTATTTATAGTGATAGCATCTTGACAGCTAACCTTAAAAACTGACCTACAATAGTGGCTTCTGATTGGTTGAGGAATCAGATCATGACACGTGGCAGACCATGACTGGTGGATGTCTATTAACCACTCTCCTTCAGCCATCTTGCACTTGTTGGGCTCTGACTGTTGGGCGTAACTTAAACCTTTTAACCCTGCTAAGTGCGGCCCGTAGTTTCAAGGCTTTTCTTCCTTTTGACTAAGGTGACACGTGTACGGCTCTGATGAGCCCAAGTGTCTTAAAGAGAGCCGTAGATGTTAGACCACAATAATAATAATAATAATAATAATAATAATAATAATAATAATAATAATAATAATAATAATAATAATAATAATAATAATAATAATAATAATAATAATAATAATAATAATAATAATAATAATAATAATAATAATAATAATAAATTGTTAATTGATTATTCAATAATTTTTTGCTATGATCCTTATTGCCATCATTTCTCAAATCTCATTGGCCAAAAAACAAACACACGGATCCTAAATTATACACTAGTGGAAAAACAAGGAAGGGTTGCGGTCAAAACACTTCCTAAGGGCTGCGTTTTGGCCGCAGCCCTTTCCATAGCGACCCTTCAATAAATAAGAAGGGCTGCGGTTTTTAACCGCAGACTCTTCACAACGAAGGGGCTGCGGTTCGAGCCAAAAACGCAGCTCTTCTAAGCTGGAAGGGTCGCGTTTTTGGCTTAAACCGCACCCTTCTCTAAATGAAGGGTCATGCGGTTTTAAGCCTAAACCGCAGCCCTCTATTTAAGTGAAGGGTCGCGGTTTAGGCTTAAAACCGCACTCTTCACATTCAATTTTTTTTAAAAAAAAATAAATTGCACCCCCCACCCCCCGCCCACCCCCGCGCCCCAAAGACACCCCACCCCCGCCTACCCCAAGACCCCCCACCCCCGCCCCCCAAGACACCCCACCCCCGCCCACCCCAAAGACCCCCCACCACCTCCGCCCACCCCCGCGCCCTTCACCCCCACCCCCGCCGCCCCTCTCCCCCACCCCCGTCCACCCCCGCACTCCCACCCCCTGCCCCCACCCCCCCCCACACCCGCCCACCACCCGCACTCCTCCCCGCCCCGCCCTCGCCCCCACCCCACCCCCACCCCCTTCACTCCCCGCACCCCCACCCCACCCCACCCTCTCGCCACCTCCTCTACCCATTCTGCTGCCACCTACCTAGCACCCAACCAAGCCCCTTAGCCCAGCCCAAAGACCCACCATTGCGCCCCCCCCCACCCCACCCCCCACCCAAAACCTCCCTTCGACACAAAAAAACCGATCAAATTGCAATAATAATATATGACAAGTTTTTGAATGTAATATAATAATTAACTTTATATATGTATATATTTAATAATGTAAAAAGTGTACATAGAATTGATACAAACTAGTAGATGTATCATAAGCAATCATCGCAAATGTGGGACGCCAACTTATCCCGAACTTCATGTAATTCGTCTGTGGTGAAGGCCCTCAAACGTGATGTGTTATTCATATAAACCTTGCAAAACAACCAAGGAATAAACACATAATATAAGAATTCAATCATTTACCGTAGTTAGTAATTCTAAAAATGACATATACCTCCCCGAAATTCAATCAAAAACAAATGCAAGCCTAACACTCTACACACTAGTTATATTATATCTTATATTATCATATTGAAAAAGAAAATGGAGTTAAATGAAGCGATAAGTACGAATTGGACGCGAAAAGGCAAAAATAGGCCTAAAATGCCCTTTCCGTTCCCAAAATTCAACCTACAACAATTGCAAACCTAAAAATCTACACAATAGTTACATTATGCCTCATATTATCATGTTCAAAATGAATTTGGGGTTAAATGACTCGATAAATACGATTTGGAAGCGTAAAAGGCAAAAATTGGCCTAAAAATGACATTTTCGTTCCTAAATATATGCATGTGCTGCTTTGGTTTCTAAACCAATTAATACCTATTACCAATCGATCTAATCTAAACTAACATATACTAATAAGTTACATACCTTTTGAAGATCATCGGCGTTAGTGCACTGGTTGACGATATCGAACATGTACCTCAGCACGTAATAGCCACATGCAAGTCCATCTTCTTGTTGCGGACACTAAATGTTCACCAAATGATGCATCCAATGACATTCATGTTAATTAGATGTGTAGTATGTGGCTAAAAGTTTTTCTATATAAGGACAAATAAATTAGTCATGTTACCTCGACTGATATCCAAACAGGAGCTTTTGGTGCTCGAAGTCCTGTTGCACTAATATGCTTCATCACACTACATCAACAACATTATTATAAGATTAGATGTACTAACTGTTTATATATTTAAAGATGATGAATATTGTGTATATTAATAAGTGCGCATATATTGAGCTTCGATTAGGCTACCTATTTAACAATGATTTGATTAGTAAGGTCCGTGGTGGTTGTCGACGCAAAGAATCAAAGTGGTAGACTTCGTTACGTGACAAACATATCGCAAGCAATGTCCAATGAGCCCTACAACAAGAAAATATAGTTATTATTAATCGTAGAACAATTAATAGGTCAATTTAAGTATCGAATAATAAAAGTAAAGCGAGTTTAACAAGCATACTTTTCAATATAAGGAACAAGAATGATCTGATGATATCCAAAACGAGATGATGCTTTGAAACTCATGTCGAGATACTCTTTCACTTCGGCTTTGTTTTGTAAGCAATTGCCATCTCGTATTATGTTTGGACATAACCAACCAAACATTGCACTAGATGTTGCAAGCAATTCATTGTATAATAACCTGAGAAATTATATTGATTAAAAGTAAACCAACAATTACTTATTATGGAATTGAAAACTACTTAAGGCATATGTATATGTATATTTAATTTATATACTTATGTATTACCTCATGAATGTTTGTATCATGGAAACATTCAACTCTACCCCACATAAGAATTCTTTAATATCAACCTTAGAAATGAATGTTGATGAGTCCTCAAGGTAGTGGAATTGTTGCTCCCCCAAAGCAACCTCAATTGCACTTTCATCGGGTAAATCGCTAGCGCACTCATGTAACCAAAAGCATGGAATAGTAAGGCTCCGCACCACCTCGGATCAATAATAAGTGGATTTTTTTGTCTTAGAAACATTTCCCTTCACCACATTTCGTTCACCTTCATCACGTAAACTTGCTTTCTTATAAGGTGAACATGCCTTCTTTCCCTTCCCCGGCATGTGAGTCGGCCTTCCCCCAAACCTAGTATTTAGTTAAAAGTAAAGATATTACTGACTATCATAGGAACTATAAAAGAAAACACGCATATATATATATATGAATGTTAATCATTGTACCTCATCCGAAAACCGCACTCAATGCACGCGGCCACGTAACATAATCGCCAAGGGCATCATTTAAGAATCAGACCAACTTCGGCTTCGGCGGCGGAAGAGGTAATTCTTCGAAACCCGACACAATTTCATTGAGGGTGACCACATAGTGATTATGATCCACTAACTGGTTATGCAATCGTACTCGATCACTAGGGGGTTGTGCATGGCCATGAGCTACGAGGATGAAACTATCATAACCATCTCCTCCATCTAATAGTTCACATGGTGTCTCTTCCTGTAAAAAAAACTCTATTTATAGTTAGTCTATGATACAACATATATATAGTAAGAATTTCATGCATTTAAGAACAATAGTTGTTTAACAAAGCAAAGGGATTAAGTGATTACCTTCAACTCGGGTCCTACAGGTGGATCAGGTTAGCTAGGTGTAGTATCACTACCCTTCTTGAATGCAGCAAAAGTCGGTAAACCCATTTGCTCCAAAATGGCGTTGAAGTTATGGGTCATCTCCTCCCTTAGCTCCTCCCGACCGCAGCTTTCATAGCCTCCACATCTACCGATGCCGAATTCACACTACTTACACTTGATTTTGTCGCCGTAGTGTATTGATCACCATATACCTTTCTCAAACCGAGGCGGACACCTCCTACGCCCCTCACGCGTCCACTGTAGTCCGGTCCTAAAGTTTCGTGCAATGCATCAATGTGTCCTTTAGGAGTGAACTCACCAGTTGCCTCTTTTTCCTTCAAGCCAATCTACATAAGTATAAGAGAGAAATGCTCGTGAGCGCAAAAGTTATATTATATATACCTTATATAACCATATAATCTGTACTTACAATGGCGTTGGTTATCTCGTTTGTGTTCGGGATCAAACAAGACTCTTTTCCCTTTGCATCAACCCCATGCATCGAACACCACCAATCGAGGACTCTATCTCGGTTGCCGAGGTCGTGCAATCTGTCGTCGTTGAGCCGGCCCGTTGCCGTTGTCAACCCTATTGTGGGGTAATGGCCGAACATCCACTCCTCTCTCGCCTCATTGTACGAATGAGCACCCAAATGATGATAATACTTCCTAGCTTTTGCACTCGCGTGTGCTTTTCTCACGACTTGCCTAAAACACACAATTATAAACAAAGGTTAGCTACGGTGCTATACAATAATATCTGGATCTAAGTGTATTAAATCTTAATAAAATATTCTTACAATAGCTTGTGGGGTTGTTTTCTTGGCAACAAATGCTTCCCACTCTTCAGGTTTGATAGTTTTCCATATTTGAAATGGTAATTTGGATGGTGCAGATGATGTTTCCGGTGAAGCCTCGGGGATCGGCTTGTGTTTCTCCGCCGTAGATGTTCTTCTTCTTTGTACCTACTACTTTCCTCCGCTTAGTGATCCACCGGACACTAACTTAGCCTTGAAATCTCTCGAATCTCTCGGGCAACCGCGGATAGAAATACATTCTTCTTGGCTTCATCATCATCGATATTGAATTGATTCTACAAAAACGCGAGTTCACAAATTAGTTTTCGCAAATGTTGTAATTTATATGCTATAAGTAATATTACACATATATTTAACTAAATAATTAAGAAACTAAACGTTATTGTACTTGAAGCTTACCATGGTATCTTCCCATAGACACCGCTTCAATCCCTCGGGCACCTCTTTCCATGAGTGCGAAATGGAGAGTTTATGCATGCAAATGCCAACTTGCATGCCATACTTTTGACGCCACTTTCCACAAGGTTGACCCATGTTATCGTACTCCAAAGTCATATTTGTGTGTTTCCCTAGTGACTTTGTAGGTCCCCTTCCTTTTCTCTTTTTCGTCGCCAATGACTTCCTAGGCATTTGTGCATTTATCTCTTCACGGCGAAATCGAGACAATTTACCCCGTTCCTTTCTCGCATCGAAAGACTCATCCTCGGTAGTGTGTTCAGCACCACTTGTGCTGTTATCCGTATGCGCATCCGCCATCTCCCTGAAATTGTACAAATATATGCATTAATATAACAAAAAATTAAAATTAACATTGCCACTAAGGGGGTGGGGTGTGGGGAGGGGGTTACGTGTGTAAGGGCCAGCAGTGGGGGAGGGGAGGGGCGCAGCGGGGAGGGGGTTACGTGTGCAAGGGGCAGCGGTGGGGGAGGGGGGCAAGCAGGGGAGGGGTGTGCGGGGAGGGGAGGGGAGGGGCAGCAGTGGGGGGAAGGGGTTACGTGTGCAAGGGGCAAGCAGTGGGGGAGGGGCGGCGGGGAGGGGTGTGCGCAGGGGAGGGGGCAGCAGGGAGAGGGGGCAGCGGGGGAAGGGTGTGCGGTTGAGGGGAGGGGCAACAGTGGGGGGAGGGGCGAGCAGGGGAGGGGATGGGAGGGGGAGCAGTGTGGGGAAGGGGGCAGGGGGGAGGGGAGGGCCGGCGGTGCGGGGGAGGGGGGGGGGAGGAGAGGGGTGTGCGGGGGGGGGAGGGGCAGCAGGTGGGGGGAGGGGAGGGGTTGTGCGGGGAGGGGACGGGTGTGCGGGGGAGGGGTGTGCAGGGGGAGGGGGAGGGGCGGTGGGGGGAGGGGGGGGGCGTGCGGTGGGGGGGGGAGGGGTGTGCAGGGGAGGGGAGGGGCAGCGGTGGGGGGGGGGAGGGGCGTGTAGGTGGGGGGCATGTGCGGGTGTTGGAGCCCTCCCAAGCCCCCGCACATGCCCCCTCCCCACCGCATGCCCCCTCCCCTCCCTCCCACTCTGCCCCTCCCCTCCCCCGCACACCCCTCCCCTCCCCCACCGCTCTGCTGCCCTCCCCTCCCCCGCACACCCTCCTCCCCCCACCGCGCTCTGCTGCCCCTCCCCCACCGCCGCCCCCCCTCCCACTGCGCGCGCCCTCCCCCGCGCACAAAACCCCCCCCCCACCGCCGCCAACCTCCCCCGCACACCCCTCCCCTCCCCTCCCCCTCCCCCTCCCCTCCCCCCGCTGCGGACCTCCTCCATGCACACCCCACCCCTTGCACACGTTACATACTAATAAGTTAGGAGTTAGATCAACAAAAATAAAATAAAATGACTCAATGAGTACGAATTGGACGCGAAAAGGCAAAATTTAGCCTAAAATGACCTTTTCGTTCCCGAAATGCAACAAACAACAAATGCAAGCCTAAAACTCTACACAATAGTTACATTATACCTCATATAATCATGTTCAAAAAGAATTTGGGGTTAAATGACTCGATAAGTACGATTTGGAAGCGAAAAGGCAAAATTAGGCCTAAAATGACCTTTTCGTTCCCGAAATGCAACAAACAACAAATGCAAGCCTAAAACTCTACACAATAGTTACATTATACCTCATATAATCATGTTCAAAAAGAATTTGGGGTTAAATGACTCGGTAAGTACGATTTGGAAGCGAAAAGGCTAAAATCTACATAGTTACATTATAAAACAAAAAAGAAAATGAAAGATAGTAGTGATACCAAACATGTGTTACAACTTACAACAATGCCTTCACATATTATCACTAGTAATTTGATTATAGAGGCTGTAGCTTATCTTAATAGAAAGTTGAACTACTAGCTAGTAGCTTACAATCATCGAAGATCAACATGCCTCAAATTAGAGAAAAAGAACAGCAAGAAGTAAGCATTGTTGAATATTAGTCCATAGCTCCATGTCAATTCATTGTTCAGTCATCATTCACAATGTGGCTCCAAATTCGTGCGTGCATCAACAAACACAGTGGTACAATCACATTTTACCCCCCGTCGCCCCACCCTCACCCGTTGCCCGACCCTCCCCCACCCCCTACCCGCCCTCCCCCACCCCTATCCACCCTCCCCCCAGCCCTCCCCCCCCCCCGTCCCAGCATCCCCGCCCTCCCCCACCCCATGCCCAGCCTCCCCGGCCCTCCCCCACCCCTTTCCAAAGATCCCCCCGCCCTCCCTCACCCCATGCCCGGCCTCCCCACCATCCCCCACCCCTTTCCAGCCTCCCCTGGCCATCCCCCATCCCCTTGCCAAGACCCCCACCCCCTACCCACCCTCCACAAGCCCTCCCCCACCCCCCTACAATCACATTCTACAACACAAAATAGAAGAGAAATTAAATAAAACAAAGAGGAGAGAGAGAGTGAGAGGGGAATTACCGACAATGCAAGTAGTGGTGTTGGACTTAGAGGGGCATCAAGGTGCGCCGAGAGAAGAGAGAAGAAGAAGGAGCTCGGGCAACGTTAATGAGTGTGCACCGGCGATGGGACGGCGCTCCGGCGATGTGTCGGTGCTCCGGTGATGGCCGTTAGGGCAGTGCGAGTGAGTGTGAGGGAGAGGAGTGAGTGTGCGAGTGAGTGTGAGGGAGAGGGGTGAGTGTGCGAGGGAAATTTACGAGTGAGTGTCTAATGTGTGTTGCGCGCAAAACTATAGGTTGAATTGGGCGGGATAGGAAGGGCTGCGCTTATCCTAGAAAACGCAGCCCTTCGTGTATGAAGGGTGCGGTTTCTAGGCTAACCGCGACCCTTCACTTAAAGGGCTGCGGTTAGCCTTAAAACCGCAGCCCTTCATACAGTTTGAAGGGCTGCGTTTTCTAGGTAACCGCAGCCCTTCACTAAAAGGGTTGTGGTTTTCAAGGAAACCGCAGCCCTTCATACACGAAGGGCTGCGTTTTTCAAAAAATGCAGCCCTTCCAGCGCAGCCCTTCCTTTTTTTTCCCCTAGTGATAGCCTTTGATTTGTAAAAGAGCAAATCCAAACCATTGATTCAACACAAACCATCCAAATCTTCATAATCTCAACCGTCCAAAATGATCCAACGGCTCTCAACCAGCGAATATAAAATGAAACCCTAATTCCCCCTTCTTTTCATAACTCTCACCTCTCCTCTCTTTCTATTCTAAGCCGTTAGATTTGGTCCAACGGCTGAAACTAACCCCAAATAACCCCCTATAAAAGCTAACCCTAAAATGAAACCCTAACCTAACTGTCATTTGAACACACTCTTTCTCAGACTCTCATCTCATTTTCTCTCTCTCACGGCGCCCATCCTCTCTTTCTCTCATACATTCACTGATTCACTTCTCTTTCTCGTCGGAAAAAATATAAATCTCGCCAAAAAAAATATAGATCTCTTCTCTTGAGTTCTCTCTCAATCGTTCGCGTTGTCTCTATCATCGAAAAACTGAGACTTATCTCGTCGGTCGGAAAGTATCAGACTTATCTCTCGTTTTACTTATCTCTTGTTGCCGGAAAGTACCAGACTTCACTCTGGACAAAAAATTGAAGACTTCTCTCTCGCCGGAAACAAGTTATCTCTCTCCGGAATTCTCCCCGGAAAGAAAAGGGATTCTCGCCGGAATTCTTAGTTTAAACACGTTTCTCGCCATTAAACATGTAAGTTTATCTGAATTTTTTTTTATGTTAATATGTTTTTTTAAAAAAAATTAAATAAGTGTTAATTATGTTTTGTTCCTAAAATGTTAATTTATATATATATATATATATATATATATAATATATATATATATATATAATATATATATATATATATAATATATATATATATATATATAATATATATATATATATATATATATATATATATATATATATATATATATATATATATTATTATTATTGTTTTTAGTAAATCCATGCTATACTATTTTTTTTATATAAATACATGTTATTATGTTAAAATATGCTTAGATCTACAAAACTAGTTGTGTTTTTATGTTCAAATATGCTTAGGATTCGCGCTATTATGTTACGCTTAATGTTAATTTATTTTTTTATTAAATACGTGTTAATATGTTTTGGTGCTTAAATGTTAATTTTTTTATATATATATTTTCTTTTTTTATTAAATCTATATTATACTATTTTTTAACAAATAACTACATGTTATTATGTTAAAATATGCTTAGATCTAGAAAAATAGTTGTGTTTTTATGTTAAATAGATATGCTTAATATGCTGTAAATCATGCTATTAAATAAATATGCTTAGATCTAGAAAAATAGTTGTGTTTTTATGTTAAATAAATATGCTTAATAAATATTCTTTTTTTTAATTAATTACATGTTAATAGGTTTTCGATTTTAGGGTTTGGTTTTCAGTTTTTGGGTTAGGGTTTAGGGTTAGGGTTAGGGTTAGTGTTTAGGGTTAAACCCTATTCCTAACCCTAACCCTAACTCTAACCCCCCTAACCCTAAACCCTAATCCTAACCCTAACCCTAAAACCTAAAACCCTAAACCAACCCTAACCATAAATCCTAAAACCTATTAATGGAGGACATTGAGAATGTTGTTCTAATATGTTAAATTAATTTCAGTTATAAATGGAGTACATTGATAATGTTGTTTCTGACTATGCTTCAATTGTTCAATCAAATTCTGGTGCTACTACTGGTGATGATGTTGAATCTGATCCTTTACTCTCTGGTAAACGCACTTCCCCTGTTTGGAAGCATTTCGTTTTATACAAAGCGGAGGGTAAGATTTATTCTACTTGCATTCACTGTAAAAATTGTCATTTGCGCGCTGAAAGTGCTAGAGGTACCACTTATCAAAATAGGCATTTAGCTAAATGTGATCCTTATCTATTAAGTGTTAAAGGTAATGATGTGGGAAAAAAGTTTAGTCAAAAAACCTTTTGTCGTATGTTTGCTGAAGCCATAATTATCCATGTTTATCCTTTACTTATTGTTGAACATGTTAGAACTAGGGCTTTGCTGTCTTATTTGGAACCTAGAGTGAAACACATAACTCGAAATACGATGCTTAAGATTTGTGTTAATGAGTTTGATCTTGTCCTGCACCCCATTCTGGTTTAGAAATGAGTAGATTTTTTCTGGATTTGCTTGAGGAATGGGGCCTTAAAGATAAGGCTTTTTCATTGACTTGTGATAATGCTGGTTAAAATAATATTATGGTTTCTGAAGTTGTTGATGATTTGAACAAAGTTAATCCTTTGATTTGTGGTGGTAAATTTTTCATATTAGATGTACGACACATATTTTAAATTTAGTTGTACAAAGTGGTATTTCTATGATTGATGCGAGTGTTAAAAAGTTGCATGAAATTGTTACTTACATGGGTTTTAATTTGGCTAGACTTCAGTGATTTGATGAATGCGTTAAGTATGTTAATACTGGATTTTATGGTTCTTTGATTTCTGATGTTTGTACTCGTTGGAACTCCACTTATCTAATGCTTCGCCGTTGTTTGGAAGGAAAGGAAGCAATTGATAGGTTTGTTAGATTTGAGCCGATTTTTAATACTTATATTTCTTTTTGATGAATGGGAAATCATACAAAATGTTTGTGATTTTTTGGAACCTTTTTATGATATCACTATCTTTGTTTTCGGTTACGAGTACCCCCCTTTGCTAACTTGTATTTTTCCAATATTGCCTTAATTGAGAATTTGATTGTTAATGCTCATCTTCATGCAACTGATTGCATTAAGGATATGGTTGAACCTATGTATGTTAAGTTTAACAAGTATTGTGAAGACTATTCTCCTATTCTTTGTGTTGCTGTCATGCTTGATCCACGCTATAAAAAACAGTTTGTTAATGATTTATATGGTAGTTTATATGCTGATACCGAGCGTGTTAAATGTGTTAAATCTGCTGTTGATCATTTTACCGAATTGTATACATATTATTCTCAAACTTATCCATCTTCTTCTACTGGTTCTTTGAGTTCTGGCTAAAGTGATGTGAATTCTTGTCCATCTGGTCCAAGATCTACCTTTCGCCCGTATAAGAAAATAAACCTTGCTAATGAGTATGGCCGTGTTGCTAGCACTAGTGTTGGTGTTTCTAGTGTTCAAAGTGTTGCTTCTGAAATTAATGCATACTTTGATGCCCCCCTTGTTCCTTTTGTTAGTGATGTTGATTTTGATGTTCTTTCATATTGGCGTGTTCATATGGTTCAATTTCTTGTTTTTGCTCGTATGGCTAAAGACATTTTAGCCATCCTTACCTCTGTTGCATTTAAATCCTCCTTTAGCATGGGAGGCATAATTTTGACCAAGTATCGGTCGCGTTTGTTGCCTAAGAATGTTGAAGGTTTAGTTACTTGTCAAAATTGGCTTTCCGGTTATACCCCAATTGAGGATGACGGAACTCTTGATGTTGGTGTTCTAGGTGAACCTAGTGATATTGACTATGATTCTATTCCATAATTCATATGCTCTCTTTTTGGTTTATGTCCATGTTATGTTGCTGACGCAGTTTTTTGCTATGTTGGTTTGATATTTTGGAATTATTCGACAAAATCTGACCCGTATTGTAGACTCTCAACTCCAAAAATATTTATGTATTTGTTGCCCTTAGCTTCGTGAGGCGACACTTATTTTAGGCATGTAATTAAGAATATGATACACACTTGGTAAAATTTTGGTGAGTTTGCCGGAAAATACCGCCTAATATTTGCTGCCTGCCCACAGTTGCTTTGTGGCTCGTTTACATTTTTATATATTTGTGATGTTGATGGAGTCAAGTGCTCGATGATGAGTCTTCTGCTAACAATTTCTTAAAACTTGTTATAAGACCTGAGAGCCAAAAATATTTTTTAAGTTTTTTTGCTTTTGTTGTTGTGGTCCTGCTTTTGTTGTTGTGGTTGTTGTGGTCCTGTGCTGCTTCTTGTGGGATGGTGTTGTGCTTGTGGGATGCTGCTAGTGCAGTACTTGTGGGATGCTGCTGCTGTGCTTGTTGTGGGATGGTGTTGTGCTTGTGGGATGGTGCTGCTGTGCTTGTGGGATGGTGTTGTGCTTGTGGGATGTTGTTGCTGCTTGTGGATTGAAATTCATTAACAACTCTAAAATAGAACATAATCTAGTTTGTCGAGATAATGAGCAATGTAGATGTTTTGGTTTAGAATTTTCTTTTTTTGAACGGTTTGAGCAGTATGCACTACTCATGCAATTTCTGTTGAAATATACATTACTCTGTATATACTTAACATTAATGAAAGCACAATATATTTATCATTTATTTGTATGTGTATATTAGTTGAAGATTAATATATTGTTAATTGCTATTGTTTTATTTAATATCATAAATATTTGTCTCCTTTACATTATATAACTTCTCACTTGATTTAGTACATATTTTCATTCACTTTATAAAATTTTAAACAAGTACATAGCACATACGAAAATGAGAGAGCTTATTTGAGATTATAGTAATCATACAACATATGTTAAAAAAACAATACAAAATAATTTTATTCTTAAAATATCCTAAAACAAGTAAATGATATTCAAAGTTTAAACCTTAAATTGAGAATATAATTTAATTTTTTATTTAATTAATTATTAAATGTAAGCAGTTTTATAAATTAACATATTTAAATGATTTTGTAGATATAGAAAAATAATTGAATTTTAGTAATTTTGTTGCTTTTAGTCGTCTAAATAGGTTGGTTTGAAAAATTGGATCAAATCAGGCAGATCTTATTTTATCTGTTTCAACCAAATTCTAGTTTAATTCGGGTCCGTCATAAACAAATCGGGTTTGAACTAGGTATTTACTGGGCCTAGTCGGGTTTTGGGTTAATATCGGGTTGAGATACGGTCAGGTTCGGGTTTGAATGCAGGTCTGTGTGGTCAGGTCAGAATATAATCTTGCCGGGTGCCGGTCAGGTCTGTGTAATCCCAGGTCAGGTTTCGGTCAAGTCTGGGGACTGACCCTCACAAGTCGAAATATGTTCGAATCAGGTCGGTATCAGGTTGACCCAGTGGTCAGATCTGTTTCTCACACCACAGTCTCACCCCCATTTACCTGCTAAACAATAAGGGGGTGTTTGGTTCGCGTAGGGGTAAGGGAAAGGAATCCAGAAAGGGTTACATGGAGAAAGGAAAGGAATGACTCTGATTTTGCCTGTCTGTTTGGTTCCAACCCTGAAAGAGAATGGTGTACTCCCTGATTCCCTTTGTGACTGTTTGGTTTTTTAAGAAAGGGAATCAACCAGTTTATTAGATTATAGATGTTTTGACCTATGATTGTACTCATTCAACCTGTTTTACAATATAAAGTTCAAAATACCATTTGAACAATGCCATTTTCAAATTTGCTTATGATCAAATTTGTTTACATTGCCGCTTCATTCACGAAAAGTTCAAAATACCATTTTTTAGCAATGTTAATACCAACTAAAACCACTACAAAATACTTGTCTAAAACACAAAACATGTCTACAAATAAACATAACAAAGTTTTAATGTACTTCAAATACAATTACTAGTTCAAAATAACATTTTCTTAGCAATGCTAAAAACACCACAAAATACTTGTCCAAAACACATAACATTGGTCTACAAACAACCATAATAAAGTTTTCAAAAACTACAATGCAATTACTAGTAGTCTTCCATAGACTCATGCATTGCCATCATTCCCACCAAGAAGACTTTTGACAAATATGCATTTCAAAGCATCTGGACACTTGAAAAAAATCAACAACTTCTGTGGTTGTGCAGTTAAGATTTGAGCTACTTCCAAAGCTTGTTGGGGACTTACACCTTCCAAAGAGAGTAATTCATTTAGCACTTTTTCACTCTTTTCAGCTACTTGTTGCTCACGTTCATCCGCACGGGACATCACATTAGCCATGGTGGAGAGATGAACATTCATGTCTTTCATAAAAGCTTGCAAGTTAGCTAATTCAGAACTAGCACCACTTTCACTTTCTTTCCTACTTCGCTTAGAAGTGTTTTCTCTTTTCACTTTCTTTGATGGAGGGGCAGATTCAACCGTTTGAGTTCCATTACCACTAGCAATAGTATCATCATCATCATCACTTGAATCAACCATAACTTGCACGGGAGCATATTTCTCCATATTGCCAATAGCATCAACAAAACCCTTGGCCGGGTTCCCAGTGGCATAATCCTTGCCATAAATCTCCACCATTGCATTCAAATGAGGAAAAGCATGTCCATACAAGTTTTTGCAGTTTGGATGAATCTAATAATTTAACAAATGAAGTTGAAATAAATTATTCATATGAAAATAACTTCTATATAAGTTATCAAATATGTGACAAGCATTTGAGGTTCATACCTTGCAGTACTCATCATACACTGTCCTCTCCACAGAAATCATGTGTTTCTCATCATCCCACTTGAACCCACTCGTGTTTAGCATTTGAACAATAGCTCTGAACTTGGTCACAAGTGTTTTGAGCCTACAATCAATGTGTGGTAAAGCCTTTAAACCACATCCAGGAATAGCCTTGCCAATGACCTCTTCCAAGCGAGTCATGTAACCATTGCTAAAGCCATTATCACATTTCCAATGAGGATCAGAAGCTAAGTCAGACAAAGCAGCTACAAGAGCTTTATCTTCTTCCGAAGTCCAAAAGCGTTTGTTTTTCCCTCTTCCACCTCCACTAGCAATACTTTCATCCATCCTGCTACATAATTAAAACAACACAATACAAAACAAAAATGCTAACTCATCATTATCAAAGAAAATCAATACCATGCAAGATTCTAAAAGAAATACAAGAGAAAATTCAATTCATACAAATTAAAACAAAGTTTAATTTAAACATGACATAGTAGCCTAAATGATACAAACTAAAACAAGTTCACACCAAATGTTCCAAATATCAAAGAAAACCATAAACTAGATCCTTCGGTGTCTAGCTCTCCAATCGTTGAACATGCTTTGAGCCAATGAATTTCTCCAATTTGTCCAAGGGTCTGATACATTAATGGAGGTTATGTACTCTACCTCCTCCTCTTCCTCATCACCATCACTATCATCACCATCACTCTCGATTTCTTCATATAACTCATCATCATCAAATGAGGGGGACATGTATTTCCTTACCAAGTTATGTAACAAAGCACATGCAAGCACAATGCGACCATGTATTTGTAAACTAAACCAAGAAGGACTTCTAAGAATTGCCCATCTTCCCTTGAGTAAGCCGAATCATCGTTCAATTACATTTCTAGCTTGTGCATGCTTTTAGTTGAAATATTCCTCTGCGTTTTGAGGTTGGTGAGGACCATTATTCCACTCTCTAAGATGATAAAGATGCCCTCTATATGGTGCAAGGAATCCCTCTCCATTAGTATAGCCACCATCACATAAGTAATAACAACCTTAAGACATTAAAAAAACATTTCTTATTACACTCACTTATGTAAGTTAAGCTAAACTTAATTAAAAAAATTTATTAAGTGAATTACCTTTTGGCACTTTCAAACCATTAGGTCTAGATATAGCATCTCGAAGAATACGACCATCATGTGCTGATCCCTCCCAACCAGGTAGGACATATATAAACTCCATCTCAGGTGAGCACACTCCCAATACATTCATTGCAAGGTTACCTTTCCTTGTACGATATCTAGACCGATCCTCAGAAGGTACAGTTACACTAATCATTGTACCATCAAGTGCACCTAAACAATTCTACAATAAAAGGAAATACCATTTTAGATCAAGTGTTATATGTCTACTATGCTTAAGTAACAAGAGTTTTTTTATTGTACCTTGAAATACTTCCACCTATCATCATTGCAATCCTCTGGTATTGGTGTAGGTTTCTTAAGCAACACATCATGCAACTTCAAGATTGCCCTTAAACAAGCATGAAATTATCTACTAACAGTTTCACCACTTCTATAAAAATGTGCACCTATCATTCTATTCTTTTTATGGTGAGCTACAGTATATAAGAATCCGGCAACAATCTCTTCCAAACACATATTTTTTGTACCACTTAACCCCCCAACATCTCTAACCATTTCAAGAAGTGCACCAAATGTTCACCTATTAATTCGAAGAAAGTTTCTACGCAAAGTGTCACTTTCCTTAATCATTCTATTCAAGTTATACATTCTCCTCTTTCTTCTAGTTCGTTTATCTAATGTTAGATGTTGAGAATCATGTATGCTTTCCTAATTGTGTACCACATTAAATGTAGCAATACAACACAATTAATTAAAATAATGACAAATCGAATAAAATCCAAATCTCTTCTCCTTCTCAAAGAAATACCAATACGAGCCATTTGCTGTAGAAAAGAACATAAACAACACTATATCATTTGCCTATTTCATGTAATATAATTCACAAGTTTATATAATTCTCTTCCTTAACTTCATCTCCTAAATAAATGCAATTTACTACACATGGAACTAAAAAATCTAATGCAATATACTACAACAAATTGAAGTCAAGAAGATAAAATAGTGGGCAACAAGATGATAGTGGGCAACAAGATAATATACTACACCAAACTTTGCCTACTGTTCTAATCATGTTGTTGAGTAAGCAACAAGATGATATATGCTTTCAAATCTGGCATGTGTTAACATATTCAAGCTAACAATATTGAATATGATATTACAGTACTCTCGTTTAGAAAATGCATATTAATTTTTTTTAAAGGAGAAAATGCATATTACAGTGCTCTCAATAACACATGAAAATCATCCCTAAAGCATACAAATCGGAGAGGAGCAATTACGTAGATCTATTACAATCCAAAAGCGCAGCAAAATTCATTGCATATTTAAAAAAAAAAATAGTCGAAGCGCAGCAAAATTACAGAGCTCGCCGGAGAATAAATCAAAATTTTGGAGTAGATCTGTTCATCGGAGAAGAGGAGAAAAGTTGAAAACAAGTGGTACTTACATTGCTCGCCGGCTTCGGGGGTCGTTGGGGTCAGCACGGTGGTCCCAAGTCTGCGCGGTGGTCCAATATCAGCGGTTGTCGGGCAGCAGTTGTCGGTTCACGCAAGTCGGCGGGGATGAGTTGTTGAAGTGGGCAACAAGACACAAGAGGAGAGAAAGGGGGGGTAATCGGTTGGGGTAAGGGTTTTCAAAACCTTGGGGGGTGGGGTAATCAAATTAGAGGGACTTTAAGGGGGCGTTTGGTTTGGGGTTTTCGGAAGGGTAAGAGAATCAGTACTTGATTCCCTTACTTGTTTGTTAAGACAAATCAATCATTCCCTTTACCCTCTCCTTTCCCCCAAAAGTCCTCTACTTTCATTCCCCACCCTCCCCAAGGTTTCACTTAGCCCTTTCTTTCTTCTACCCCATGATGGCCTTGACCAATCATTGACCACTACTCCAACCACTAACTTGACCACACAACCACCACATCAACCACCGAACCCACCACCCCAACAACCGAACCACCACCCCAACCACCATTACCGCCACCGAAACCACCACGACCGCCACCGAAACCACCACGACCGCCAATGAAACCACCACGACCGCCAATGAAACCACCACATCAACCCCGAAACCACCACCCCATGCGCCAAAACTACCAACCCGTGGCCGAAACCACTAGCTCATGCACGTAAAACCGCCAACCTATGGTTGAAACCACCAACTCATGGCCGACTCAACCACCCCGTACAAATCCATCTCGCACAAAAAACCCAACTCCAATGCTTGATTTTGGCTTTAGATGGTCAAATTCGGCCATAAAAGCTTCGAGATATGAAGTTTTTATGGTCGAATTTGACCTTTAAAACCTCAATTGTGGCCTTTAATGGTGGTAAAGAAGGAAAAGAAGGAAGGGGGAGGGACCAGGTGAGGTGGCGTCTGGTGAGGTGGAGTAGGTGAGGGGGCGTCGGTGAGATGCGGCGGTGAGGGGCGCCCGTGAAGGGCGACGGATGTGGGCCGGTGTTGATGGGTGGCGGTGAAGGAGGTGGTGGGAGTGGTGATGCAGACTCGAGAGAGAGAGAGAGGGGAAAATAGTGAAGAGGAGGAAGATGAGTTCTCAACCAAACAACATTCTTAATCAAAGGGTTTTCTTTTCCTTTCTCCTTGTTTCTCTTTCTTAAACCCTTTCCCTTTCCCCTTCATGAACCAAACGCCCCCTAAGAGTAAGCTAATAGGAAAAATAGGTAAAAGATTTCATTAAAGTGGTGAACCAAACAACATAAGTTTCATTAATAATCTTTCCCTCACCCTTTCTCAACACTCCAACCAAATCCCCCCTAAAAAGCAAAAAAAAAGTTGGGAAAAACAAAAGAAGATACATAGTAGTAGAAACGAAAAGTTTGCAACCCTAACCGAGCATATTCTTATCCGTGCGATTACAAGGGAAATTCCATCTCTCTCTACAAATTCCAGTTGCATCCATATTAATCTGCTCAAATTTCTATCTAAAAAGTTCCATTTCATATTTCCAGCATCATTTCAAGTTACTCTTCGAGGAAAGAAATTTAAGTATTTTTCGACTACTCCAAAGAATTGAAGGTTTGTTTAGGACAAATATTACCACTGTCAGTTTTATGAATGAAGTTTTTAGTAAGAATTCTGAATTTTTTCAGAATCTTTTATTTAATTCACTAGTATGCTAAAAAGTTCCAGATTTTGGGGTTCAGTTGAACCCACTGAACCCCCTTGGATACGCCATTGTGAATTCTTACTATTCGTAGAGATAACATTTTACAATTATTTATCGTATATCCGCCTCACCTAAGAATTGTTGTTTTATGCATGCTTTTAACAACGAATGCAATTTATTCTTTATTAAAAGTTGTCAAATTTGGAAAAAAAGAATCTGTTATAATGCTTTCGGTTTTGTTTATTAAATTAGGTGAAAAGAAGGTTGATGTTTTGACTAATTCCGCAAATTCTCAAATAATTTTTGTTCAGAACATGTACAAATGTTGTATATATAATTCTAAATGTTGTATATCAAATAACAAATATTGTATATTATAAGTCACCATTTTATATAACTAAGGTAGATGATATATATCTGATTTTCACGTACTTATATGATTCGACATACAACATTTATGGTTTAATATGCAACATTTGTAGTTAAATATACAAGATTTAATAGTTCTGAACAAAATTTCATTCAGAATTGTTCTGAATTCGAAATTTCTCTTTTGATGATAAACATAAGGGAAATGCTGTTCCTTGTGAAGATAATTTTGTGAAGAATGACGGAGTTTGTCACCCAAGTTGTGGATGTTGATGCTGAAACACAACCAGTTTCTTCGGACGATGAAACTCAACCAGTTGATTTGGACTATGAATCACAACTAGTTGATTCAGACGATGAAACACAAGTAATGGAACTTGCTGGTGAAACCCAAGTTATGGATGATTATGATGCTGAGGATGCGGACACCGAGCTGCTAGATATACCAAATGACGAAGATTGTGAGTGCAAGAGTGGTAGGGAAGGTTGTGAAAGGACTAAAGTTTTGAGTGATAGGGTGGGTTCAGTTAACGTCCAATTTCAGGAAAGAAGTTGGAACCAAACATCTGCCGTAGGGGTAAAGGGAGCTTCTTATCTTCATCAAGATGATGGAGGATCTAGATCAGAATCACTGCCTTCAGACGATGTAGCACGGAGTTCTGGTTGGTCTACTGCTGTTTTTCCATTGTTTTTATCTGATTGTTACTCCAATTATTTCACCTTTATGATCATGATTAATGAAGCTTAATCTACTGCTGGGCTCTCATTGTTATCTGGAGTTTTTTTTAGATACATTGGTTCACTGTCTGTGAAGCAAGGGAGTGTAAATTGCTTTTATATTGGTTTCTAACCTTCACATGTCAAATGTTCTCACAATTTTCTTTTTCTTTGCTGCAGAAGTCATTAGACTTGAGTGTCCAATTGGAATTCCTAAGTATCTTTTTATGTTTGCCCCCATCCACATTTTTTTCATTAATTGATCCCTTTCTCTGGTTCTATAGGAAGAGGATTTGCTTATGTTCGTACGGCTTCTTTAAGAGCAGCTGGTCTTGCAGCACGTCAAACAGCTTCAAAGAATGCTGACAATGGATCTTGTTCTACCACTTTTGGTGGTGCATTGTCTGAACTTCGTCCTTTTGATGATTTTGTGGGAAAAGCTAATGTTGAGAGAGCTAGTGTAGATAATAATATTGCAAAATATAACGAGGTTGGATTATATGATGTAGACAAAAGCAATGTTGCCAGATCATTGGTGCGGGAACTTTTTATGGAGGAGGATGCTGCTGAAATAGGATCTGATGACAAAGTCAGTGATGCAAGAAAAAACATGTCTCAATTGCCTTCTCGTGATAATGATGTGGCTGGACTAAGTTATGTAGATTCTCAGGAGCCTGGAGAACTATCACAAGCTAATGCTTTTGAATTTATTGACAAATTTCTGAAAGTTAACGTGTTTGAGTCAGATCATGGTGTAGTGCGTACAAGTTCTGTGGCTGAATTGGTTACTCCCATTACCATTGCAAAAGGAGCGCAGAGCATTGCTCAACAAGCTAGTCGTAAAAGCACACATGCTGGAGCTTCAATATTTGAATGGGATGACAACCTTGAGGATGAAGGAGGTGGTGAGTTCTTTATTAAGAAGAAAGAAATACTTTATGGAACCCCTAAGTCTTGTCCTAAACCAAGGAGTTCCCGGCAGCGTGAACTGAGAGGAAGTCAATCTCTCGGGAAGTTAGGTAATGAGAAAGATAAAGACAATCTACCTGCAGCTAGGAAGGGATTTGTTCATTCTGATTTGAAGTCGGTTAATGGTGGAGAAAAAGCTAAAGTCAAAGAGATGGATGTAGAAAAGAAAGTTTATTATGGCTTAGGTCAGCAATTAGGTTCGGGTTCCTGCAGCGAAGAGGCGTTAGCAGCAGAATGTAATGCTCAACCAGTGGACATGCAAAATGTGGGAATTGACACCCAGATAGCCGCTGAAGCCATGGAGGCACTGTCAGCTGTAATTACACTTGTGAATAATGATAGCAGTATGGTTGATCAAGGTTGTCAAAGTGAGAGAGACCAGAGTGGTAAAGAAGCTTTGAAAAATGGTTCTTCAAAGCAAAGTTCTCTCAAGAATAGAGCATGCCTCTTTACATCAGGAGTTGTTACTAGATCTAGATCTAAAAGGGTGATGAAGACTCGTCGACAGTCCATGTTGGGGAACCTTGATGTTGGCCAAGTGAAGCCAAAGCAGAAACAGAACAGGCTAAGTTTAAATAACTTTTTGACAGTGAATAGGAGGAAGTCATCAGAGACAGAAGCAGTGAGTGTTGGTGGTGAGCAAAGAGAGAGTGTCTTAGAAGGACAATTAAATGATAACTCACCTCGACCACTAAAAAGACGTAGTTTACAAGGGAAAGCTAGTAAATCTACATCACTTTTTCAGGAAACTGCAGAGTGTATAAAGCATCATTCTTATGTTGCTGATGATGTGTCTCGTGATTGTAAAGAACAACAATACTCGGAGGTTGTTTATGAAAGAAAGTGCAGGGCAAGGAATGACGTGGTTTCTGAAAAGTATAACCAAAGAAAAGATATTGTCAGTTGCACCACTGTGGCTGACTGTAACGAGGTTGATGGGTCGAAGTGCAGAAAAGGGGACATTCAGCATACCTCTGACCTGGACCATCGAAGCCAAGATAAAGGGCACACTTTGAGTGCATATGGGGGCCTGGAAATTGCAATGGAATCCATTGCTCGACGGACAAGGTCAAGGAGAAGCAGTACTCGATGTGCAGACCGTCAGCAAGATGATAAGGGTCTCCTTTCCAGTGGAATGCTATCATCAGAAGATGCTCACCAGTTGTCTTCGAATAATCAGAATGCATGTTCTCCTCCTGCCAAAGGAACAATAGATGGATCACCTCAAATCATGCAAAAATCATCTAATCCAGCAGATATTACCCCAGTTACCTTAAAAACTCCTACAAATGCAGCATCGCCCATTTGCACTGGTGATGGGTATCATACACCATCTTCCAGAAAGAGCTTATCACTCAATAAAGAATTTATCAGTTTAATTGCCAGTGAACAGAGATGCAGTTCTCCTTTTAAAGGTTTGAGGCAGAGAAAAGATATGAATAATGTTCGTGTATTGTTCAGCCAGCACTTGGATGATAATATAATTAGGCAGCAGAAGAAGGTAAATATCTATGATGGACCCTGATGTTTAGGCTACTCCAATAAAATAGGTCTAATTGTGTGCCAAACCCGCAGATTTTGTCTCGTTTAGGTGCTTCAGTGGCATCTTCGATTTCAGAGGCCACGCATTTCGTTGCTGATATGTTTGTACGCACGAGAAACATGTTAGATGCTATTGCTAACGCGAAACCGGTTGTGACGCACTTGTGGCTTGAGAGTTGTGGGCAAGCTAACTGTTTCATTTATGAAAAAGATTACATTCTTCGTGATGCTAAGAAGGAAAAAGAACTTGGTTTCAATATGCCAAGATCATTGGCACTTGCAAGTCACCACCCTCTTTTAGAGGCAAGTTTAATATCATTGTTTAACTCAGTTGTCGAAAAAGGGAATCATTTTGCATGAGAATTGTTTACTTATTTGCTAATGTACTACAGGGTAAAAGAGTTTTGATCACTCCAAATGTAAAGCCTGGAAAAGAAATAATTTCAAGCTTGGTTAATGCAGTTCATGGTCAGGTACATAATCTTTGCTTTATCTGAGTCAGTACAGCTGTGTTGTGGAATTTGGATCTTCTGAGCCGTTTTTTTGGTTTTGTTCATTCATGTGCTTACTCTTTATTTATTTGATTCCATTGGTACTCTATGAATAAAGGTAATAAACATATTTAGAATAACCAAGAATCAGAAGAAAGCACCATGAAAAGAATAAATCAGAAGAAAGCAAACAATTTTCCGGACTAGAAATTCCTGTAAGTTATTGATTTCACAAATTAATCAATGAATCAAATTGACGCAGGAAGATTTCTGAAAAGACCTTATAGTTGTAAGCCAACAATTGCTTATTGTATGTCAGATCTGACGTAGTAAGTAAAATATTAGATAAAATTATAGTTCAAAAACCAGACTAAAAGACCAGAAAAAGATAGTAAAAAAATTGACCAATAAAAAATCTCGAAGATGCAGCCATGGAACGAAGGAGGAGAAAGAGAGACGAAAGAGCAGAGAGTCAGGAGAGGAAGAAGGAATAAATATGGCTGATGCTCTGATGGGTAATGACTTGGCAGTGTAACTACTACCCCGGTAATTTTTACTTTGGGGACCAGAGTAATGTGTTATTCTTATTTGGGGAAAGTAAATTACAGGCCAAAAAAGTTAACCCCATTCCAGGCACAAGATTTAAACCCGTAACTAAGGTTACCTAATACATAGCACGCTTTGGTATGTGCTAAGTAGCACGGAAACGGATATGGGAATGGGTATGGGGATGGAAAACGGCAAAATCAAAATTTGTAAAAACGGGTACGGCATGGATTCGGCAAAAAAAAACAAGAATTTAACTAAATTAAAATCCATGCACAAGTACTTCAAAGTTCAAAATACATAAAAAGAACAACTGAAATACATATTTATCCTAATAAAATGAAAAATAAACACATATCAAAACCAAAAAAAGGAGGAACAGAAACCTATTGCCTCTAAGGTTCTAACAAAAAAAAACCAACAAAAAAACCTACTGCCTCGCTCGAATCAGTTTCACGTGAGGAGAGGAGAGGAGAGAGAGAAAAAATAAAGAAAAAACAGAACAGAAAATAAAAATAAAACAAATCAGAAAATAAAAAACCAAAACCTAGGTCTAAATGAGAAGAGGGAGAGAGAGTGAGACTTGGTTAGCGTCGTAAAGAGAGTGGGAGACCGTAGAGATGACGCCGTCGGAGAAGCTGCCGCCCGGAGAGACGACGCCGTCGGAGAAGCTGCCGCCCGGCGAGACGACGCGTTGGGAGAGAGACGAAGCCATGAAGGAGTTTGAACTTTTGAGGCTTTCTTCAGTCTTCTCAGTTCAGACGATGGAGAGAGAGAATTCTCAAGTAATTTTTTTCCCCTTTGTATGTCATTTAAAGTCATGGGTACATTTCTCTCTCTTCAAAGACGTCCCCAGCCCGTAACCGTGTTCATCCCCAACGTACCCAATTCAAACCGCTGTACCCACCTATCCAGATTCTTTTTGGGTAGGAATTCCAGGTGAATCCGTAACATACCCGTACCGTACCCGTTCTGGTACGGGATTTGGTGCCTGGAATGCGTACCCGTGCTTCATAGGGTATGTGGAACGAGTACGAATTCGCAATACACTATTTGGGCGATTGTAGTACGTTTAATGTTTTTGTGTACGGTTTTTGGGATCATAAAATGACAACTAGTATTACTTAATGTGCTGGTATATATTTCCTTTAAAATAATATGTTTATATTATCCAAGTGTTTTATTCGTTTATACTTTAATGTTTTTATACTTGTGAAACAATAAATTATAAACTGTATTACCCAAAGAGTAGCACTTCAATAAAAGACATCTTAAATTGAAAAGAAACACATACATAACTGAAAAACTTTGTAATAAAACAACTACCAGAAGACAATAAAACATATTTAGCTTAAATAATTCTAAAATATTCAGTTTCTCCTCTTCTCCTTTCCCTTCTTCTTTATAGCTATTGTATCTTCAAGCCTTGTCCTCTTGGAGCTTTGTATCACATTCTTACCTTCAATAACATTCTCATAGGATCTAAATAATCCATCTCACCTTCAATAACAAGAGCTTTTAGGTTCAATATACCATTTTCGT
Source organism: Beta corolliflora (assembly GCA_947648045.1). Classification (NCBI taxonomy): domain Eukaryota; kingdom Viridiplantae; phylum Streptophyta; class Magnoliopsida; order Caryophyllales; family Amaranthaceae; genus Beta; species Beta corolliflora. Next base: position 125,377 of record CANSZD010001984.1, read on the forward strand.
GACAACCCTTTCTTATAGCTCTTTGTACATTGAGATAGAAATTGGAGAGTGGAGTGAATATAAACCAATCTATTTTGTGGTTACTCTATTCCTCTTCAAAGTGTGTACTAAGCCATAAGTATTGCAAGCTCTATCTGCATATGAACTTCTGATGGGTTGAGCCAACACCTTCTTAACCATCTCTGCAAAAATTAAGAGTATGTAACCCATAAAGTGACCAACAGTCAGTAGTCTCTGTAGTGACAACATTGGTTTGAGCTTGTGCCATAGGAAAAACCCTCTTTTCAACTTAAAATAAGCACAAATTGATCTCGTAAGGTTCTTTTTCTTCATCGGCATCTTCTGCTATTTTCCCAAATGCTTCAACGCAACTCACAATAAACTTTCTATCAAGATTTGAAGCTCCTCTACTAAAACCCCTAGGAGGTAGTTTAAGATAAACTTAATCATAGAAATGAGGTGATAGAGCAAAGCCTAAATAGTGAAGAGAAATAGTCATTTTATACTACGTAGTTACAAGTATGTTTTCCATTTGAGAGAATTCATGTGTATACTTGCTATCAATCATGACATCTTTTGTATTACGAAGCATATTGTCCATTCTTTCATAAATCTCCCCCATCCTAGGACCATCTCTATCTCAAAACTTCAGTAATTTATAAATCAAATAAGTGATTTTGACAATTTCCTAAACTTCATTCCAAAATTTGTCATCATGAATATTTTAACCACCAAAGAACTCAAAGTTATAGTAGCCGCTTCTTGCTTTGCAACCCAATCTTTCCAAGCCCTTAAAACAACCATAGTTTCCCGTGCTTCTCTACTGGATAGTAACCTCATTAAGAGAATATAGTTATTTTCTATGTTATTTCTGATTAAATCTTTTTGAAATCTTTTTATTGTTATTTACTAGTAATATCGTTTTGAATGTTATTATGATTACTATTATTAATTTATTATTTTTAACCATATATAATAGGGGACACAAATCTATATGCATTTATATGTTTGTGCTTAGTTTTAAAAAGCGCGCCCAAGGCGTGCCTAGGCGCAAGGCGGTGCAAAAATCGCATCCATCAGCTCAGGCGAGGCGCACAACGATAGGCGTGCGCTTTTGTGCGCCTTTACTGGAGTCGTGAGGCGCGCCGCCTGAGCCGCCTTTAGTTAAGAAGCGAGAGAAATAACAGATCTGAGTTTAAAACAAGAATAAAACAAAAAAAAATCAAAATTAACTCGTACTCAGTCTTCAATATGTAAATTTGAGCAAAACCCCTCAATTAATTGCATGTAATTACTTCAATCTAACCCCAAAAATCAAAGCCCTAATTTTAGAAACCCTAATTTGCGAAATGTGAAGCATCTGGGAAATTGATTATAACTGGGTATGACTAACTGGCCGGCGATTAATGTCCGGTGGTGGCCGCCACCAGATCTGCCGGCGTTCGTCGCTGTGAAGCTTTCCAGGTGAGTACTCTGGTCTCCTTTCATTCTCTCTGTTCGATCCTCTTTTCTCTCTTCTCCTCTTTGTTTCTCTCTCTCTCTTCAACATGTGACCTACTTCCCAAGAGTCGGAAATAATCACGTGTTCTTTTTTCTAGTCTGAGTTTTTTTCTTTTTTTTTAACCTTCTCCTTTTTGGCTTTTTATTTTTCTGTTCTGGGTCCTGAGACTCCTCACTCAGCGACTTTCTTTTTCTCTTTTCTGTTTTTCTTTTAACCTTCTCCTCTCCTTTTTCCCCTCTTCTGTTCTGCTTTTGTTGTTCTTAAATTCTAGTCAGATTATTTTTCTCTGAATAAACACTCACCACTTTTTTTATTTTTAAGAGTTAATGTTTATAAATACAAATGAGTCCCATGAGGTTTGATCCCTAGACCTCACGGATATGAGGTGGGGAGCGATGCCACTACTCCACCACCAACCTCATGTACCTCTATATGTATATGTATATATGGATATGTATATATATATATTCATACATATATATTCATACATATATACATATATATTCATATATACATACATATGGAGGTTGAGGTGGTGGAGTAGTGGCATCGCTCCCCACCTCATATCCGTGAGGTCTAGGGATCAAACCTCATGAGACTCATTTGAGGATTTTTCCTTATCCCCTCTCAAGTGAGTCCCCTTCATCTTACCTTATATATATATATATATATATATATATATATATATATATCACACTTAATTTTTTTTAATTATTATTGTTCTGAGTATAAAATACTGTATAATTGATTTTTAAGGATTTTGGCACAAGAGGTGCGCCTCGCCTACGGGATGCGCGTGCCTTGCGCCTTAGTGCGCCTCGCGCCTTTTAAAACAAAGTGTTTGTGTTTGGGTGTACAAGATATATTTGTACAAACAATTGTTGGACAATTGGACTTCACTAGTTTTTTTTTCTCTTTAGTAATCATAAATGAGACACTTGTGAGCAAAAGTTGATGTCACATCCACACATACACAATGGATTAAAGTATGGTTGTCACGATTTTAAGGGTGATAGGAGGGATGAACAAGCTTTAATAAAGCTCCTAAACTAGCTCAATAAAGAATTCTAATATGACTTAATTGTAACCTCATGGGGTACTATAATCTTAGAATAAAGTAGCTACATTGGAAGAATCATCCATCTTGGAACAAGGAACAAAGTGGGCCATCTTACTCTATCTATCAAAAATGTGTCTTCTTGTAAAAAACTTATATGAACTTGGTGCACACTAAATTAATGCGGACCTAATGCTATTACATCTGATTTATGTAAAAAAGGGTCACTATCTCAAAGAATATATACTTCCTCCGTTCCAAAATAAGTGAAACACTTGTCTCAAAAAGCTCTCACATAAATGAAAGAAGTGTTTCACTTATTTTGGAACGGAGGAAGTATATGAAAGAGGAGTTGGTATATATTGTAAAGGGTGACTATGTGAGAAAAAAATGTTCATGTTATAAAATGAAAATTTCATTATGGATAAACTAATGTAAGAAGGGGTAATTATATCAAAAAATAAAAAAAGTGTCGCTATGTTAGATAATAATATATTAGTGTAACTTAAGATTTTAAAAGATTACTATATGAAAAGAAAGGATCACAATGTCATATGGGTGGCTTTAGTCCACAATAATATTAGTGTGCAGGTCCACCCAAGACTAAGACTCTGTTCTTTTGGACTGAATTAATGACAATTCAGTTAGACAAATTCAATTCAATTCAGTTCAGTTAGTTTCCTCTCACAGTTTTCATTCATTTCAGATTTTCAGTTGAGTTCAGACAAATTAAGTTCAATTCAATTCAGATTTCAGACAAATTCAATTCAGTTCTATTCAGTGCAAAAGAACATAGCCTAACTCTTGTTTTCTTTGTGGTGTTTATGGGGTTATGCAAATGTAAAGTCCATGCTAAGATCTTCTTAAATGACGGTCAGGGATTGTAAAAGATGTCTTGAGCTCAATTCAGAGTGTTCTAAAACCATTAACATTTTGCTATATGTAGAGATCATGTTTCCATCATCTTTTAACATAGATGAATACGAGACTCTTAACGAGGTTACTATCTAAAGAGAAGTACTTCAAACCAAGATGCAACTACTATTTTAGTTATTTGGTGGTTGAAAATATACATGATAATCTTTTGAAGGAAAAATTGACATTATTAATCCCAAGTTCGGGGTGTCATTTACCGTTGATCCCAACTTTAATTTATTTTTTATTATTCCCAAGTTCAATCCTAACTTGTAATTGGTCTCGACTTATCATTTATGCTGAACAGGTTAAAGAAACTCAATGGGCCCTAACTAATCACAACATGTGCTTGGCACATGGCTTCATTTAGAACCTCCCTTCTCTCTCTACCATTGGATGCACATATTTATCCTCTAATTGCATACGTTAATTATGAAAGACCTCACAGCTTTATGTCTGTAGCTTAATGTTCGTCCCTGATTGTTCACTGTTCCATTCAAGTTAAACCCCACATCTTGAAGTGTAGGCAAGAAAGTATAAGATTTTTCATTAAATGAATAAATTACATAGGTAACTAATTGCATGCTAGCAGGTAGAATTTCATATATCTTTCCTTATTGTTTGAGTAAATTATATATCCAAGAACTTCACGGCTCACAGGTAGATGTCTACCCTTAATTGCCAACAATTATGTTCAAGCAAATTCACCTTAAAAGATTGGATTCAAATGAAGAGAGAGAAAGAACAAAAAAGAAGGAAATTGAAGCAATAGGAAAATCACAAAGTGAGGGAAGGGTTGTTATTGGAGAAGTCATGTGCCAAGCACAAGTGGTAATTAATTAGCGCCAATCGAACTTTTTTAATTTGTTCAGATGAGCTGAAAGCGATCATGGAAGGTTGTGGTTAAACTTAGGATTAATAAAAATTAACTTGAACTTGAGATTATGGGTGGAAGACATACCAAACTTGGGATTGATATCGTCAATTTCCTTTTTCTTTGATGAAGTTAAGAAAATTATTAAAGCTTTATAAATTACTGAAGTTTTGTGATGGGGCTGGTCCTAGGATAAGTTAGGATTATGAAAAAATGGAAAATATGTTTGGTGAAATGCATGTCATAAATGATAGAAAGTATAAACACAAGTTCCTTTGAACGAAAAACATCCTTGTAACTAGGTGGAAGAAAATGATTATTCTTTTTCATTGTTCAGGATTTGCTCTATCATATCTTGTCCATGATCAAGTTTATCTTGATTCACCTACTTGAGTTGGTTTTATTAGAAGAGCTCCAAATCTTGATAGAGAGGTTTTGTTTTGGTTGCATTTAAGCATCTGGGTAAATAGCGGAAGATGTTGATGAAGAGAATAAGGTTATTAGATCAATTTGTTGATTTTTTTTTCGTTGAAAAAGGGGATGTATTCTATGGCACAATCTTTAACCAATTTTGTCACGGTAAAAACTATTAACTGGTGACTAGTTTATGGGTTACAAACTCCTGATTTGGCAAAGGTGGATAAGATGGTGTTGGCTCAACCCATCAGTAGTTTATTCGTGAAGAAAGCTTAAAGTACTTATGCCTTAGTACACACTTTGAAGAGGAATAGATTGACTATCACATAGATTGTTTTATATTCACTCCAATCTTCGACTTGTATCTCGGTTTACGGAGAGCTATATGAAAGGATCGTTACGAAAATGAGATATTGATCCCAAAAGCTCTTGTTTGTAGGAATCACCATTATTACTAGAGAACATGATATGGGTTTGTTTAGATCTTGTTATTGAAGGTGAGAATGTGACAAAAGGCTCCAGCCTCCAAGAGAGCAAACAAAGCTTTAAGAAAGAGTAGCTGCAAAGAGGAAAGGAAAGGACTAAGAATAAGAGGAAAAACTGAATTTGTAGAATTATATAAGCTAAATTATGATTCTTTGTTCATAGTTTTTTTTCGGTTTTTTTTATTACAATGTTTTTCAACTATGTATGTGTTTTTTTTTTTTTAATTCAAGCTAAGTTATCTTTTACATAAGTGCTACTCTTTGGGTAATACTTGCTCTGTTAACACTTAATTTGTTAATATTTGACCCTTGTATCTACTTTGGTTGGAAAACACTATTAGATAATTAAAGATATTGGTGGTCAAAATTATACATTGGCAAGCGTGTAATTCAAAATAATTCAAAATGTTGTTTCCTTTAAAAACGTAAAAGGTACAATTTAAAATTTAGTGTTTCATAAGTATAAACACATGCAAAATATAAACAGATAAAACACTTGCAAAATATAAACATACTCTTTTTAAAAAATATTAACAAATTAAGTTATACTTCCTGTGTTTTTTTTACTTGCAACGTTTTGGCTTTTACCCTTGTTAATACATAACTTTAACCATTAACATCTCTAATAATTTACTTTTGGAAATCATAAAAAGTTGAAATCTTGTAATATGTATTCAGATGAATCCAATAACATCTCGCATGCTAAATTTTGTATTATATGTTAGTCACAATTGCGGTCAAAGTAAGCACTTGAATAATGCAAAAGTCAAAATATTACAAGTAAAAAAAATGGAGGAAGTATTACTTGTCATATAATGATTCCAAAAAAACATATTACGCGAAACCCCCAAACTTACTGTACTATAATATTGCCAACTAGCGTATTGCAAATTTGTACTCGTTCTGCTTACCAAAGTGTGCAAAGTATTAGGTAAACCATATATGAGCGTTTGTGATAACTTTAGGGTTTCGTTAATATTAGTGGGCAATTAACAATAATTGCTTCAACATTTTAAGTACAATAAGTGGGGTATGGTTGATTCGTACTCACTAGTCCTAACTTTAGTCGGTAGGGCAAGGTAGATATCGCATTACACTTGGCTTAATTTTGGTGGGCGTTGGGCGGGTATGGAGGTCATATGTCCCTTCATGGGTAGGGAGTGGATTTCACAGTTTGTTGGCCTTATACCTACTCATCCCACATCACATTCATACTCCCACCCATATACATAATTTAATATTAATTTTCTTAAAAACGCATTTAGTTTTTGATTTTGTATTTCTAGAATTCCTAGTGTTGGGGCCCTAATTTTTTTTTCATGGATGCTTGACATGGGTAGTAAGGGGCTTCGAGATGGGTTACGGGTACTCGACTCGATTGTGGGGAGCATATGTGGATATTGAGGTTCGTGATTACGATGAATGGTGGGTATGAGATTCATAGGTTGATATGGGTGTGAGAGGGATGTGTGATTAAGGCTCTCTTCTTTTGGATTGAATTAATGAAAATTCAGTTTGAGTTTAGTTTAGTTCAAATTCAGTTCAGTGTAAAAGAACGGAGCCTAGTTGTGAATACCTCACAACTTAATTTTCAAGAACATGACTTGAGTTTTGTAGGAACACGGCTTCACAAACACACATTCAACATGAACTTGCAAAAACTCCAAATCTTATTTTTATTCATACATAATAAGGTATTTATACATCCCTAATAAGCACTCCTAACAAGGATAGGAAAGAAATGAAAACACTCCTAATTTTCTTAGGATTGCTATCCAAGCCACCTAACAAATAAGGAAACTAAATAAAACCGTGTACTAACCTGAGCGTGCAAGCAATAAGGGACTTGTACTCAATAACGCAGTGCCATGCTCAGTGCCACATATCCTTTTGTAACAGTGTGCCTTGTACTGTACTATGTACTACATACTCGACAAATAAATAAACTAATACTTCTCCTTATGTAGTACTCTCACTTTAAGAGTAAGGGAAAATCACGTGGATCCTAAGAAAGCAATAAAGAAAGGTTTAGAGAAAGGTGACGTTGATTTCACATCAAATTTTCATGAGTCATTGTGATGTGCAAGCACGACGACCGTAGAATGCTTGTAGAAAGCGCATCCGCTGCCACATAACTCTTTCAATAATCTTGCACTTTGAAATGAAAGTGAAGAATTGAAGGAGCTCCACACATTTAGCATGCTTTTGAGCTTGTGAGATTCTTTATTTACTTCAAGGATTATGACTGGTATGGAGCATATATATTCTAGGATTCAAATAATAAGCAAATGATCTTGAGCTTGTGAGAAATTCTTTAATTATTTCAAGGATTCATGATTGGCATGGAGCACAAATAGTCTAGGATTCAAATAATGAGCCAATGATCTTGAGCTTAGACCATTTCACATAAATTTCGTATTTTACCGTGTATGTTTTTTTGAACCATCTTTTTGTAACTATTAGTATGTAATCGGTTGACAACTTCAAATGAGGACCACTTTGTTTCCACTATTAGTTGCATAAAATTCAACTTCAAATGATGGATCAACATTTGAGAGTATAAATGGGAGCTTTGCTGATTTCTTCCTGTATTTAAACCCACTATAATACACCCTTCTTCAAACATTGAATGTAGGAGCCTGTGTGGTTCTGGAGTTGAAAATTAATTAATGGCTCTTTAAGTTGGTGGATAGTTATTTCCCCAAGTAGCCTTATGCATACAAGTATGACCCACTTAGTTTCAGAATCTTTTTTCAAAGTGTGACTGTTGCTAAAGTTCTTTTTATAGGATAGTATACTCATATTATGTTCTATACCACATTCATCGTCAAAATTAAAGAGGAGCCTTGCACTAGTGAGGTTTGGTGAGGGTTTCTGACATGCATTCTTAGACTTCCTGTACTTTTTGATTCATGATGTTTTCCGCCTGATTTACTTGCCCAGTCATTCTTCCGCAAGCTGCATCCTTTGTTTTTTCACTTTGTAACGTTTCTCATTTGAGGAAGCTGTATATTACTGCAATATCGACATTTTTTACAATATGTTCTCTTTCTCTCTCCTAGCACATGGGGTCCTTTTTTTATCTCTTTCTCTCTCTCTCTCTCCTCTCCTAAATTTTTGTGCCATACTTCAATGTTGCAACTAAAAAAGAACGGAGACTTTCTAATCTTTTGGTACTCATTTCCTACTTTCCATGTCCTATGGGCACATACATGATCAAAGATCTACTAATTTTTTGCAATGAATACTTCCCAGGCTGTAGAAAGGTTGGGCAGATCTTTCTCAAATTATGATGACCTGTTGGTTTTATCTTGTGAAGAAGATTTTGGAGTCTGCGTACCATTGTTAGAAAAAGGTTGGCACCTATTATTCCACTACTATATATCATCTGCAGAAGCTGCTGATAGCTTCAGAAAGAGATTCAAATTTACTTCTATTTTGATGTGTCTGCAGGATTTGCAATTTATAGCTCAGAGCTGCTACTGACTGGAATCATCACTCAAAGGCTGGAATATGAGAGGTCAATTTCGTTATTGCTATTCTATTCTTCTTGAGTTTTCAAGTCAAAAGCTATCAGTAAGTTTGTGTTCGAGGAAGAATTGAAAATTGACAATTGTCATAAATTTAGCTCCATCATGTTAGTTTCAGCAACAAATTCTTTTGACCTGGGCTTTTGCTCGTAATTCACTGGAGCAAGAACTGCTTGTTTAAGTACTTCGGATAGTGAATTCAGTTTAAAGGTCCTTAAGTTAGAGTGCTTGTCATTGATTTGAGTTTACCTTTGATGTGTTTTCTATTGCAGATATCGTATCTTTGTGGCTCATGTAAAGAAAACACGCTCAACATTATGGTTGAAAAAGGGTGGAGAACAATTCCTTCCTGTCACCAGAACTAAGTAGAATTTTGCTAACTAAATTTGTATATCCTTTGACCCCCTGTGCCTGTTAGTGTAACCAGCTGATATAAGTAGTTGTATTAGATTCGTTCTTTTGAGTATGAAGTGTGATCCTTTGTGATTTTTGCTCGCATAGTAGATTTAAATCTATTTGTTGATTCTTTGTTCTTGTTTCGCATTAGCGAATTCATGAGGTAACTGAGCCATCAATGTATAGGATTCTGAAATTTTGATTGTGACAGACTGAGTGATGATATTGTAAATGTATCAATTATCATGAACTTTAAATGTGGAAGAGCCTAAAAAAAGAAAATCATACCGTGTGTTGGGGTACGAGCCTACGACACTAATGTTTCTCCAAAAATATAATGCCCACTTAATACCTTTAACATAAGAGCTGGATTAAACTTCTGAGATCAACGGGTGAAAGACCCGTGGCTGCCTGCCCGGTGGGGGTGGCTCCTCCTTTGTGGGTAAAAAGGGGAAACCTGACGTTTGGGTTAATGTTCTTTGTAGTATATCTTTTTTTTTTTACTTTGTAGATGTCTTATGTTCTTTTAATATGATTCTCAAAATCCCAGAGATTGCACCCTAGAGGAGTGATATGGTTAGTCACTTTTGACTTCAGACCCCAGTTCCAAGAATTTAGACCAAACCAACTCTTGAAATAGCAGATAAGCTTTCTCTATCTTTTATGAATAAAATCTACTATTTTGAACTCATTATTTTTTAAACTTTGAAGTGTATGTGCTTTACATCATACCAAGATCTAATTTGTGATGTAGTCGTATGTGCTTTACATCATACCTCCTTGTTTAAGATCTAATTTGTGATGTAATCAACAATTATATTTTTTTCTAGAGTTGGTAATAATTAGGACATGGAACCTTTCCTTCCTCAAATGTAACCGTACCAAATCCTTATGGTGAAAGATGGGTTGTTTGTGTTTTTTTGTTTGTTCTCTCGGTATTTCTTATTTATCTCCTCAATTTTTTTCTTCACTTGCTCACAAGTTTTTTGAAAGGTTGCCACCCTCTTTTTACCATCTTTTTCCACCATTTTCCCCTTTGTCAACGGAATGAGACCAATAAGAACAAATAGATTCGGTCCATAAACTACTTCAAAAGGAGAACGAGAAGTAGTTAATGAATGAGCCCTATTGTAAGCAAACTTTGCATGGGCTAGTTTCATGTTCCAACCGTTTTGTGTTGTGCTCACAAGACCATGTAACAAAGTACCCAAATTCTAAGAGTAACCTCGGTTTGTCCATCAGTTTGGGGATGATGAGAGGTACTAAATAGCAACTTGGTACCCTCAAACTTCTATAGCGTCCTCCAAAAACGACTAAGGAATTTGGAGTCCTAATCAGATACTATACTTCATGGAATGCCATGAAGTTTGACAAGTTCCTTGAAGTACGGTTCGACAACTTTCACGTTATCATCAGTTTTACTACAAGCTACAAAGTGAGTCATCTTAGAGAAATGATCAACAACTAACATGATGCTACCCTTTCCCCTCTGTGTTCTTGGAAACCCCACAATGAAGTTCATGCTAACACTTTCCCACGGAGCATCCGAAAATGGCAATGGAGCGTAGTGACCCATAGTGAAGTGTCCCTTGGCCTTTTGACATGTAGTGTCATCTCTCTACAACTAGAGTAACATCTTTGATCATTCTTGGCCAATAGAAGTGTCCACTTATAATATCAAGAGTCTTTTGGATCCCAAATGACCCGCTAAACCCCCACTATGCACTTCTCTCACCAACTCCCTTACTCCATTTTCAGGAACACAAAATTTGCTACGTACCTAACCATCTTGCTGCACAAACTCCTTAGTAGGACTCTCTATATCACTAGCTGAACCAAATGTGAGTCCCTCTATGCTTTCTTTGGCTCATAAACTAGTGGCCCTTGTGTTAGAAGCTCTTGGATTCTCAAAATTTGCTAAAAATGCATTACATGGGTCCATGAATGAAGCCCAACATGAAGCTAGAACAACATAAGAGCAACAACAAGATGACTTGAAGCATGGAGAAGGCCTAAGTCCTGTTTGGGTGTGAGTTTTGGTTTTATATGCTTTTGTTGTTTTACATTTGTGCTTGTAATAAAGCCTAGAGATTACTCTTTAAATAAATTCTTTGTCAAGCTATTTAAAGTGTGTTTCGGAGCCTAATGAGTTCATTATTTGCTGATTAGGAGCTGCTTGTAAGAGCTCATCAAATGAGCATCATAAGGGGCGTGATTTAAGGAGTTTGTAACTCCTTTGTAGCTCATTTGTGGCTATTCACATTTGGACGGTTTCAAGGAGGTTTTTTGCTGTCTTTTGCTACTCCTTTTATCTATAAAAGGAGAGCTCATAAGCAATAGAAATCATATTTGAGTTTGCTTATAAATAAAACCTTTGTGTTTTCATAGTTTTGCTTTGAGTTTGTCTCAAGTTAAAACTAACGCTTACTACTTTGATTTTGTCTTGACTCTTGAGTGATAAGCTTAGGGGAGATTAAGTGAGTCTTATCTCTGGCCTAAAATCCCAAATCATTGAGTGTGTTCTTGTGATTTGGTCACTATCCTTATTTCGAGTGTTTAGAAGTGTTCTTGTGAGTGTTCTTGTTCCTTTAAGTTTAGATCATTATCCATGTCTTTGGAAGGTATTTTTAGACTTACATCATCTGATATCAGATCTTTGGTGAGGAATTGCGTAAATAAAATTGCATTTTGGAGGAGAAGCAAATCTATCAGAATTCATCTAGTTTTTGAGTGTACTGTGGAGGGCGTTTTCTCAGCCTTCAGGAGTCCAAATTGGTTGATTCTTTTTTTTTAATCCACAAATTTTTTGTGTAGAATACTAACAAATTTTTTCAGATTTTTGTGAATTTTTTAGCTATTAAACTGGGCACAGTTTTTCGCAACTGCACCAGAACTTGAAGTCATGGAAAAAGAAGTTAGGAAAGAAGAAAAAAAATTTCAAAGTTGCTCTTCAAGACTTTAAAGAAAAACAAGGGAAATAAGACTATTTTGATGAACTTGCTTTTCAAGAATTTTTTTTCAAAAGAGATATCTTATCAGCTCTTATGATGTCACAAATTTTGATCCATTTGAAGAAGATTTTCGTGAGCAAGGTTCTAGTGTTGGTGATGAAAGCCAAGCTCAAACATGGTTGCTTCAATGTATCCAAGTGATGTGGAAAGTGAACTTACTTTATCTTTACCATTGCTTGCAAAAGTAGCTACCGGAGAAAAGAAGCAAAGCACCTCTCTTGTAATTTGTAATTCATATGAAAATGTAGTGGAAGCAAATAGGGAGGGTTTGGTTGTAAATGAAAAACAAGAAAGGGGCACTTCTTGTGATAACTCATCTCTAAATGTGTTATTAAGAGAATACCAAGACAAAAGAAACCTTTAAAATTGCTCATTTTGCTAAAGGTTTGTCTAAGGGGATAAGTAAGAAAGTGGAAGTGACTCGCTATGCCACTTTTAGTGATGTGTGTAAGCTTAGCTTGAAATATGAAGCTCAAGCTAAGGAGGAAAAGAAGGAAAAGAAGCCTAGAACTTCTCCTACTCTCAAGGATGCTTTGGAATTTACTCCTTCCTATTCTAAGGGAAGTACTTTTCAAAACAAATCCTCTTCATCTGCTTTTAAGGGGAAAGAGAAAGAAAGGGCCGTAATTTCACCTAGTGCACTTGCTAGTAGGAAAAAGTGTTCGAAATGTCATGGTAGGGGTCATATTGCTAGTGAGTGTCCTAGTAAATATGTTTTGACCGCCACTCAATGTGCTATCATGGATGAAGAAGAAAAGATGTATAATTTTGTTGCTCATGAGAAGAGCAGATTTTTTGAACATGATTGTGAGGAGGAGATTCCTCCGGAGGAAGAGTTTAACATGATGGTGGTGCGGATAATCTTGTTTAGTGAACCTCAAAATGAACTATAACAAAGAAACAACTTGTTCGATGCAAGATATGTGAGAAGACTTGCAATGTAATTATTGATGGTGGAGCTCAAACTGATGTGATCTCATCGAGGCCGTGAGCAAATTGAAGCTACCAACTAGAGACCATGAAAATCCTCATAAGCTTAATTGGTTGAATGATGATACTAGTATGAGAGTAAAGAAACAAGCCCTAGTAACTTGCTCCATTAGAGGGTTCGAAGATGAGCGTTGGTGTGATATTCTACCCATGGAAACGTGCCATTTGCTGCTTGGAAGACGTTGACAATTTGATCATGATTAAGAGCATAGAGGCAAAACTAATGTATATCTCGTAACTACCAAAGATGGTAGAAAAATCAAATTGCTTCCCCTACCGCCCAAAGTTGCTAAAAAAGAAAAAGAGAAAAACAGCTATCTTGTAATTTGTAATGAAGATGAGAAGGTATTGGAAAAGAATGGAGTAGGGAAGGCTTTGGTTATGAGAGCCAAAGAGGATAATGATACTACTTGTAATGACTCGTCTCCTTTGAATGAGTTGTTAGAAGAGTACAAATAAGTGACTACCAATGACATGCCCAAAATTCTTTCTCCTATAAGAGACATTGAGCATGGCATTGACTTGCTTGATTTTGATTCAAAGAGCACCTTTGCCCAACAAGGCTACCTATAGATGTGCCTCAGAAGTGAATTAGAACTTTACAACAAATTGCAGGAATTGAGTGGTACCTTAGTCTTTTTCGAAATAGACTTAAGGAGTGCTTACCATCAAAAGAGATCTCAAGAGAAGGATACGTGGGGAAAGGATTCCAAAACAAAACAAAGGGTGTATGAGTGGTTGATAGTGCTTTTGGCCTCTTTTTTTAAGAGGTTCAACAAGTACTTCTCTATTTTCATGAGTCTATTCACCGAACTGTTAATGAAAGGAGATTTCGCACAGGGGGATACCACCATAACTTCTGAGAATGTTAAATACCTCTTTTGCTATGCTCCTATGCTTATTGAGTTGATGGGTATAAGTCCTACATTCCCTATGAGTGGTTTATCTCTTTCCTTGGATGATCCTAGTTTGAGAGCAAACTTTTTCAAAGAAAGGGGGAATGAACCAAATGTGAGTTCCTCTAAGCTTTCTTTGGCTCATAAACTAGTGGCCCTTGTATTAGAAGCCCTTGAATTCTCCACTAGTGGAAAAATAAGGAAGGGCTGCGGTCAAAACAGCCCTAAGGGCTGTGTTTTTGGCCAGCAGCCCTTTCCATAGCAGCCCTTCAATAGAAAAGAAGCCCTTCACAACGAAGGGCTGCGGTTCAGGCCAAAAACGCAGCCCTTCTTAGCTCGAAGGGTTGTGTTTTCGCCTTAAACCGCAACCCTTCTTTAAGTGAAGGGCTGCGGTTTTAAGGCGAAAACGCAGCCCTTCTTTAAGTAAAGGGTTGCGGTTTAGGCTTAAAACCGCAACCCTTCAAATTCCTATTTTTTTTTTTTTAAAAATAAATCGCCCTTCATGCCCCCGCCCATTCCGGCCCCCCCCACCCTTAGCCCCCGCACCCCCGCACGCCCCGCCCACCCCCCCCCACCCCCGCCGCCCCCGCCCTGCCCCCACCCCCCGCACTCCTCCCCAAGCCCCGCCCACCCCAACCCCCCCCCTTCACCTACCCATGCCCCGCCCCTCGCACTTCCCCTCCCACCCCCGCCCACCTGCCCCCACCCGCCGCACTCCCCCCAAGCCCCCGCCCACCCTAGCCCACCCCCCGCACTCCCCTCTAAGCCCCGCCCACCCCACCCCCACCCCCGCAATCCCCCCTTGCCCGCCCTTGCCCCCGCCCCCCCACTCCACCCCACCCCTTTCACTCCCCCGCACCCCCAGCCCACCCCACCCTGCCCCCCCTCCACCCATTGTTGCTGACCACCCCAAAGACCCAACCAGCCCCATAGCCCAGCCCCAATGACCCCACCATGGCGGCCCCACCCCACCCCCACCCCACCCAAATCCTCCCTTCGACACAAAAAAACCGATCAAATTGCAATAATATATGACAAGTTTTTGAACGTAATAATTAAATTTAAATATGTATATTTAATAATGTAAAAAGTGTACATAGAATTGATACAAACTAGTAGATGTAGCTAATTATATCACGAATTCCACCAAAATGTATCATAAGCAATCATCACAAAGGTGGGACGCCAACTTATCCCGAACTTCATGTAATTCGTCTGTGGTGAAGGCCCTCAAAATTGGTGTGTTATTCATATAAACCTTGCAAAACAACCAAGGAATAAACACATAATATAAGAATTCGATCATTTACCGTAGTTAGTAGTTCTAAAAATGACATATACCTTCCCGAAATTCAATCAAAAACAAATGCAAGCCTAAAACTCTACACAATAGTTATATTATACCTCATATTATCATATTCAAAAAGAAAATGGAGTTAAATGACTCGAGAAACAGGAATTGGACGCGAAAAGGCAAAAATAGGCCTAAAATCACATTTATGTTCCCGATATACAACCAACAACAAATGCAAGCCTAAGAATCTACACAATAGTTACATTATACCTCATATTATCATGTTCAAAATGAAATTGGGGTTAAATGACGCGATTAGTACGAATTGGACGCGAAAATGCAAAAATAGGCCTAAAATGCCCTATTCGTTCCCAAAATTCAACCTACAACAATTGCAAGCCTAAAAATCTACACAATAGTTACATTATGCCTCATATTATCATGTTCAAAATGAATTTGGGGTTAAATCACTCGATAAATACGATTTGGAAGCCTAAAAGGCAAAAATAGGCCTAAAAATGACATTTTCGTTCCTAAAAATATGCATGTGCTACTTTGGTTTCTAAACCAATTAATACCTATTACCAATCGATCTAATCTAAACTAACATATACTAATAAGTTACATACCTTTTGAAGATCATCGACGTTAGTGCAATGGTTGACGATATCGAACATGTACCTCAACACGTAATAGCCACATGCAAGTCCATCATCTTGTTGCGGACACTAAATGTTCACCAAAGGATGCATCCAATGACATTCATGTTAGATGTGTAGTATGTGGCTAAAAGTGTTTCTATATAAGGACAAATAAATTAGTCATGTTACCTCGACTGATATCCAAACAGGAGCTTTTGGTGCTCGAAGTTGTGTTGCACTAATATGCTTCATCACACTACATCAATACATTATTATAAGATTAGATGTACTAACTGTTTATATATATAAAGATGATGAATAATGTGTAATATTAATAAGTGCGCATATATTGAGTTTCGAATAGACTACCTATTTAACAATGATTTGATTAGTAAGGACCATGGTGGTTGTCGACGCAAAGAAGCAAAGTGGTAGACTTCGTTACGTGACAAACATATCGCAAGCAGTGTCCAATGAGCCCTACAACAAGAAAATATAGTTATTATTAATCGTAGAACAATTAATAGGTCAATTTAATTATCGAATAATAAAAGTAAAACGAGTTTAACAAGCATACTTTTCAATATAAGGAACAAGAATGATCTGATGATATCCAAAACGAGATGATGCTTTGAAACTCATATCGAGATACTCTTTCACTTCGGCTTTGTTTTGTAAGCAATTGTCATCTCGTATTATGTTTGGACATAACCAACCAAACATTGACTCATCACTAGATGTTGCAATCAATTCATTGTATAATAACCTGAGAAATCATATTGATTAAAAGAAAACTTACTTATTATGGAAGTTGAATTGAAAACTACTTAAGGCATATGTATATGTATATTTAATTTATATACTTATGTATTACCTCATGACTGTTTGTATCATGGAAACATTCAACTCTACCCCACATAAGAATTCTTTAATATCGACCTTAGAAATGAATGTCGACGACTCCTCAAAGTAGTGGAATTGTTGCTCCCCCAAAGGAACCTCAATTGTACTATGATCGGGTAAATCGCTAGCGCACTCATGTAACCAATAGCATGGAATACTAAGGCCTCGCACCACCTCTAGCTCGATAATAGGTGGATTCTTTGTCATAGAAACATTTCCCTTCAACTGTTTTCGTTCACCTTCATCACGTAAACTTGCCTTCTTATTAGGTGAACGGGCCTTCTTTGCCTTCCTGTCATGTGAGCCGGCCTTTCCCCAAACCTAGTAATTAGTTAAAAGTAAAGATATTACTAACTATCATAGGAAATAGAAAAGAAAACACGCATATATATATGTATGTTAATCATTGTACCTCATCTGAAAACCGCACCAATGTACGCGGCCATAGAACATAACTGCCAAGGGCATCATTCAAGATTCGTAGACCAACTCTCGGCTTCTCGGCAGGAAGAGGTAATTCTTCGAAACCCGGACACAATTTCGGTGAGGGTGACCACATAGTGATTATCATCCACTAACTGGTTATGCAATCGTACTCGGTCATTAGGGGGTTGTGCATGGCCATAAGCTACCAGAATGAAACTATCATAACCATCTCCTCGAGCTAATAGTTCACATGGTGTCTCCTCCTTTAAAAAAAACTCCATTTATAGTTAGTCTATGAAACAACATTATTATATTAAGAATTTCATGCATTTAAGAACAATAGTTGTGTAACAAAGCAAAGGGATTAAGTGATTACCTTCAACTCGGGTACTACAGGTGGATCAGGTAAAGGTATCATCTGATCAATAGATGTTAGTGGATCACTGGTCGGTTGGCTAGGTGTA
The DNA here is from genome assembly GCA_947648045.1 of Beta corolliflora. Lineage (NCBI taxonomy): Eukaryota > Viridiplantae > Streptophyta > Magnoliopsida > Caryophyllales > Amaranthaceae > Beta > Beta corolliflora. The sequence goes on from CANSZD010001984.1 coordinate 143,177, forward strand.
ATATCACTACCCTTCTTGAACGCTGCAAAAGTCGGTAAACCCATTTGCTCCAAAATGGCGTTGAAGTTATGTGTCATTTCCTCTCTGAGCTCCTCCCGAATTGCAGCTTTCATAGCCTCCACATCTACTGACGCTGCCGAATTCACACTACTTGCACTCGATTTGATCGTTGTAGTGTATTGATCGTTGTTTGGGCCCCAATATAAGAAGCGACAGCATCATGTACTTGCGTTTCATGCACAACCAAGGAGGCAAGTTATAAACCACTAAAACTACTGGCCATGTACTAGGACCCTCAAATGGGGAGACACGATTATGTGTCTATAGAAGCCCCACTTTGACTGAGGTTTGTAAAACCGAAAGTCAAAGTATACGTGTCGGGACGGAGAATGATTCTAGATGCTCTGCAATCCAAAATCACTCTTTTACGCAGGTACTTGCAAAATAAGCAAAAGTTTTGGGAACAGACATATGTGAAACAAATTCGCAAAATAATCATGAATCTTGCGAAAATGAGATAATATGTGGAAAAAGGAATCATGAGCTATTCTAGTTCGGCTCATGTCGGGGTAGAGCTATTCTGGTCCCGCTCTTGTCGGGGTAGAGCTATTATGGTCCCGCTCCAGGGTATTGATGATGTGTAGAGCTATTCTGGTCTGGCTCATGTCGGGGTAGAGCTATTATGGCCCCGCTCCAGGGCATTGATGATGTGTAGAGCTATTATGGTCCGGCTCATGTCGCGGCAGAGCTTTTTTGGTCCGGTTCATGTCGGGGTAGAGCTATTATGGTCCCGCTCCAGGGTATTGATGATGGTCCGCAGACTCATCGCTGGATTTTCCCGTTGTCTTGGTTTGTACTGGTCCGCAGACCCAGCACTAGATTTGCCCGCCGTCTTGATTTGTCTTGGTCCATGAGACCAGTAGCCGGATTAGCCCGCTGTTTTGATTTGTAATGTTCCGCAGACCTAGCGTTGGATTTGCCCGCCGTTTTGATTTGTAATGGTCCGCAGACCTAGCACTGGATTTCCTTGCTGTTAATACTCCTGAGTACTTGTTGTCTTCTGCCTATGAAGCACTCAAGCATATTGTAGAGGCTTGTGCACAGGACACAGAAGCATGCGCTTGGCGCAACATGTTGCGCTGAACGCAGTTTGCTACGTGTGGCACAGCGTTGTCGGTGCGCTGGATGCACCATGTATATAGGGCTTGTCTTCCGCTGTTAAATCGTTATGGTCCATAGAACTTGGTGGAATGTAACTCGTATAGAGTTGTTCAATGTTGGGTACTTGTATATACAAAGAATACATATATATACAGACAAGAATTAGGGAACGTGCATGTGTCCCGTGATGTGGGTGCTAGTGTATGAATAGGAAAAGACTTGACCCATAAAGAGTGACCTCGAATACCCTAGACTTAAATATGATATCGTGTGTGCATACGTGTGTGTGTGTGACTCGATGATTGATACTCGGATCCTATGGCTAAGGACGAAGGATGCAATGCTTGACACAATGTTGGATACAGATATGTAATGCAAATGTAGAGTTATGACACTAATGCATATGATATGATTTTTTATTGTTCCTCTAGGCTCAATTTTTCGTTTAGAAAGTTCTTTTTGAAAGAGGAGAAATGGGTAGCCCCCAAGGAAGATCCACGTAGGTTATGTTTGATTCGAAATGCGTTGTAGTTGTTACGGGCCTAAGTGAGCCCATAAAATAGTTTGGATTTCGTATGGGTCTGGAGCCCACAATCTTTTGTATTGACTCGTAATGAAATCCTGATCAAGGTACACATGGAGCCTAATGAAAGAGGAGAAATGGGAAGCCCCCAAGGATGATATATTCAGTTAATAGATTATGTTCGATTTGAAATACGTTATAGAACGAGTTTTCTTAGTACTTGCGTTGTATATGCTTCGAGTTTTGTATGCCAAGGGCCTAAGCGAGCCCATAAAGTAGGTTCAGTCTTGTATCAGTGTGGGTTTTAAAACCCAAGAATTCATGTATGGACTCGTAATGAAGTCCTTATTATAATAGGCCTAGACTTGGAGCCTATGATTTTCTGTGTGGACCAGTGATGAAGCCCCAAGTAAGATGGAGTTGATGAAGTACTCCGCTTGATTGCTTGATTTTGAAGATATCTCGTCACGCTTAGTGGAAGTTTCGACCAAAGATTCCATATAGGGTTCCTAAGGTGAGAAGACAAGAAAGGCCAAAGAAAGGAACACTCAAAAGATGAAACGCGGTCATAGTGTGAGTGTTGAAAGGTTATGCTAAGGTTGGCTTAGAAGCGATAATGTATCTGAGAGATGGCAAGGGATAAGAATAAGAAAAGGAGGAGTCATAATGAATCAACTCACGCAATGACATAGGCCGATGATGCAGATTTGAATCCCAGTCTAGTTCTAAGGGTAGGGATAATGATGTAGGTTTGGTTTGGTTTAAAGCGGTCGGACCTCAGTGTGAGGTTTCCTACGTATCTTTAAAAAAATCAGACCATTTGTAGTTTGGGCTGATGAATGACAAGATGCCCTGACTTTTGCCTAAGTCGCCCTTATGAGTTTTCGACCTAGCGGGCTTTGGTTTGTCAGAGAAGGTTTATTACAGAGATTTGAAGTTGGAGGTTTAGAATCAAAGGTTGAAGGTTTGGTAAGGAAGTACTTTTGACAAAGCTATTGATGGGCTTATTTGCAACAATTCTTTTTGTTTTTTGTATTTTGCACTTTTTGAATCATTTTCTTTTGTTTCTTTTTTTTGCTTTGATTTTTGTTTTGTTGCTCTTTTTTTTTGCCCTTTACATTGAATTATCGTCAAATGTACTTCCCATGAGCTAGGTTAAAGGGAGAGGGGTATTATGCATTTAGGTTGAAATGGAGGAATAGTTGTGGGGAAGGGGAGGAATGCCTCTTTTATATATGCCAGTTTATTAGAATAGTCATGAGAATTTGAAATTCATTTCTTTTGAGGCGACAATCGTGATTTCCATTAATGCTCATTAGTGCAAGGTTAGAAAAGAAAAACTCATTTATTACTTGAAAATTAAGAGTACATGCAATAAGAGGGAAAATCCTATATTAGACTGGGCAAAATGAGAGAGATGAAACAAAAAATGAAATCCTAAGTCTAGACTCCTACGTCACGTGATGGGACAGCTTCGTTGCTTCGATCTTCATGAGTTCTCTTTCTAAATGAAAAGAGAAGAAATGTATTTTTTTTATTGTGCTGATTGGACCTAAGCGAGTCCAAATGTCTTAATGAGCGATTGGGCTCGGAGATATGTCTACTTCTATGACATTGAGGTCATTATCTTCGGCATTTTTCAGGAAATCATTCTAAATCTGAATACCCACATCATATACTCTTGTGAAGCTATCAAGACCCAAGTATTTGAGATGGTTTCTGTATTTAGGGATGTCAACCGTAGAGAAATTTTCAGGATGTTTTCCCTTAAGTTTGGTTTTATCAATAGGTTCAAAATAGGAATTTGTATTGGTTACCCTATGAACAACACTCTCCAATTTCTTGTTCAATCCAAGAGATTCACCAGACTCAGCTTTCTCCTAGCTATTTCTTCCATCATACTAGACATCTTGGCTAAAGCTCTAGCCATTTCAGTGAACTGTTTCTCGTTATTCGATGGACTGCCCATTTCAATGTCGCTTGATTTCTACATAGATCATCAAAGGAGATTTAGAGATAGAATGATGATGGAGAGAGAGAAATGGAATGAAAGAATGTATGTTTGTTTAAAATTTGAGCTTCTAGGAACAAAATAGCATCTTCTAAATGAATGATATATTTTTTTGGATTTTCTATTGTGGATGCACCTAGACCTAATGCATGTATTCATGACTCTTTTGGATGCACCTAGACTTAATGAAATACTCAATCTAAGCGTTGGAACCTGTAAAGGCTGCCTACATATCCCGAAAAAAGGAATCAGATCGCTCGTAGTTCGGGACTACTAAATGCGGAATGCATGAGATGAAATGAAGAGTATGGATGCAATGAGACTCCTAAGTGCCTAATAACTCTAGTTATGAATGAAGTGTATGAACGATGGACTATGCAATGCAAAAGGATTCTAGTATCAATGCATTCCTAATAGATATGAAATTCTAATGACTTCAGAATCCTAAACTTGATAGACTTCTAATGACGTTAGAACTTTAGATTTGACGAACATTCAAGGATGCTAGACTCCTAATATGCACGAGACTCTAGTAGACATAGACTCCTAAAATGAATGGAATTCAAACGGTTTTAGACTCCTAATATGGGCGGAACCCTAATGGACTCGAAACTCCTAAGACGAACGGAATTCTAATGGATTTAGACTCCTAAGATGGACATAATTCTAATGGTTTTAGACTCCTATTATGCATGGATTTTCTATGGATTATAGACTTCTAAGATGGATGGGACTCAGGCGAATTAAGACTCCTAACATGGATAGAGTTAGACGGGGTTAAGAACTCTAAATAGAGTGAAACTGGATGAACCTAGACATATGTGCTAAATGGACTTCTAATGGAGTTAGAATTCCTAGGTGGATGAGACTCTTATAGCAAGATGGACATTATAAGGAATCCTAGATGATGTCCATAAATCATGGATAATATACATGGAAAGATAGGACATAGAAAATTGATGAATTTTCGAAAAAAGATACGTGATAAGAAAAAAGATGGATATTTTTTTTTTGAAAAATGTGGAGATTTTTTTTTGAAAACTGGTGGAGATAGAAGATGGGATGAAATTTTGAAAAAGATAGGAGAATGATTTTTGAAAAAAAGATGGGAGATATCGTTTGGTAAAGGGTGGGGATAGAATTTTCGAAATAGATAGAGAATTAGAGATTGAGAATTTTTTTTTTGAAATATGAAGATTGGGATTATGGGGACGATAGGAAGTTGGCAACAAACAAATCGGATAAATGCACACTACACGCAGATAGCAAATGTAAGACGCAAGAAGGGATAGTTGAGTGATGCGCGTGAAGCTGAGAGTTACGAGCGACGCAAGTGACCATCGCGGACTGCAGGAACTCGCGCAGAACTCGAAGCGTGGGACGCAGCGAGAACTGCGTGCGACGCTATGGCAAGCCCTTCACGCAATTATCTGTGCGGGATCAGAATGGCGCGCGGCGTGCAAATTTGGAGAAGCTCCTTTTCTTCACTTTTACTCGAGTAAAATCGTTCGATTGTTTTGACTCGAAACATCGCATAATATGAAATAATTATAGGCACACACACACAAAGATGCACAAATAGTATAATATGCAAAGTTCTAACCTAAAGTCCAGTTCTAAGTTTCTACTATGGTCAGGTTTAGGTTAAGTTTGAAAAGGGTCCATGACTAAGAGATTGATCCCACGCTTCATATCTTTGCTTAAAAAGGTGGCCACGTGTAAGACGCACTCCAGCTCTCAAGTCAGGGACAACAAAACAATGTCGTGGTTGGGTAGGTTTGCTTATAACTAAGATCCAACACTATCGCCCAGGAAGCTATTTGGAAGGACAAAGCGCAAACCCCCCGGTGGTGACCTCACACATAGAGCATGTGGTAATGAGGCAAGGTGGATTGTCCTTATGGTGGCTGAACAATAGCCATGCATATGCAAAACAGTATATTATTTAAAGGCATAAAAGAAGAATAAATCGTATTTTTCAAGTTTCACCCACTCATTTAAATAAAAATATTTTTTTAAAATCCTCCTCAGTGGAGTCGCCAAATTGTAGCCGTGAATTTTTATTTTTATGCCTAACGCGGTGTGAGCGCGTTATTTGACTACCTCATTGTTAAGGTTTTATTAAAAATATATTTTTGAAGTTGCCAACAAATTTTTAGAGGAAAACTTATAAACCTAATTGGATATCGAAAACTGTAGGGACATATTAGAGACTTATCCAATGTAGATTTCCCCCGTCCTGACTCCATAGATGGTCAAAATGAACCACAGATTGAGTTCGGGGGTGATGGTACAATACAGTCAGGAACCATGTTGTCCATTGCTGGCCTCTACTAAATATCAATTCACAACGAATTTTATACCAAAGAATAATCATATAATATTTTTATACACCCTAAAAATATGTAGTCTAAGTTCGTTCAGGAAACAAATAAAAGACTAACTTTTAGCGACAAGTTATTATGCAATCAATATTACAAGGTACCTAGCAGGTTATCCAAATTATCTGAATTAGATAGAACAATTCTTTAGGTCTTGTTTAGCAATAATAACATGTGGGTGAAAAAAAATCATGCACAGGACAAATAAAACAATATGAAAATAATATGCAAAAATAATAGTAAAAGGGATTAGAATATACAATAATCACGATTAATAATTAAATATCTACATCATGATAAGAAATTGTTAGTAACTTCTAGGCAATAAATGTAACTGAATTATTTAAGGGTCCTCAGAAATTATACCTATGCGGCTTAGGTCGAAGAGCGTAATGACCTTCAGACGGAGCAATCGTGGAACCAAGAACGTAGTATGATCAGGAACTGGAAAAGAAATTCAGTGTTTAGAGGTTCGAAGTATATTTCGTAAGTATTCGGAAGTTTTTGTGTTCGCAAAATAATAATTGAAAAAGTCGTCCTAGATTCGGGAAATCACAGGTATTAAGTAACAGGAATCTGCGCTTCACGCGCCCCCTACGCCTGGCGGAGGCTGACGTGTGAGGCGCAGCTCCACGTGTCAGGCGTACATTGGCGCGCCTTACTTGGCTTAGTTTTGTACATGTGTATACGCGTATTAAAAAAAATAGAAAAGGGATATGCGCCTCACACATGGACTACGTTAGGCGCAGGACTCTGTGTGAGTCACAATTCCACGTGCCAGGTGCAGATTGGCGTGCCTGACACGGCTCGGCCAATATGCTGGACGCACGTGGCGCCCCAGGCGCACCGCCTGCGTCTTGCTCGTTTGCCAGCTTTTTTCATTAAACGCGTTTTTTAAAGTGATGCGTATGAGAAGTGTTAATTATGTAGTATTCTTGTTATGTTAGAATCCTATGTAATTTAGGTGTTTTAATTCTTAGTTTGTTAAGAGTTTGTTTGTTTTCCTAATTCTAGTAGGAATAGGACCGTCGAAATCCTAATCCTGGTAGGATTAGAACTCCTAGTTCTGTTAGGAGTCTTAAAGTTTTAGTTTGGTTGTAATTCTAGTTGAGTTAGAAGTCCAAATCCTAGTTGGATTAGGATTCTAATTGGAGTAGAGTGATAGTAGTATTAGGAGTCTAGTTGGTAGGCGCCAAGTTGAGCTTGTTCTACTTGGATTAGGAGTTGTTATTTCTTTGTTATCTTGTTCTTAGTTTCCTAGCCTTAGTAGGACTAGGTTGTTTTGTTTTCTTTCGTTTTGCACGCCTATATAAGGCTTTTATGTTCTTGAATAAAAATCAGTTTTGACTTTTGAGAAAAGATTATTCCTTTGTGAATTATTGTTGTTTTTGCCGAGATAGCAAAATAACATCGTTGAATTTAGCCGAGATAGCTTTATTCTTCAAACCTAGTTCAATTTAACCGAGATAGTTGAATTGTTCATATCCTATGTTACTGATTTTTCGTCCATTATTATCCCTAAAACACCATAAACAAGTTTGAGTTCAGAATCACGCAAAACAAACGGAAAGAACCAAGAAAATCCACATCATAAAGATATTTTTTTATCCTTAAAATCCGGATATTGAATTTTACGGAATAAAAATCTGATTTGTATTTATTAAAATATTTATTAAAAATAATAAAAATATTTATTAAAAAGAATAAATAAATAATTGGGCTTTTAAAATACTTTTTATGGGCTTAAAATACAATTAATTATCATGAATAATTAATTGGGCTTTCGAATAATATTTCAAAACACAATTTAAACTAATTTTGGTTTGGCTCTTCGGATTGCTCTTCCGTTGGGTTGCACCAACTAATATCGCGGTATGTTTCATCATTGGACCCTCAAATGGGGAGACACGATTATGTGTCTACACTACCACACAAGGTTCTAAACCTTCTGAGGGACCTTAGCATGCCAAATTCTCTTACACAATGGCTTATTCGGATCTCCGCTTGAACCACCTACACTGCCCGCAAGTGGCCGGTAGGCACTCTTCACACTAAAATCCCCATTTTTCGTATAAGTCCATGCTATAAGTCCGGACTCCCACTCGTGGAAATCTTAACTTGTTTTATTACTAGCCACTCGTCAATTGACCTCCTCTCGCCACTCATTTGTCTCCTCATCCCTCCACTCTGTAACTCTCCACTGATTCTCCTCTAAGGGTGGTTGAGAGAATATCCGACCTCCTGGCAAAGACGGAAGCCACTTATCTCTCCAAAAATTCACAGTTATCCCATCTCCAATAACCCATTCTGAGCCATGAAACAACAACTCTCGTGCCAAAAAAATAGAGAGCCAAGTGTAGTTAGCATTTGCCGGAACCTTTGCATCCCAAAACTTGTGCGGGGAAAGTACTTCCCCCTTTAAAATCGTGGCAGAAAAAGAGCTCGGATTAGAGACAAGTCTCCATCCTTGCTTAACAAGAAGTGCATCATTGAACGCACTCAAGTTTCTTAGACCAACACCCCCATCTTCCTTGGCGAGGCATAACTTCTTCCAACTAATCAAAGCCAACTTTCTTTCACTTCCTTTTTTCCCCCACCAAAAGTTTATGCAAATTGTGTTCATGTTATTAATAATTGCTTCCGGGATTTTAAAACATTGAATAGCATAGGTAGGAATTGCCTGAGCCACCAATTTTAATAACACTTCCCAACCTGCACGGGAATGACATCTTTCCTTCCATCCTGAGACCTTCTTCCATATACGACCTTGAATAACCTGGAAAACAACTTTCTTAAATCATCCTATGCAAGTAGGAAGCCCAAGATATTTTTCGTGCTCTTCTACAGCTTGAAAGTTCAACTTCAAAAGAAGCTTATTCTGCATATAAGTGCTTCTGCTGAGAGAGACCTCTGATTTTTCAAGGTTTATTTTTTGACCGGATGCAAGTTCATAAGTCATAAGAATATCAGTAATAGCTTCTGCTTCAGTCTCACTTGCTCGAGTAAGCAAAGTGTCATCTGCAAAAAATAGATGAGAAATAGGAGGGACATGCCTCCCTATTCGGACTCCATGGATAGCTCTAGCAACTTCCGCTTCTCGAAGCAATGAAGAAAATCCCTCAGCATATATCAAAAACAAGAAGGGAGATATGGGGTCACCTTGCCCAAGACCACGGGAGGGCACAAATCTTTTAGTCGGATGACCTTTGAACAAGATAGAATACGACACTGTGGAGATACATCTAAAGATGAGATTATAGAACTTGGCATCAAACCCAAGTTTCCGCATCATTTCTCTCACAAACACCCATTATACCCTGTCATACGCTATGCTCATATCCAATTTCATAGCCATAAACCCCTTGACCCCTGTCTTTTTCTTTCTAAGATAGTGAAATAACTCATATGCAACAAGAACATTGTCAGTTATTAGCGGACCCGGCACAAACGCACTTTGAGACTCACTAATAACTTATGGAAGACCTTTTTTGAGCCAATTAGAGATTGTTTTAGAAAGTAGCTTATACAATACATTGCACAAACTAATTGGTCTATAATCCTTCGTGGACTCACATACTTTCTTCTTTGGTATGAGTGTTATTTGTCTGTTCAACAGGGGCATCATTAATGTGAATATCCAACACATAATTGCCACATCATCACTTACTACATGCTAGAAGCTTTTGTAGAATAGAGCTGGCATTCCATCCGGCCCCAGCGCCTTCATCGGGTGCATATGTTTTAAAGCCATACATACCTCCTCTCTCGTGTAAGGAGCAGTCAAGCTTTCATTCATTGTCGCCGAAACTTTTGGCTTCACCGCTTCCAAAATCGTGCCCATTTCGACATTATCCCCATTAGTCAGGAAAAGACATTGATAGTAGTCCACGAACACTGCTTCAGTCTCCTCTTCCTTGTCCCTACAAACCCCTCCATCATCCCTAACACCCTTTATTGTATTGCATTGTCTCCGTTGTTGCGCTTTCTAGTGAAAAAATGTTGTATTTTGATCCCCATCCTTAAGCTAACATTGTCGGCTTCTTTGAGCCCAATAGGTTTCCTCCCGAGCCTCTAACTCATCAATTTCCGAGTCCACCTTCCTCATGTGCTCTATATTCTCCGCGGTGGGCTCGCAGCTCCCTAACTCCTTCATTCTTTCCCTTCTCTCTTTTATTTCTTTCACAAAATTAGTATGCCTTTTAGAGCTCCACCCTTTGAGATTTTGAGCGCACATTTCAATCTTTTTCTTTGCATCCATGTTCAGTTGTGTCTACCAAGAATCGTTAACAATCGTTGTGCATTCATCATCCCTCAACCACTCTTTCTCAAACTTAAAGCCCCGCCACTTTTTCTTTTTCCCCTTACTTACTTACAGCTGCTCTGTGGGAGATGATCGGTCTTAGTGCAAGGAAACACATCGTGCCACACATTTGACATCAACGCTCTATCAAGTCTTTCTTGAGTATTTTCTTCCTCAGTGCGGTTGTTACTCCACGTGAATGGATGACCCTCAAACCAAATACTCCTTAGTTGACATCTATCAAGAACATTCCTAAACCCACCTATCTCCCCTTGATGCTTTGGTCTTCCCCCTTGTTTCTCCGCATGAGAGAGAATGCAATTGAAATCGCCAATGTACAACTAAGGAAGATTATTTACTGTGCGTAACTCGTCTAAAAGGTCCAAGTCTTCGGTTTGTGAGCCTCCTCCCGGTGACCATAAATGCCAGTCAACCTCCATTGCTCCCCATTTCCTTCCCACACTATGAAATCCATGTGGTTGAAGGAGCTCGTCATGAGAGTAAGATCCAAGTCATCCCCCAAAATATCGCTAATCCACCTCTCCTATGCCTCCGTTCTCCATCACAATCTACACATAAAGTTTTGAAAGTTTATCTTCCTCGTAATCGATTCCCATTCCGTTCCCTTCAACTTTGTCTCCAAAAAGGAAAACACAGACAATGCCTTTGAGAGCATTTTATGCTCGAGGGCTCCCCAACCCAGACAATTCCATATAAGGCCTATCATTGTTGTTCGCGGGGTTGCATGGCAACCTCCGCTACTGGAAGAGAGTCTTCAAACTCCATCATGTCCACAATAATTTTTTATTTCTTCACCTCCTCATTCTCGTCATACTCCACACCTTCTTTTCTGTTTCCACCATCACTGCCTACATCTCCCTCTTTACCTTTTCCCCCATATCCCCCTTGTGATTGCTGTATTGGAAGTCCGCAAAACTTCCTACCTTGACCCTTTGGTTGCACATCAGACTTGGTCAACAGGCTGCTGATTTGCTACTTATTTATCTCCAGGAGAAGAGCAGGAACCCTCTTGTAACAGCCCGCACTTCCGAGCTGCTAGCTAATCATACTTAACATTCATAAATCTCAATTATTATTTAATAAACCATAATTAGACATTCACTTAAAGCGAAAATATAAACTTAAATACAATCTTCAAAACAAAAACCTCTATGTGCTCTTGAAAAAATTTATCTTATACTAGATCTTTAGAGTACACGATAAGAGAACATAAAAATCATTCTTTATTAACCATCACATTCTCCCGAGCGTCTCACTTATGACTTTACCCTTTTATGTTCTTGGTCCTTGAATTACTCTTGTCAAATCTCTATACCTGCAAATCACTTAATTATGAACTCTGCCCCCACCAGGACTGGTTCCATGAACAAAATCTGCGAAACTGAGTACACACTGTCCAACTAGAAAATCTTTTGGTGGCTTAAAACATATTTACAGATTTAAGTTTATCTTACGAAATATCAGAAATCAAGATATAGAGTAGTCATAATGAAAACAACAAAAAATGATATAACAAATACTTATAGACAGTTTTTAATGTTACTCGTTTTAAATAACAATAAGAGTATCTCACAAATGATTAACATACACTTTCAATTAGAGAGATCTTGTATGGATTTCATAGGATCTAATATTATATTCCAAAATTAATTCTATCTGACATACTCTATGACATAACAATATCTCCCACTTTTGTGTTTCAAAAAGAATAACCTCTAATACAATTATGGGCAACATAGCTAATTCCTTTCATAATTTCGTAAAGAGTTTCTTAATAATTCACTCCCATATTCAGCACCTGAATTCCATAAAATTGGGTGAGTAAGACATTGTTTCAGAAACTTTCCACGAAACCACCCGCATACTCAAATACATATTCTATTTTCTTTCAGAATCATATTATACGGGGAAGAGAACACGAATAGAGTAGCCATCCAGACGAAGTCTCTAAGCTGTTACAAGGGACGTCTCCCTTTTCCGTTATGTATTGCTTGCAAGACTTTTCAGGACATGTCCCCAAAATACAGAATATACAGAATACAAAATGTTGTTCATCAATGCTCTAGCAGCTTCTTCCCCTCACAGAAATAGAATTAAAATACATAATTCAAAACTCAATATTTTCTAAAACTCAAATTAATAATTCTCGAGTCAGATATATCAAAATCTTGTAACATAATCGCATTTGGGTATTTCATGTACAAACTCAAATTGTTTGATAACAGTATACTTGAGTTTCCAATAACTTAGTATAATTCAATCCTTTACAAAATTCATTTGCTGAAACCCATTCAAATACAGACTTTAAAGGAAATATAGTCTAAGCTTATTGTAATTGAATCTCAAAAAAAAAAATATATCTTACCAGTCAAAAAGTCAGCACATAATTTGATCTTTAATAAGTTTATAACTCTATTACAGAAGTTCTCTACTTAGAAATAACTTTTCATTGAATCTTGTTTAATAACCTATACAGCTAAGCAAATCTCGATGTATATACTTATGCTCAATGATACCAATTATAATATTCTTGTCATATCCCACGTAATACTTCCATTATTCTTTTCAGAACACTCGTCCTAAAGTCAAAATGGGATAACAATAATAAATTGTTCATCGCTCATAACCATAGATTTTAAAGTTTGTGTCACATATACTTAAATCTCATGATATGAAACGTTTTCATATATATATTACTGCAATTTAGATACACAAAAACTTATAACCTCTAGAGTTTCGACTTATATTTATAATTATAGCTGATGCTTTCTCAAACACGATATGATGGTTAATCCTACATCTTAATTATTCAACACCTCACACTTGAGCTCCTAATATTCTAGTAACTCAACTATATAATGATATTTGGATTTAACTTTATTACCTCATGTTCAATACCACACAAATATTATTTGTTTTCCCAACCTTATTCCTTTTTCATGTCTCGTTTATTTGTTTAAACTCTATATTCCCAATTAAACTTCTTAAATCCAATTATATAAAATTACATCCAGATTATCCTTAGATCTATATATCCATCATTATTAAATCATATCCCTAGTTCCCAACACTCCATTGCACAAGATCTATATTTCTCCGACTTTTCATTCTTTAAGCTTTCTCTCCCAGTTAGAAAATGATAACTCCGAACTCTTTTATTTATTCTATTTCGATACTCATAGTAGAAGATTTCCAATTTGAACATAGCCCTTCATAGTTTCATTATCACAATTTCATTATAGTGTTTTGCTACTCCTTCGATCCATCATTCATTTATTGAACGCTTGTATTACTATTATAAATCTCAAATATATGACTTAAGTCTCGGTATTTGATTTATGTCATCTACTGCTTTACCCCGCTTGCTTTGACGACCCGTGAAGTTCTCATAACATATTCCATTAATCTATTTCCGAATTACAACTGTAACAGCTTACATTCCTAAATAGAATTTCCTCGAACAACCAGTTTATCCTACAACCATACCAACATAACTATTAAATCTTATAAAACCCAATTCCAAAAATCCTTGGAGGATACTTCTGAATAATTTAATTTATCCTTTAACCTGAACTTCTTTCTCTCTCAAAAACAGAATCAGAATGCTTACTTTATAATTTTGCAAATTCACACTCGATCTAATTTCCCAAAATATTTATTGCTAGCTCCAATGGTGATGATAAAACTCCCAATGTATAACTAAGGTTTCCTCAAACTAATTTGCCCAATATTAAACATCTCGAGATAATAGTTTAGTTCTAAAATCTCGACCTTTTCATAACCCATATAATCTCAAGCATACAAACTTATCAATATATTTCGGAATCTTACATTATATCAGAACTTTTAAACTCATATCCTCAAAAAGTAAAATCCATATTTCTCAAGGTTGATCAACAAAAGAAACTTGTATCGTAATCATATCTCAAAATTTATATAAAGGACTTGAATCAAAACACATTTGCCTATCACAATATACTCAAATTTCTAGTAGCTTTGTAGAAACCAAACTCTTTGCAACTTTTTCTTTTGACAACTATTTTAATACATAAGAATATTGTATTCGTGAAAGACATAATTGAGTTTCATAAGCTTATCAGTCCCATTGAATTAAAGTCGACCACTTATTGCAGAGCATATGAAATCGCTTAGAATATCTTACTTATATATATACCTTCAGAAATATATCGACAACTCTTGCTTAAATACTTATAATCAATATCCATGACTTTCATATAATATATTAAGCTGTGGGGAATGATTAACATATGTTATTGGATCTCGAAACCCAAAATATTCTTGAATACGTAACGGGGTGGACTTAGTATAATATAGGTTGATATCATCAGATAACTTTTACTTACTTTAAAATATTTGAATAAAACTATCTTTCATAACTGAAACTTATGATGTATCTCAAATCATGATCAGGAGATTAATGCTAAACTCCATATAATCAAATACATAGCGTTAGATCATATATTTCGAAAATCAGACAGACTTAGTACTTGAGAATTACAATTTTACAAGAAGTTGGACTTTATAATCATAAAACCATAACAATTTCAAGTCAGAAGTCCATTTCCTTTTAGGGAAATCATGAAATTCATATAACTTGCAATGGCGTAAATACGGCTTAGTTATAAGGTGGAGGGACAATGTGTACCTTAATGTTTTTCCAAACAACGCTTCACTCCATAATCTACCTCCAAGAATCCCTTATCTTTTAACTCCGGAATCACTTGAACTCCATAACATAGTTTCCAAGGTTTACCTCAACAACAATAATAAACAAGGAGTTATTAACCATTTCCTTCCAATAATAAACTAAGATAATGGATCACTTCTAGTAGAATTCTTCTAACAATCGGATTATAGATTTCAACAAAACCAGCTACAAGGAAAACTCCAAACAAGTTTCAATCCACCAACTAAGGCGTAAGATTCAATTTTTTTTTCTTAACAAACTCTTGCCATAAAACAGATTTTGAAATCTTCATAACAAGAGACAACAAAACTTGTGTAAATCTAAAATTTGTATTAGGAAAACGAAATAAACTAAAGGGGCTTGGCTTATACTCACAGAAGATGAGGCATTAGTGGTGGCAAGCAAAGCCACCCTCGCCACAAGCTAGCGTCTAATGCGCGGCACCAGCGGCACAAAGAGAGGAGAGGGAGAAAAACTTGTGGGAGAATCAACACATGCATCAACTCATAACATGGACAAAACCCACGACATCCACTCGCCGGTGCGAAATCAACACCTAGTGACTGAACTCCAACCGATGAGAGAGAGAAAGATTTAAATTCACCATTGCTAGGGAATCAATAGAAGACCAAACGTAAAGAAACAATTGCCTGAAAGTTTGGGAGGTTTCTGGTGCCAAAATCACAAGACCGGGGAGGAACAAAGTGGGAGCCGAGAGAAATAAGAAATGAAGGATTGAGATGGAGGAGAGAAGGGAGCTAATAGGGGTTATTTTTTGTGAGTAGGATGATTATAAAAGAGCTACCCATTAGTTCCTCAAAATATCTAGAACTTTCTTCAAAACTTTATTTTTTTTGTTTTTGGTAGAAACAATTGAGGGTTAGAAATGAGATTTCACAAGCTTGCTCCAAGAAAACTAGAATTTGTAAAGTATGGAAATAAAACTTTAAACTTAATCTCCAATTCATAACACAATTTCAAAGGACATAAGTAAACTTCTAAATATAATTATCGTTAATGAGACACGATTAGAAATATGAGATATTACATACTACCACCCTTAAAATGAATTTCGTCATCGAAATTCCAAAACGTAAAACTTCAAATTATTTCAAAACAGATAAGGAAATACAAAAATATGTTTCAGCGAAGGTCAAATCAAAAGAACGATTAACTCTTAACTTTTTCCAAAGTAATATTTATTATTCCCGACAATCTTTATTCGAGATCATTAATTCCTCAAATCTTATATCGCTCTAATCCATACTTCTGTCCTAAATTCTCAAATCACGACTATGAATCCTAATTTCAATGTTTAAATACTTTCAGCCCAAACTGACATCAACAAAGCTTCTTCTTAAACTTATTTCACATTTCTCAACTTCAAGAAACAATACTCGAACATCATTTAATCAATCCCCATAATCTTTTACCTCTGCTAGGTGACTACTTAGCACACGATAGCAGGGTTGCTCTGATTTTTAACTAACTAATAACCCAAATCAATTTCAAACAATCCCAAATAACTTTCTTAAACTCATACGCCATGATATGAAGATCACGATAACTCTAAAACAACCTTGCTCAGATACCACCTGTAACAGCCCGCACTTCCGAGCTGTTTGCTAATCATACTTAACATTCACAAATCTCAATTATTATTTAATAAACCATAATTAGACATTCACTTGAAGCGAAAATATAAACTTAAATACAATCTTCAAAACAAAAACCTCTAAGTGCTCTTGAAAAAATTTATCTTATACTAGATCTTTAGAGTACACGATAAGAGAACATAAAAATCATTCTTTATTAACCATCACATTCTCCCGAGCGTCTCACTTATGACTTTACCCTTTTATGTTCTTGGTCCTTGAATTACTCTTGTCAAATCTCTATACCTGCAAATCACTTAATTATGAACTCTGCCCCCACCAGGACAGGTTCCATAAACAAAATCAGCAAAACTGAGTACACACTGTCCAACCAGAAAATCTTTTGGTGGCTTAAAACATATTTACAGATTTAAGTTTATCTTACGAAATATCAGAAATCAAGATATAGAGTAGTCATAATGAAAACAATAAAAAATGATATAACAAATACTTATAGACAGTTTTCAATGTTACTCGTTTTAAATAACAATAAGAGTATCTCACAAATGATTAACATACACTTTCAATTAGAGAGATCTTGTATGGATTTCATAGGATCTAATATTATATTCCAAAATCAATTCTATCTGACATACTCTATGACATAACAATATCTCCCACTTCTGTGTTTCAAAAAGAATAACCTCTAATACAATTATGGGCAACATAGCTAATTCCTTTCACAATTTCGTAAAGAGTTTCTTAATAATTCACTCCCATATTCAGCACCTGAATTCCATAAAATTGGGTGAGTAAGACATTGTTTCAGAAACTTTCCACGAAGCCACCCGCATACTCAAATACATATTCTATTTTCTTTCAGAATCATATTATACGGGGAACAGAACACAAATAGAGTTGCCATCCAGACGAAGTCTCTAAGCTGTTACAAGGGACGTCTCCCTCTTCCGTTATGTACTGCCTGCAAGACTTTTCAGGACATGTCCCCAGAATACAGAATATACAGAAGACAAAATGTTGTTCATCACTCCTCTAGCAGCTTCTTCCCCTCACAGAAACAGAATCAAAATACATAATTCAAAATTTAATATTTTCTAAAACTCAAATTAATAATTCTCGAGTCAGATATATCAAAATCTCGTAACATAATCGCATTTGGGTATTTCATGTACAAACTCAAATTGTTTGATAACAACATACTTGAGTTTCCAATAACTTAGTATAATTCAATCATTTACAAAATTCATTTGCTGAAACCCATTTAAATACAGACTTTAAAGGAAATTTAGTCTAAGCTTATTGTAATTGAATCTCAAAAAAAAAAAAAATATTACCAGTCAGAAAGTCAGCACATAATTTGATCTTTAATAAGTTTATAACTCTATTACAAAAGTTCTCTACTTAGAAATAACTTTTCATTGAATCTTATTTAATAACCTATACAGCTAAGCAAATCTCGATGTATATACTTATGCTCAATGATACCAATTATAATATTCTTGTCATATCCCACGTAATACTTCCATTATTCTTTTCAGAACACTCGTCCTAAAGTCAAAATGGGATAACAATAATAAATTGTTCATCGCTCATAACCATAGATTTCAAAGTTTGTGTCACATATACTTAAATCTCATGATATGAAACGTTTTCATATATATTACTGCAATTTAGATACACAAAAACTTATAACCTCTAGAGTTTCGACTTATATTTATAATTATAGCTGATGCTTTCTCAAACACGATATGATGGTTAATCCTACATCTTAATTATTCAACACCTCACACTTGAACTCCTAATATTCTAGTAACTCAACTATATTATGATATTTGGATTTAACTTTATTACCTCATGTTCAATACCACACAAATATTATTTGTATTCCCAACCTTATTCCTTTTTCATGTCTCGTTTATTTGCTTAAACTCTATATTCCCAATTAAACTTCTTAAATCCAATTATATAAAATTACATCCAGATTATCCTTAGATCTATATTTCCATCATTATTAAATCATATACCTAGTTCCCAACACTCCATTGCACAAGATCTATATTTCTCCGACTTTTCATTCTTTAAGCTTTCTCTCCCAGTTAGAAAATGATAACTCCGAACTCTTTTATTTATTCTATTTCGATACTCATAGTAGAAGATTTCCAATTTGAACATAGCCCTTCATAGTTTCATTATCACAATTTCATTATAGTGTTTTGCTACTCCTTCGATCCATCATTCATTCATTGAACGCTTGTATTACTATTATAAATCTCAAATATATGACTTAAGTCTCGGTATTTGATTTATGTCATCTACTGCTTTACCCGCTTGCTTTGACGACCCGTGAAGTTCTCATAACATATTCCATTAATCTATTTCCGAATTACAACTGTAACAGCTTACATTCCTAAATAGAATTTCCTCGAACAACCAGTTTATCCTACAACCATACCAACATAACTATTAAATCTTATAAAACCCAATTCCAAAAATTCTTGGAGGATACTTCTGAATAATTTAATCTTTCTGAGGAATGATAAACATCTTTTGCTAGATGTTTGCAAACATCTAACAGGGGTAAAACTGTCAATATATATGGGAAATAGTTGTCAGTCAAACAAAAAAGTTATCTCGAAAATTGCAAAGTGTCAGTCAAACCAAAAAGTAGTCTCGAAAATTCCAATGCTAAAAAATTGTGTTCATGCTACTAAAACTAGTGTTCGTGTAACTAAAAATAGTGTTCATGCAACTAACAAATAGTGTTCATGAAATATAAATAGTGTTTTATTCCTCTTCTATTCCATGGGACCCATATCACCACCTTTTCAGCCTTTTATTATTTTTTATTGCCTGTTAGATGTTTGCAAACATCTAGCAAAAAGAGGTTTATCATTCCTTTTAACCTGAACTTCTTTCTCTCTCAAAAACAGAATCAGAATGCTTACTTTATAACTTTGCAAATTCACACTCGATCTAATTTCCCAAAATATTTATTGCTAGCTCCAATGGTGATGATAAAACTCCCAATGTATAACTAAGGTTTCCTTAAACTAATTTACCCAATATATAATATCTCGAGATAATAGTTTAGTTCTAAAATCTCGACCTTTTCATAACCCATATAATCTCAAGCATACAAACTTATCAATATATTTCGGAATCTTACATTGTATCAGAACTTTTAAACTCATATCCTCAAAAAGTAAAATCCATATTTCTCAAGGTTGATCATAAAAAAGAAACTTGTATCGTCATCATATCTCAAAATTTATATAAAGGACTTGAATCAAAACACATTTGCCTATCACAATATACTCAAATTTCTAGTAGCTTTGTAGAAACCAAACTCTTTGCAAGTTCTATTGAAAACTATTTTAATACATAAGAATATTGTATTCGTGAAGACATAATTGAGTTTCATAAGCTTATCAGTCCCATTGAATTAAAGTCGACCACTTATTGCAGAGCATATGAAATCGCTTAGAATATCTTACTTATATATATACCTTCAGAAATATATCGACAACTCTTGCTTAAATACATATAATCAATATCCATGACTTCCATATAATATATTAAGCTGTGGGGAATGATTAACATATGTTATTGGATCTCGAAACACAAAATATACTTGAATACCTAACGGGATGGACTTAGTATAATATAGGTTGATATCATCAGATAACTTTTACTTACTTTAAAATATTTGAATAAAACTATCTTTCATAACTGAAACTTATGATGTATCTCAAATCATGATCAGGAGATCAATGCTAAACTCCATATAATCAAATACTTAGCGTTAGATCATATTTTTCGAAAATCAGACAGACTTAGTACTTGAGAATTACAATTTTATAAGAAGTTGGACTTTATAATCATAAAACCATAACAATTTCAAGTCAGAAGTCCATTTCCTTTTAGGGAAATCATGAAATTCATATAACTTGCAATGGCGTAAATACGGTTTAGTTATAAGGTGGAGGGACAATGTGTACCTTAATGTTTTTCCAAACAATGCTTCACTCCACAATCTACCTCCAAGAATCCCTTATCTTTAACTCCAGAATCACTTGAACTCCATAACATAATTTCCAAGGTTTACCTCAACAACAATAATAAACAAGGAGTTATTAACCATTTCCATTTCCTTCCTATAATAAACTAATATAATGGATCACTTCTAGTAGAATTCTTCTAACAATCGGATTATAGCTTTCAACAAAATCAGCTACAAGGAAAACTCCAAACAAGTTTCAATCCACCAACTAAAGGGAAAGATTCAATTTTTTATTCTTAACAAACTCTTGCCATAAAACAGATTTTGAAATCTTCATAACAAGCCACAACAAAACTCGTGTAAATCTAAAATTTGTATTAGGAAAACGAAATAAATTAAAGGGGCTTGGCTTATACTCACAGAAGATGAGGCATTAGTGGTGGCAAGCAAAGCCACCCTCGCCAGAAGCTAGCGTCAAATGCGCGGCACCAGCGGCACAAAGAGAGGAGAGGGAGAAAAACTTGTGGGAGAATCAACGCATGCATCAACTCATAACATGGACAAAACCCACGACACCCACTCGCCGGTGCGAAATCAACACCTAGTGACTGAACTCCAACCGATGAGAGAGAGAATGATGCAAATTCACCATTGTTAGGGAATCAATAGAAGACCAAACGTAAGGAAATAATTGCCTGAAAGTTTGGGAGGTTTCCGGTGCAAAAATCACAAGACCGGGGAGGAACAAAGTGTGAGCCGAGAGAAATTAGAAACGAAGGACTGAGATGGAGGAGAGAAGGGAGCTAATTGGGGTTTTGTTTTGTGTGTAGGATGATTATAAAAGAGCTACCCATTAGTTCCTCAATATATCTAGAACTTTCTTCAAAACTTTCTTTTTTGTTTTTGGTAGAAACAATTGAGGGTTAGAAATGAGATTTCACAAGCTTGCTCCAAGAAAACTAGAATTTGTAAAGTATGGAAATAAAACTTTAAACTTAATCTCCAATTAATTTCAAAGGATATAAGTAAACTTCTAAATATAATTATCGTTAATGAGACACGATTAGAAATATGAGCTATTACACCTCTCCTCACTTTCGCCCCCATCTCCCCCATCTGTCCTGTTATAGGGAAGTGGTTGATTTAATGAAAAATCATCCAATTGTCCAACCACACGACCAATCTCCTTCAAGTTCTCCTGAATTGCTCCTCGGTTCAACGTTGCCTTCTTCGTAACAAATAGTGATCGAGCACACTTCCTAGGGCTATCATGGTCATCTCTCACATCCCCTTTATTTGTTTGCCATGGAGATGCTCGCATCGCCTCATTGTAAGGGGTATTGCTAGGGCGAAAAGTGTTACTCTCTCCGCAATCTTTTTCCAGGTGCCCTAATGTGCCATAAAGATAGCAAAATACAGGCAAATTTTCATATTTGACTCGCACTTTCTCCGAGAAGCCACCTCGAAATTTTAAATCAACCTCCTTGATTAGGGGTTTTCGAACATCAATCATTACACAGATTCACATAGACTTATTTACGCCTACGACATCTGTTCGGTCCATCTTTATGAATGCACCAATTTTATTACCAATTCTTTGAGTGTTTATCCTCATTAAATCACCCCCCGATTGGCAGATCATAGACCCTGATCCAAAGGGGAACCATATGCAACGGATACTCAGATGGTTTGAGATCTTCATGAATGTCACTTAAGGCCAACACATGTTTGTCAAAGTGTTATGGTTGTGCCTCCATTACAAACTCTTTTTCTTGCCAGTGATGAAATTGAAAGAAAAAAGTATGCTTGTCAAGGGAATTCGCTTCCATACCATATTTCGGATTCCAAATCTTCTTCATAGTTGATATTAGGGCATTTTCATTATTGTTCCTTCCAATCCAGATTTTCCCCATCACTCCCAGCGCCACCCTAGCATCATCTTCCTCACCTCCCTCAGTAACCCACTCAACCTCGTCGCCCCCCTGAGCCGTCTGTGGTGGACTCGGGTGACTGAGATTTTCTTTCTTCGTAGCCATACCTTCAATCATCCACTCAGAAACTCGAGCAAGAACCTTCGAAAAGGAAAGAAACCCTAGTAGAAACTAGAACCAACAACCCTCCCAAGAGAAAAAAAACTCTTAGAGGGAACTGAATCCTAACTTGAGTAGTGAAAGGATAACCTAAATAAAAAGTTGATATGGGGTTGCATATTTGACATTTCAAGTATTTTAAAATGGATGTAATAATGAAATATCACCAAATAAAATTTCACTTACGCGCTCCTAGCTAAAAAAATTGGTGGTTCCTTCATTCCAAGCAAACTAAAGAGAAAAATGAAAACGAGAAGATAAGAAAAGGAGGAAAAACCCTCCACATTCCCACAAATTGAAAACACGGGCTGGCTACCGTCCTATGTCGCTACACTTTTAACTCATTTGCCAATAATTTACCTTACCGGCGATTGCTCATTGGTCGACGACCTTGGCCGGCGAAATTATAGAGCATGTCGTTAGCTTTCCTGTTGTAATTTGTGCTTCTTGGCCCTCCTTTGTCAATATCATTCGCCGCCTCCATAAATCATCGATCTCGGCCAAATATCTCATTCATCGGTGGTGGCAGTTACACCTAAACACAGTGTTTCGTCCGTTCTGTTGTGGTGGTGGTTCTTCATTTCATTCATTTGAAGGTTGATATTACTTTTCATTCTTTTTTCATTTTTCGTTTTAGATCTTCACTTCTTCGTCTAATTTTCTTTTTTTCTTCTGCTTTGCTCTTCTCTTCTTCTTACAGTATGAGGCAACTTGAAGACTGTTGATGAAGGAAGTCAGGATGAACCAATTGAATTACTCTAGTTATGAGCTAACGTACTCTTGTTTTCAATTTCTAGAATTTTGGCAAATTTGAAGATTGGTGATGCATAAAGAACCAACTCAATTTACAGAATCCAACAGTTAAGGTGTTAGTAATTAATTGTTTCTTTTTTTGTATTTTGTAACTTTAGATCTAGTTATCAGTTTTTGAAATGAGCGAATGTGATTATGAAGTAATTTTTTACCAAAATTTATACATATTGTTTTTTATAAGATTTATACATGCTCTTTTGTAGATTTCGAATGTGATATTCTTATTTCATTTTGATATCTGTTGATTTATGCTTGGTTTGTCTGTATTTTTCTTAAATTTCCTGAAATTAGTTCAGTTTTTAATTGAAAATCTAAGATAAGTGGCATCTCTCAAAATGTTTTTAATTGAAATTGGTTCAGATTATAATTGAAATTTTAAGTTAACAATTTAAGGCTTTTTCTTCTGTCGTCTGTGCTCATTTCCGGTGTGTTGCAGATTGGTTGTAACACTCGACAATTCTCTATTTTTTAAAATAACATTTTCATATAAAACTTAGAGAATTACAAAGTATTATCGCCCATGTGATAACGTATCGGCTTAGTTAGAATTTTGCAGCGGAAATAATAAATAACTTTGAAATATAATAACTTAGTCAACCATAAGGTCAACTCCAAACCAAACCAAAAGTCAAACCAACTTAAAAGTAAATATCCAAACCATAACTAAATCAGAACTATAAAAGTATTAAAGAACTAAAACACAAGCTCTCCACGAAGATCCGAACCCATGATGCATCATCTTCGAGACTGGAATGGTCGATGCTTCTATTGATCCCGAGGCTAGCTCACCAAATGGGCCATCATAGGATCAATAAGCGCACAACCACGATCGACATACATAAGAAGACGTAATCAAGAAACCGAGTACTACATACTAAATAATATATAAAACCTAACATGATACTAATAACCTTTAACTCAAAGATAAATAATAACATAAATAAATAACAGACTGACTATACTGAACTAGACTCCAAAATCAATAGATTAATTGATATCCAAGAATAATTCAAATACTTAGTTTAATAACCAACCAATATTTATTTGTTGAATTAAATCAACAATCAACCAACCTTTCCATAGGTGAATAACCAACTTTACTAAACAAGGCCCACAGTCCTTATAAAGTAAATAAATAATATAATCCAAGGGAACAACATGACCCAACTCATGATCCAATAAACAATATAAATATTAATTCCCTCATGTGAATTAATAAAATAAAGTTCCCAATCCCACATGTTTGCATCAATCATCCATACAAACATATAATAACCAACATAGGCAACATGCTTCACACAACGGCATAAAACATGCAAAATCACTTGATTATAAGCCACATATGAACTATAAAAAGTTCCCTATACATGATACTACATCAATCCTAATATTAGGACATGATGCTAATTTAATAACACATAGGTATGTACGTACCTTGTGTAGACAAAACGGGAGGCCACTTTCACAACCTTAGAATTCGCTTAAAGAATATTCCCCGCCTACCAAATACCAACATAATCAAGTATTAATACTCTAATAAATTTCCAGCAACTTTAAAATATTTTAAACCCTCTTAAACATTAAAACTTCAACTTTTGGTGTCCCCTAGTATAGTAGTACCATACTAGTCATCAAAAACCCTTAAAATTCAACACTTTAATGTTTAAAAACCACCATAAGTGTGTTATTAAAATTTCCAGCAACATATAACATCTTTAAAACCCTTTCAAACTTACTCTAACACATTTATAAATATTAGAGTACCCAATTTTCATAAACTATAACATAGTATTACCATTTCCAACCCTTAAAACATTAAATATCCATGCTTTGATGCTTTAAAACCCTAATTTAACAAATATACTAAATCTAAAATTTAATTACTTTACTATACTAATTATATAATCTGAAATCTATATTTAAATCATCAAAGTTGCAAACTTTAATTATTAAAACATCAAAACAATACTTAAAACATAAACCCTAATATAACAAACATAGAAGAAGCGATAAGGTTTGGGCTCCTCTAACCCAATATTAAAATCTTTTGTACTTTCAACTCAACTAAATAAATATTAAAATAACTTTTAAAGTATGACTAAATAAAATATTTGATTATTTAAGACATTAAATAATCTCTTTGACCTTCAAATAGTCAACACTTTTAAGAAATTAATTATTTAAATACTAAAATATATATAAATATACTTTAAAATATATTTATAAAATTCATAAAATTGTGGGGGATTACACTGGTGGGATGGTGTTGTAAGTCATTAGATCGCAGGGATGTGGAGCTTTCCATGGCGGTTGCCCGGTCTATTTTGAACGAGAGAAATGATGCTATGTTTCGGGGTACAACCCGTCATCCTACAGAAGTGATTGCAAGTGCCAAGTCCTTGTTGCCGGCGTTCCATGAAGCAAAGGACAGCATAGTGCTGCAGCGGTTGCCACTGTCAGGCACCACAGGAGCTGCTGGGCGCAGGTCTGATGCGCGTTGGTCTAGCCCTCCTCCTAATGTGCTGAAGATTAACGTGGATGGTGCTGTAATTGGTAACGCTGGTGTGGGAATTGGAGTAGTTGTGAGAAATCATGATGGGCTGGTTGTGAGAGCAGCATGCCAACAAGATAAAGAAAGATGGGAGGTGAGTGTCGTGGAAGCAAAGGCAGTGGTTGTGGGGCTCCAACTAGCTTTACAAAGTGGAGGTAAATCGATTATTGTTGAGAGTGATTGTATGCAGCTTGAGTCGAAGTTGAACGGTGGAGGGGTTGATGATTCTTACCTTGGTGTGGTTATTCGTCGCATTGTTGATCTTGTTGAGGTTTTTGATTGTGTTAAATTTGTTCATGTTTTTAGGGAGGTGAATAATGTTGCTCATACTATTGCTCATTTATAGCCTTTAGATTACTCTACTAGAATTTGGGTAGAGAGCTATCCTGTTAGTATGGATGATGTAATTTCCTCTGATTTCCGTTTGGCGATTAATAAAATTTAAGCCTTTTGGCTTCCCATAAAAAAAATTAAGGCTTTTTTGGAATACATTTTGTATTTTAAACCTTTTAAATTTGCTTCTAATTTGCCTCTAATTTGCTAGTTTCTTAGATTATACAGTATGTCAGTATCTAAAACTTATTTGCGTGTTCGTTAACACTTATTTTTTCTCTAAAGGTTTCAAATCAAATGGAGATGGAGAAGTGAAGGAGATACTCGTTAATGAATATATCAAACATTTACTATAGATTTCAAATGTAATTAGGAATGTAATCCCCTGTAATATAGGTCATGTAGGAATAAGTTATCTTTGCCATTGTGTATGTAATTATTCTAGGGATGTAATATTGAACGTGTACGTGCAGCAAGAGTTTCTATATAATTATGTTAATTACTTTGATTTGTAGATTGTGCTATCCAAACCTTTTATAGGAAATGAGTCAAATGTTGACTCTTAGTGCCCCTACTCTTAAACTATGGTTGCTTAATGTAATTAAGGTTGCATATGTTTGTTGTAATTATATATGAATAATATATCTTCTTATAAGCTTCAATTGTGCCGCGAATATTTTATTATTAGTTGACTATAGCTCCATGATAATATAAAGAGCCTATTCGGTTAATGAATTACTATGTCAAAATTCAATTGTTAGGTCGGAGTAATGTGGGAGGATACTCCTAATGGTTAATTAATGTTTAAAAAATATTAAAAAATACCTTTTGTGCCACCTTTTATTACAATAGGCAAATTCAGAATGACTAATACACTATTATAAACTAATTCATCAAACAATTTTTGGTGTCCCCTAGCTACAAATTTTAGCGGCGACTTGTGAAGGTTATTAGTTTTTAAAGATAATAAAAGAAATATCTTTACAGTCGCTTCTTAGTATATAGGTGACTCGGTATAATTAATAATTTGATATAAATAATCTGGAAAACCCTTCCAGTGTCGCATACAATCGTCAGAGGTGACTCGTAATGGTTAATTAATTATTTTTTTAAAAATGTATCGTGTGTGTCGCCTCTTAGATAATAGGTGACTTGCATAATAGCATATGTGTCGCCTCAAATGGGTGACTCTAAAACTTCAAATAGTTTTAGAGTCGGTAGCTACAGAGTCGCCAGAATGCTTCGCCTTCCGGAAGCTGCTAATGAAACACACTCAACTACTACAACCTACAATTAACTCTTAATTAAATAAAATCGAAGCGGAAAAATATCCTTATATACACCAATATCTCGACTAAAATTCCCAAAATTATATACAATAAAATATCAATAACTAATCTCGAATCAGCTATCTAAAATACAAACTTAATCCATAATCCAAATCTTAATCTCGCTCCGGCCACTTCCAATTCCGAGCTCTCAATACACAACCTGCAAATTCAGGGAAGAAATACAAAACAAACAAAATTCCAAAATGAGTGGAAAACTCGTAACCTTTACTTCAGCCCGTTATAAGCATTTTATTTCAAACCATTTATTTCCATTACAACGCTGGCATAGCTCATTCTCTTAAACAAATCAGTGGCAAGTACATGATTTGGACAAACGCTGCCCCCAAGGTTCGTTATGGAGCCCATCAATACTACCCCCAAGATTTGTTATGAGGCGTAGCCGACCATATCAGGTCAAAAGAAGTAACCGTCCTCCCATACCTTACCCACTTTCTATTTTCAGTTCATAAACTAAGTCAGCAAAACAGTTACGTATTCATAATTATCCAATAACGTTTCCACAATCAACACATTCATAACTATGGCCATATTACGAACTTATTTATCAAAAATTGAACATAGAGATCCACACATGAGTGCATAAGTAAATTATTTTACTGAACATAAAAATTACCTAAAACGCAATTCAAATTCCAACAACACAATCTCCTTCATTAATCTTGATCTCCAAATGAGACTCAACTCCATAATCATCCTCCAATAATTTACCTCACAACAATAGCAATAATTAATAAGCTCCTCACTACATGGGAAACTAATCTAATTAACCTTTCTTAATACAACCTACTATATTAACCCAACTAACATTCATTCACTGCCCTCTAACTAGATTGCCTCGAAATAACATTATCATCAATCATTTGACTAATAACATAATTCTGATTTACTGAACTATATCAACCAAACTTAGCTAGCAAACTTAATCACACAAATAAGAAATTATAAAAACATTCCTCCTTTTGAGAATAACAACAGTAGTATTACTAACAGCAACACAACACCCTGCAACAATTCAATAACCCATTAACAATAAACCACCACAACTCCTCTCAATTAAACTAATACTCCATAATCAATTTGTTAATCATATTCAAAGCTTGAAATGAAATAAAATCCAATTTTAAGTAAAGTCAGCAAACTATAACAACTCAAGGAACAAATCATATTCAAGGTTGGAAATAAAGGCACGCACCACCTCAATCAGGCGGCAGAACGCCATGGTGGCGGCAGACAGGGCACAACAGCGCCGGCAAGGGCTGCGTGCAGCAGCAGCACCGACCAACCGCAAGCAACAGCGGCAGCACGACACGAAGAAGAGAGAGAGATAGAGGAGCAGCGTTGACAACCACCAGCACCAAAGGAAGGAGCGGCGGCAGCAGCTGAACCACAGTGGCAACACCACCAGCGAAATGAAACAGCACCACCACTCCACGAACACAGGACAGAGGAAGGGAGTAGCAGCACCACCACGCGAAAGGGAGCACGACCGTGTGGCGACAGCACCACCAAGGGAAGAGAGAATAGTGGTGAGGAGCACCACCAGCAACAACAGTAGCGCAGCGAAACAACAACAATGTTCGCAATCAACA
Source organism: Beta corolliflora (assembly GCA_947648045.1). NCBI lineage: Eukaryota > Viridiplantae > Streptophyta > Magnoliopsida > Caryophyllales > Amaranthaceae > Beta > Beta corolliflora. The sequence continues at coordinate 172,626 of CANSZD010001984.1, forward strand.
AGAGAAGAGGGTAGAGAGGAGTGGCGACAGCAGTGCCGGAGCTCCGACGATCAAGGCTCCGGCGACGGAAGGAGATGGCGGTGAAGCAAAGCACAGGAGAGGAGAGAGGGTCACGATGAGGTTGGGGTTTTTGGGGTTTCACGGGATAGAGGGAAGAATTTGGGGGGGGTTGGTTTGGTTCACTCAACCGACAACAAGAAAAATGAGGTGGAAGTTTATCTTCCAAAAATAACCGACCAAAGGAAAAATAAATTGAACCAACTTTGGTTCCCTAATTTGCTAAATACCGTTCAACTAATTGTATATAAAACCCAAAATATAAATTATTAATAATTTCATAAAATTAAATAAATATATTACAAACCTCCATACTCCAAACTCAAATAAAATAAGAATTTTCGGAACATAATTAACTTAATAAAAATAATCAACGTTTAATAAACGCTCTTAAAAATAGGGCTATTACATACTACCACCCCTATTAAAAGTTTTGTGCTCAAAACTTGAAAATAATAAATTAGAAAAGCAAAAATCTCAATCTCATAAGATATTAGACATCCATACCTAAATTCTACCATCAGCTTTTGTATCTCCACTTCAACTCAATATAGAATCGATGAGCAAAGAAAACAAAAGGGGCAAAACTTTTAGCATAGGATTCCAGTTATCTCATTTGCAGAGATCCCGTTTGAAATTCATTTACTTAAGAAAATCATATAATTTTCTCAAGATACACAACATCATAGACAATACAAGGCATTACACTTTCACATAAATGAATCATATAGCACACGCATAAGCGCAAACACTCAAATACTCAACCCTTCAATTTTCCTAATTTCTCATCGATTCTCAACCACTAATAATCCCAAATTGATTTCAAACTTTCCCGAGAATCTTTTACCTCGCTAGGTAGCCAACTCGGCATACGGTCGCAAGGTTGCTCTGATACCATCTAGTAACAAGCCGCTCTTCCGAGCTGCTAATGAAACACACTCAACTACTACAACCTAGAATTAACTCTTAATTAAATAAGATCGAAGCGGAAAAATATCCTTATATACACCAATATCTCGACTAAAATTCCCAAAATTATATACAATAAAATATCAATAACTAATCTCGAATCAGCTATCTAAAATACAAACTTAATCCATAATCCAAATCTTAATCTCGCTCCGGCCACTTCCAATTTCGAGCTCTCAATACACAACCTGCAAATTCAGGAAAGAAATACAAAACAAACAAAATTTCAAAATGAGTGAAAATTAGGTATAAATGAATCAAGCCGATTGAGTGTTTACGCTTATGCGTGTGCTATATGGATCCATTTATATGCATAGGTATTACTTGTGTGTATATTTGCTTATGTGTATAATGTTATCTTTTATGACTTGATTGTTTGTGATATTATTTACTTAAAAGTGTGTATTTCAAGGAAAGTTGTATGTTATGTTTAAGTAAATGAATTTCAAATGAGATCTCTGCAAATGAGATTATTGGAATTCAATGCCAACAAGTTTGCCCATTTTGTTTTCTTTGCTCCTTGATTTCGCGAGTCAAGTTGAAGTAGAGATACAAAAGATGATGGTAGAATGGAGGCTGGATGTATAATGTCTTGCGAGCTTGAGATTTTGGTTTTATTTAAATAATTGTCTGCAAGTTTCGAGGACGAAACTTTTGATAAGGGTGGTAGTATGTAACAGGCTTATTTTAAGAGTTTTTATTAAAATGTAAATTTTAATTATTATGTTAATTATGTTTCAAAAATTCTTATTTTATTTGGGTTAAAAGTATGAATATTTAATTCTGTCATGTTTATAATATATTTATTAATTTAATTTTATGAAATTTTTGAAAATATTTTTGAATTTTAATGATTTTAAATTAGTTGAGTGGTATTTGGGCAAATGCCAAATAGTATGTCAATTTGGGTCCTTATCTCATTTTATTGTCGGTTTGGGGATTTGGGCAACAACCCCTTTGTCGGTCCATGTTCAAAAACTAAACCCCAACCAATTTTCTCTCTCCTCGATTTCCCTTACTTCCCGTGGAAACCCAAAACCCCAAAACGCTCTCTTCCCCCCTCCCCGTGAACCCCCTCGATTTTTGGGGGTGTTTGGATTTTGGCTTTTTAGCCAGCTTTTGGCTGTTGGCTTTTTGTTTTGGTCAAACAGCCAAAATTTTTGTTTGGTAAGTGGCTTTTTGTAGTGGCTTTTAAGCCAGCTTTTCAGCCAAAAGCCAAAAGCTAGTATCACTAGCTTTTGGCTTTTTATTAATCAATTTACCATTATACCCTAATTAATCTATAAATTTACAAATTCTATCACATCTACATTTTTATTAAATGAAGGGTATTTAGGTCATTTTACAATATAACGCCCAAGACCAAACAAACCAACAACAAAATTTACCAAACATATTTATAAAATCGACCACATGATAAACAAGCCAACCCAAACAAGCTACCGGTCAACAAGCTAACCCAAACACCCGGCCCCGCCTAACTTCCAACCAATTACCAAACAAGGCCTTTCTCTCTCTCTCTGCCGCCTTCACCGGCGTTCCTCGGCCCGCCGGAGTTTTTCCCTTTCACTCGGCCTGCGACCGTCGTGGCGTCGTTGTTGTTGATGTTTTGTCGATGTTGTTGTTGCGGTGTTGCCGCTGCTCTGTTTTTTTCTCGCGACGTTGTTAGTGTTAGCGCTTGTCATCTCCCTCCTTCAGTGTTGTTGCCGCTGCTGGTGTTTTCTCTTTTCTCCGTTGCTGTTGTTATTGGTGTGCTGCTGCAGCCTTGCGCATGCCACCGTCGACGCCGACGTTGTGTGTGGGTGGTTTGTCGAGTACCAAAGGTACAAACCATTCCAATTTCTCTTTTGAATTGAATATGTATTCCATTGAAGTTATGAAATTGGGTTTTGATTATGAAAGTGTTCGATGGTTGATTATGTGAATATATATGTTGAATTATTGATTACTTGTTTAAATAAAAAAAAACCAATGGTGTTGTTGTCTTGTCGATATGTTGTTGTTGTGGCAGTTGTGTTGTTGTTGTTACGATGTTGTTGTTGCGTTGTTGTTGCTTGCGTTGTCGTTGTTGTTGTTGCTTGTTGAAGTTGTGGTGGCGGTGGTGGAGTAGTGTTGTTAATGTTGTTTTAGATTCCAACAACACAAGAATCTTTTGGTTCTTGGTAGTGTTAAATCAGATTATAATTCTGTTTTGTTATAGTTGAAATCAATTAATGAGTTGAACATGATTTCTATGTTTAGTATGAATTGTTGGGTCAGCTTAAATGGAAGGAGTCATATAAAATAGTTCTTTATCTAATTGAATTAATTTTCTCAATTATAGATTGTTGTTTGAATTAGTGGATGGCTTACTGTATTAAGAAACTTAGCTAAGTTAGTTTTCCTAAACGGATATTAATTGTGGAATGGAGATTGGTATTTATTAAAATTAGCGAGGTGAATCATAGAATTGAGTTATGAAATGTTATAGTAATATGTGAATTAATTTGCTAAACCTATGATAATGTCTGAATTAATACTAGAATGTTCTCAAATTGGTAAGTATAATTCTACGAAGTTGTGTTGATTACATGAAAGATTATACAAAAAATGTAGTGATGAACTATAAAAGTTAGTTTCTAAAAGAGTTTATAATCTGATTGGAATTGTTCAATGAATTGAGTATCATATGAATTAGACTTTAAAAGTCGAGTGTCTTAATTAGTAATCTCACATGAAGTCAGAGAGAGGTTAAACTAATTACTATTAATAATATGAAGAGTATGGGAGTTAGTTTACCTGACTATGGATTAGATTAGTGAATATGTGTTTAATAAAGTGTTTTAGTTCGATAACTATAAATGGAATAATATAATAAAGTCGGGACTATTTGACTAGTGTTCACTAAATTAAAGTTGTGAACTACTTTAAAGAAGTCCCACTTAGATAATGGAATGGTTTTCGAATTAGTAATGAGATAGACTCGCTCTATATGATTATGGGCATGGTCCGTAGTTGAGTTGTTGCTGAATATGTTATTTGGAACTCGACTAATGGTATAGTGTAAGTCATAAATAATTGTTTTCATTATTCAAGTTGATTAATAAACCTGGAGTGTGGTGTGTAAGTTAACTCTCCTTAGTTAATTCTAAGAGAGAGACCTATACATTGTGAGTGTCATTGGGGCTTGATAACTGTTATTATTGTTGAGATGAATATAGATTGATAATTATGAAGTGCAAAAGAGTGTAAACTATTTATATACAAAAGTATGCGTCATGCGTAATTAGTTTAGTACCTCTCGTTAGTTAATTCAAACCCAGAGACCTTTTTCCATTATTGATTGTATTTACAAAGTATGATTGTTCATAAGTTGTGGTTCACAAGTTTTATGATTGGTATTGAATTGAATATAAAAGCATATTTGTATTAGTCTTGAAATACCTATAAGGATACTATGTTAAGTGATTATGGTTCTCTCAGGAGGAGTCTACTGGTTTGGCTTGTTGTACAAAAGTTATTAAGAATTATTATAACTATGGATGAGTTCCAAGAATGATCTGATTGTGCTATGAATGATAATCGAAAGAAAGCTAAAGGGGAAAGTAGCCTCGTCTGAGTCGACGGATGAGGTGACATGAACAGTACCCCATGGATTGTGAACCTTGGGGGCCCACAGGGAAACATGCCCATTGCTCTGTGGGGCGATAATCGGGCGATGTATCAGGTAATGTGAAACATGTGGATGGCTGATTGAATCAGCGGAAAAATGAACTTCGGACTAGTCGCGGTTGTTGGCCAAAAGTAAAGCGAATGGTTGGGTGACGACCTCCACTGTCAGAGTGTAAGCTTTGTCTCCTCCGCCGCGTTCTCTTTCCCCCTAGTTAAAACGAAAGTTATTTCAAAGTATGAAAGTTATTTCGATATCGGATTCCCGATAAGGAATCGTATCATGGTGAGTTGTTTCGATATTGGATTCCCGATAAGGAATCATATCAGGTAATGTAATGAATGTTTATTTAGTACTTGAATATAAATGATGATATTAGATTCCTAGTAAGGAATCATATTTTGATATTGGATTCCCGATAAGGAATCGTATCATGGTACGTTGTTATGATCTTGATAAGGAATCATATTTTGATATTAGATTCCCGATAAGGAATCATGTCATGGAATGTTGTCATGTTACTTAATTCCTGATAAGGAATTGGTTGTAAAGGTATAAGAAAATGATTAATATATTATTTGAGAATATAAGTTGGATTTCTGATAAGAAATCGATTAATGGAAATAAATTATATTAATTATCTCAGAGTTGGTAAACTTAGATTCCTGATAAGGAATCGTGATATATTTGAAAGACTAATTAAATAAGGATATATGAAATATATCTTTATTGTGATTGCTTGGGAGTCGCCTCGTTGCATTTGTTGTTATGTGAATGATGGTGTACTATAAAAGAAATAATCGGATAAAGATATAATATGTATGTGGTCAACAGGAGTTGATGTGATGCATGTTGTAACAGTGTGAATGTTGCGATTATATTGACCGTTGAGTCGTTTTCATGTAAAAACCACCAAAGCATGTGTTAATCACTTTACGGGTTTAGTACTCAGCTTTGCTGATGTGTGTATGTTGTTTTGTCATTTCTGTGGCCCGTCACTTAGTGGGTGGCAGTATCCTAAATGTTTCAGGTTGAAGTCGTAAGTTAATCTTTTGCAAGTTGAAGCTGATACGAGTTGGTGTAGTATGGTGTTTGTTTTCGAGGCGAGGACGATCCACTTTGTAATAATTAATAGTTTATTTTCTATAATCTATTTCTGTATTTAAAAGTCGTTAGTGCTCCTGGTTCTCTCTTGAGGTTGCTCCGCGAAAGCGTCGAGGTTGTTGAGTTTAGTTGGGATTATTTTATTTATTGAAATTGTAACAGGTTCACATTATGTGCCGATTTAGGGTTGTCCTATTTTCAAAGGAAACTCTGTCGGAATTTCTAATGAATTTTATTAAAATAGAGTGAGAATCAGGCGTGGTTATAATAGTTAATTAAATTGAATAGAATTGGGATTTGAGTGTGAGTGTGATGGTAATAGTTCGGGTTAGCTCGATCAGAGTCTCTTTCGCTGTGCTTAATCCTTTGTAAGCTGGTCGCGAAAACTTGGGCTGTTACAGTCGCCTCTTAGGCAACACTAAAGACAATTTGGAGGCGACTTGCAAAGGTGTTTTTGTAGTAATGAATGAGCTTTTAGGGGCCACATCAATTTCAATAATGCCTAAAAGAACATTTAGAGGGAATCATAATTCAGTTGATGCTAAAAAAACGTTCAGGGGCTATATGAATTTCATTAATACTAAAAGTTACTTTTAGGGGCAACCTAGATTTTAATATTGCTTAAAAGATGTTTTGGAGGTAACTATTGGTTTAATAATACTAACAAGTACTTTTAGGGGAACCTAAATTTCGCTGATGTTAAAAAAAAAGTTTAAAGGCAACCATTAATTGATTAATGCCAAAGCTACTTTTAGGAGCAACATAAATTTCCCTTATGCTAAAAAAAAAGTTTTAGAGGCAATCATTATTTCATTGATGCTAAAAAACTACTTTTAGGGGCAGGATAAATTTCCCTGATGCTAAAAAAAGTAGTTTTAGAGGCAACCATTATTTCATTGATGCTAAAAAGTACTTTTAGGGGCAACCTACATTTTAGTGATGTTGAAAACAACTTTTAGTGGCAACCAAATTAAACTAATGCTAAAAAGCATGCACTTTTAGAGGCAACAAAAAATTGGTTACGTTAAGGTGTTGCCTCTATAGGCAAATTTTCTTGTAGTGTTTTCTTTTGATACTTCTAAACCCTTACTAGTGAACATAAATATGCTTGCTGGCAAGCCATATTGAATGTTCAATAACATGTTTGCAGGGAATTTGATAAGTTACTGAAAGCATTGGATTCTTCATAATGTAAAAAGTATTTCGGTCGTGCGGGACCCTAAAAACCAGCGCTTATCGGGGGCAACCCGACTTTATTTATAACCTTTAGTTGTTATCTTTATTTTTACTTTATGACTAACTTTGCTAACTTGTGTTTCCGTGACGTGCTCTTGGTTGTGGTGGAAGTGTAACTACTGTATGGCACACGCTATGTTCATTACCCACCTTTTCTATGAGTTGTACCCTTCCCTTATCTTTTGCTTCTTTGTTCATCTCAGTGTTCATATTGAGGACACTGTGAAGTTCGGCTTGGGAAAGGATATCACTTCGTGCATGCTAGTTGCATACTAGTTTAGATTTATTGCTCCAGTAGGATTGTTACATGGTTTGTACCGCTCATTAGGGGGTAGGAGTTTTCATGTAACGGAAAAAAAATGATTGCTTTCTTAGTTGCATTAGCATTTTTTCTTTCATATTAGATTTTATATCATGTTAGTTTAATTTGCATCTATTGGACTATTGCTAGCATTTTTTAAGAACCTTGTTGATATTTCACTACACTTCCTAATCGTCATTCGTCTTGTTCATAATTCATCATAGCACGATTGTTTTGCAATTGATTGTTCGTGGTAAGATTGTTTGATCTCTCTCTTGCTCGATTTAACTTTACTGTGCAGACACCTTAAACCAAGTGAACTTTTGTGCCTGTAAACTTACGTATCCGTGTCAGTTTTGTTCTTTCATGTGTGATTAGTTCCTCAGTTTTCGGATTGATCTTGATTTTGACTTGGTACTCTTTGATTTTTGATAGTGTTGACATTTTGATGCGATTGAGGCATATTATTTCATGATCTTAGCTCCAGAGTTAGTCACATTTTCATATTTTCCTTTCTCTAGCCCCGTTGAGCCTTTCTAACTATGTTTGATTAATACCTATATTGCAAGCCTTGAGCTCATTTGATTCTTGTCCCAAGCCTAGCTTGGGGGAGCGAGTATTGGTTTTACTTTGGTTAATGTTGAATGAAAGTGCTCGAAATATGATTTAGTTGGAGGAAAAGTATGTTACCAGCTTGGAAATTGAATCGAAAAAACAAAAAGTAGAAAAAAATGATAAAAATTGGGAAATTCCACTTGGTACCACTATACTTTGGACTTTTCTATTTGGTACCCAAATTTTTTTTGGATTCCATATGGTACCACTATAGTTTGGTCTTATTCTATACTTTAACATGATATTAAACAAAACATTAGTTTCGGGGTTAAATAAGGTTAGGGGTCTGTCTAATTTTGGGTAATTAAGGTTTTGGGAGTACTTTTTGTCATGAACGACCAAATTTAAGGTCCAATTTCGTAAAAAAAAAAACAAGTAGGCATTTCCTGACACGTAAAATGAGGTTCTAGTCGTTTTTCTTTAATTTCGACTTCAATTTTGACCATAAGAGCCAAAATGACTCCCAAACCTTAGTTGAACTATTCTAGATGGACAATGCACATAAACGAGGCAAATTATTAACCCTATTTAACCCAAACCTAATGTTTTATTTAACGGAATGTTACGGTATAGAATAAGTCCAAACTACAGTGGTACCATATGAAATCCAAAAAAAAATTGAGTACCAAATGAAAAAGCCCAAAGTACAGTGGTACCAAGTGGAATTTCCCTAAAAAAATTGGAAAAAATGTGAAAAAAAGAGTTACCAAATAAAGTGAAAGAATTATAAAGGGTTATATATGAATTGTTTAAGCAAAAGTATTGTTGATTATATTTTTAGAGATTGTTGGTTGTTGCATGAAGTTGTTGTGACCTTTCTTAGTCGTGATTTAAGTGATATGATGCTCCCTCTTCTTGGTTTTTCCACCACAATTCCCAAAATATTATCAATACCTTAACTTCAATCCCATTACAACCCTTACAGTCCTCTTGATCTTTGTGTGTTATATTATTAAACAGAAAGTGAGTCAAAGGGTCAAAGTTAAAGAGTATATGCTTCATCTCAGTCGACTTGATTTAGGTTGAGTGTCATTTCGTTCCCTTAAACACATCATAGATTTCAGTGCACATGACTATAGTAAGGTCTGTCTGGTTTGGTTAAATCCAACTTGGGGGAGATGGTTTGTGGTATGATTGGAAATTCGATAGCGATACATAATATGCTATGCGACTTTGTTCGGGATTGTTTCGATGCTTGTTTTGTGTAGTGATTATATCTCTCGTGGTTTCAGTTTAGCTTTTGGCCCAATTGTAGTCTCATATTGTAGGTGTCTTTCTTCTCCAATGTATATGTCTTATTGCTTGAGGACAAGCAATGGTTTAGCTTGGTGGAGTTTGATGTGTCATATTTATACATAGATTTTAGGTGCATTTAGGTTGCATTTCTAATTCATATTAGAGCATTTAGGTGCATATTTGCATGATTTACTCAAGTTTTGCTGTACTAATCTTCGTTTGCTTGTTTTGATGAATTTCAGGTGATATTAATGCAAATAGACAATGATTCGCTAAGCTTGAGTAAAACAAACATGAATAAAGAAGGTTTATTGCATGAGGATCACAAAGCATCTCTTTCAAACTAACTTGGGCTAGAATGAAGCGAACCATCACTAAAAGAAATGCGAAAACTGACTCTTGTTCACTCTTTTCTCATAAATTTTGATACACAAATTATAATGAATTGATTCCAATTTGGTTAGAATGTAGACTTGAAGAGCTTTCCAACGACTGGTCACACGCTAAATTTTCAACAGAGATAAGAAAGTTATGATGAATCGAAGATGAGCAATTTTGCGGTTTTGAAGCGCGTGTTACGCTGTTTATTACTTTAGTATAAATACTTCTCTTTTAAGTGGAGATAAAACACATTTTTACCCTACATTTCAGTTTATTAGTTTTCTAAGCCCTCTTATTCTCTCAAGAAACCTAGTTTATTCTACTTTGTGAGCACATTCAAGATTTCAATAGAGTAATTGTTTTTAAGATTCGTTCTTCAATTGGTATTTGTCTCTCATCCTTTATTATTCCCTTGTTAATTCTTCCTTGTTATTCCATCATGTTGCTTGCTTATTTAATAATGATTATGTTTTCCCCAATTATGTGTGAGTAGTTTATTTTCTAGGGATTTGGAGATCTATATATGCATATGAGGGGTTGATTGAATGATCATTTAATTCGTTGATTTGTTTGATTCTTGCTATTGATTTATTTATGTTAATCTACAAGTTTGGCCAATTGTGTTGATTATTATTGCAATACAAAGTTATAGACCGAGAGGTAGGATTTTATATAGGCTCTCAATAGTAGGCTTAGCGATCTATGGCCATGCGAGAGCGGCTTAGCGATCCTCGAGGGAGGTAATGTTCGGGAGAAATTATATGTGCCCTAGTTAGATTGATATACTGAGTTTCTTCAGTCATTCTTGATATCCTGAATTGCATACATGTGAACTGTTTCCCTAATTTTTCCCTTAATTGATATTTGTGATTTGATCATTTGCAATTAGTTTAGTAAACAACTCCTTTTTATCATATTTAGTTAGTATAATATTAGAGTTCAGACATTAAAGTATAGGTATCTCCCTGTGGATTCGATCCTGTCTTCCCTAACTACCAGTTAGTGGACCTTAGGATTCGATCCCGCCCGTTGCCGGGGAGATGGTTTATTACTATTATATCTGAACTATTAATATTAGACTAATTGTATATATATTTTTTGTAAATAATTTTTTGGAAAAATTGACACTAGGGCGCTCAACTATGGACCATTATTTTTTATAGGTCCCAACTATTGATTATTCTCTGGAGGACCCAACTATATGGTCTTGTGACTTTTAGTGGGCCTAGCATGTAACCAACCTATTGTACCAGGTCAGCATATCACATGATCTCATTAAATGAGCACGTGATTTCACCGATTTTCTTCTTTCTCGTCATCTTCCTTAATTCTCCTCTACTATCTTCTCCCCCTCCGATCGTCTCTCCTCTCCTCTGCTAAATGCTCAGGGCTCAACTCCAATGGACTCAAAATCTGAGAGGAAAAATATGGAGGAAAAACAAAATCCCAAAACATGAAATCAAAATGGGAGCAACTCGGCCCAAGAGGCAAAGACACGATATTATTGTTCTTCGAGCATATACCGCATTCGAACGTCAAACTTCAATTGTTGTTGTAGTCTGTAGCTAATTAGATCTAATGCTCACAATTGTAAATTTTTCTTTGATTTTATTTTGGGCTAGACAAGTTCTGAAAATATTCAAAGAAATTTGTATTTTAGGAGTCTTACTTAATAGTGTATTATTTCAAGGTCAGATTATTTTTCAATTACATATGCAATTGGTTACCTTTCTTTATGAAGCTCTTAGAATCCCCAGAAACCACTCATCAAGGTTTCATATTGTGAACTCAATTAGATTTATCAATGGAACTTTTTCATAAAAAGAAAAAAAAAATTCATGTCAACAAAACTCATGCTATCTCGTGACTTCAAACTTTCTAAATAAAGAAACAGTTAATGGCAACAAGCTGGGTAGAGAAAAAGACGAAAGGGAAGAAAAATGGGGGGGGTTTTCGTAGGTTAACGAAATAAACAATTTTAATCACTACAAGAAAAGTGGTCATCAACGACGGCTAAAAGCCGTCGTTGATAAAAGAAAAACCGTCGCTGCAAAATCAACGACGGCCAACGGTCGTTAAACAGCAGTCGTTGTAACGATGGTCGCTGATATTGGAATCAACGACCGTATGGCCGTCGGTGAAAATATCAACGACGGTTTCCGGAAAATCAGCGACCGTCACATGAAACCGACGTTGACTCTATATCTACGACTGTTATAAACAGACGGTGAATCAGCGACTGTGTTTAACGGTCGTTGTTTCACCGACTGTGTTTAACCGTCGGTGTGTCACCGACTGTTACGGACCGTCGTTGTTTCACCGACTGTTCACAACCGTCGTTGATTTCGTTGTTTCAACGTCTGTTAATAACCGTTGCTAATATTTTATAGCAGTCGTTGAAATTCAAGTCCATGGCAGCATACAATACCTTACAGCAACTGCCTAGCCGTCGTTGATTCAATGTTTAGCCGTCGTTGTTTTTTAAAAAAACGTTATTTTAAATATTATTGTTCTAAATTATAATTAAACCTGTACCTGCACAGCTGCACCTAAATATACCACACTAAAGCTGTTCCTCCATCGCATTCAATTTTTTCAATTACAAAAATATGCAATTTTGATATATATTACAATTTGCGTAGATACTTTTATAATTACATGAAATAGATTAAAATTATGTACACATACTCTATGACATAACAATATCTCCCACTTCTGTATTTCAAAAAGAATAACCTCTAATACAATTATGGGCAACATAGCTAATTCCTTTCATAATTTCGTAAAGAGTTTCTTAATAATTCACTCCCATATTCAGCACCTGAATTCCATAAAATTGGGTGAGTAAGACATTGTTTCAGAAACTTTCCACGAAACCACTCGCATACTCAAATACATATTCTATTTTCTTTCAGAATCATATTATACGGGGAAGAGAACACGAATAGAGTTGCCATCCAGGCGAAGTCTCTAAGCTGTTACAAGGGACATCTCCCTCTTCCGTTATGTATTGCATGCAAGACTTTTCAGGACATGTCCCCAGAATACAGAATATATACAGAATACAAAATGTTGTTCATCACTGCTCTAGCAGCTTCTTCCCATCACAGAAATAGAATCAAAATACATAATTCAAAATTCAATATTATCTAAAACTCAAATTAATAATTCTCGAGTCAGATATATCAAAATCTCCTAACATAATCGCATTTGGGTGTTTCATGTACAAACTCAAATTGTTTGATAACAGTATACTTGAGTTTCCAATAACTTAGTATAATTCAATCCTTTACAAAATTCATTTGCTGAAACCCATTCAAATACAGACTTTAAAGGAAATATAGTCTAAGCTTATTGTAATTGAATCTCAAAAAAAAAAATATATCTTACCAGTCAGAAAGTCAGCACATAATTTGATCTTTAATAAGTTAATAACTCTATTACAAAAGTTCTCTACTTAGAAATAACTTTTTATTGAATATTATTTAATAACCTATACAGCTAAGCAAATCTTGATGTATATACTTATGCTCAATGATACCAATTATAATATTCTTGTCATATCCCACGTAATACTTCCATTATTCTTTTCAGAATACTCGTCCTAAAGTCAAAATGGGATAACAATAATAAATTGTTCATTGCTCATAACCATAGATTTTAAAGTTTGTGTCACATATACTTAAATCTCATGATATGAAATGTTTTCATATATATTACTGCAATTTAGATACACAAAAACTTATAACCTCTAGAGTTTCGACTTATATTTATAATTATAGTTGATGCTTTCTCAAACACAATATGATGGTTAATCCTACATCTTAATTATTCAACACCTCACACTTGAACTCCTAATATTCTAGTAACTCAACTATATTATGATATTTGGATTTAACTTTATTACCTCATGTTCAATACCGCACAAATATTCTTTGTATTCCCAACCTTATTCCTTCTTCATGTCTCGTTTATTTGTTTAAACTCTATATTCCCAATTAAACTTCTTAAATCCAATTATATAAAATTACATCCAGATTATCCTTAGATCTATATTTCCATCATTATTAAATCATATCCCTAGTTCCCAACACTCCATTGCACAAGATCTATATTTCTCCGACTTTTCATTCTTTAAGCTTTCTCTCCCAGTTAGAAAATGATAACTCCGAACTCTTTTATTTATTCTATTTCGATACTCATAGTAGAAGATTTCCAATTTGAACATAGCCCTTCATAGTTTCATTATCACAATTTCATTATAGTGTTTTGCTACTCCTTCGATCCATCATTCATTCATTGAACGCTTGTATTACTATTATAAATCTCAAATATATGACTTAAGTCTCGGTATTTGATTTATGTCATCTACTGCTTTACCTCGCTTGCTTTTCCGAATTACAACTGTAACAGCTTACATTCCTAAATAGAATTTCCTCGAACAACCAGTTTATCCTACAACCATACCAACATAACTATTAAATCATATAAAACCCAATTCCAAAAATTCTTGGAGGATACTTTTGAATAATTTAATCTATCCTTTAACCTGAACTTCTTTCTATCTCAAAAACAGAATCAGAATGCTTACTTTATAACTTTGCAAATTCACACTCGATCTAATTTCCCAAAATATTTATTGCTAGCTCCAATGGTGATGATAAAATTCCCAATGTATAACTAAGGTTTCCTCAAACTAATTTGCCCAATATTAAACATCTCGAGATAATAGTTTTGTTCTAAAATCTCGACCTTTTCATAACCCATATAATCTCAAGCATACGAACTTATCAATATATTTCGGAATCTTACATTATATCAGAACTTTTAAACTCATATCCTCAAAAAGTAAAATCCATATTTCTCAAGGTTGATCAACAAAAGAAACTGGTGTCGTAATCATATCTCAAAATTTATATAAAGGACTTGAATCAAAACACATTTGCCTATCACAATATACTCAAATTTCTAGTAGCTTTGTAGAAACCAAACTCTTTGCAACTTCTTCTTTTGACAACTATTTTAATACATAAGAATATTGTATTCGTGAAGACATAATTGAGTTTCATAAGCTTATCAGTCCCATTGAATTAAAGTCGACCACTTATTGCAGAGCATATGAAATCGCTTAGAATATCTTACTTATATATATACCTTCAGAAATATATCGACAACTCTTGCTTAAATACATATAATCAATATCCATGACTTTCATATAATATATTAAGCTGTGGGGAATGATTAACATATGTTATTGGATCTCGAAACCCAAAATATACTGGAATACGTAACGGGGTGGACATAGTATAATATAGGTTGATATCATCAGATAACTTTTACTTACTTTAAAATATTTGAATAAAACTATCTTTCATAACTGAAACTTATGATGTATCTCAAATCATGATCAGGAGATCAATGCTAAACTCCATATAATCAAATACTTAGCGTTAGATCATATATTTCGAAAATCAGACAGACTTAGTACTTGAGAATTACAATTTTACAAGAAGTTGGACTTTATAATCATAAAACCATAACAATTTCAAGTCAGAAGTCCATTTCCTTTTAGGGAAATCATGAAATTCATATAACTTGCAATGGCGTAAATACGGCTTAGTTATAAGGTGGAGGGACAATGTGTACCTTAATGTTTTTCCAAACAACATTTCACTCCACAATCTACCTCCAAGAATCCCTTATCTTTAACTCCGGAATCACTTGAACTCCATAACATAGTTTCCAAGGTTTACCTCAACAACAATAATAAACAAGGAGTTATTAACCATTTCCTTCCTATAATAAACTAATATAATGGATCACTTCTAGTAGAATTCTTCTAACAATCGGATTATAGCTTTCAACAAAACCAGCTACAAGGAAAACTCCAAACAAGTTTCAATCCACCAACTAAGGGGAAAGATTCAATTTTTTTTCTTAACAAAGTCTTGCCATAAAACAGATTTTGAAATCTTCATAACAAGAGACAACAAAACTCGTGTAAATCTAAAATTTGTATTAGGAAAACGAAATAAACTAAAGGGGCTTGGCTTATACTCACAGAAGATGAGGCATTAGTGGTGGCAAGCAAAGCCACCCTCGCCACAAGCTAGCGTCAAATGCGCGGCACCAGCGACACAAAGAGAGGAGAGGGAGAAAAACTTGTGGGAGAATCAACACATGCATCAACTCATAACATGGACAAAACCCACGACACCCACTCGCCGGTGCGAAATCAACACCTAGTGACTGAACTCCAACCGATGAGAGAGAGAAAGATGCAAATTCACCATTGTTAGGGAATCAATAGAAGACCAAACGTAAGGAAATAATTGCCTGAAAGTTTAGGAGGTTTCTGGTGCAAAAATCACAAGACCGGGGAGGAACAAAGTGGGAGCCGAGAGAAATAAGAAATGAAGGACTGAGATGGAGGAGAGAAGGGAGCTAATAGGGGTTATTTTTTGTGAGTAGGATGATTATAAAAGAGCTACCCATTAGTTCCTCAAAATATCTAGAACTTTCTTCAAAACTTTATTTTTTTTTGTTTTTGGTAGAAACAATTGAGGGTTAGAAATGAGATTTCACAAGCTTGCTCCAAGAAAACTAGAATTTGTAAAGTATGGAAATAAAACTTTAAACTTAATCTCCAATTCATAACCCAATTTCAAAGGACATAAGTAAAAATCTAAATATAATTATCGTTAATGAGACACGATTAGAAATATGAGCTATTACATACTACCACCCTTAAAATGAATTTCGTCCGCGAAATTCCATAACGTAAAACTTCAAATTATTTCAAAACAGATAAGGAAATACAAAAATATGTTTCAGCGAAGGTCAAATCAAAAGAACGATTAAATCTTAACTTAACTTTTTCAAAAGTAATATTTATTATTCCCGACAATCTTTAGTCGAGATCATTAATTCCTCAAATCTTATATCGCTCTAATCCATACTTCTGTCCTAAATTCTCAAATCACGACTACGAATCCTAATTTCAATGTTTAAATACTTTCAGCCCAAACTGACATCAACAAAGCTTCTTCTTAAACTTATTCCACACTTCTCAACTTCAAGAAACAATACTCGAACATCATTTAATCAATCCCCATAATCTTTTACCTCTGCTAGGTGACTACTTAGCACACGATAGCAGGGTTGCTCTGAATTTTAACTAACTAATAACCCAAATCAATTTCAAACAATCCCAAATAACTTTCTTAAACTCATACGCCATGATATGAAGATCACGATAACTCTAAAACAACCTTGCTCTGATACCACCTGTAACAACCCGCACTTCCGAGCTGCAAGCTAATCATACTTAACATTCACAAATCTCAATAATTATTTGATAAACCATAATTAGACATTCACTTGTAGCGAAAATATAAACTTAAATACAATCTTCAAAACAAAAACCTCTAAGTGCTCTTGAAAAAATTTATATTATACTTGATCTTTAGAGTACACGATAAGAGAACATAAAAATCATTCTTTATTAACCATCACATTCTCCCGAGCGTCTCACTTATGACTTTACCCTTTTATGTTCTTGGTCCTTGAATTACTCTTGTCAAATCTCTATACCTGCAAATCACTTAATTATGAACTCTGCCCCCACCAGGACAAGTTCCATGAACAAAATCAGCAAAACTGAGTACACACTGTCCAACCAGAAAATCTTTTGGTGGCTTAAAACATATTTACAGATTTAAGTTTATCTTACGAAATATCAGAAATCAAGATATAGAGTAGTCATAATGAAAACAACAAAAAAATGATATAACAAATACTTATAGACAGTTTTCAATGCTACTCGTTTTAAATAACAATAAGAGTATCTCACAAATGATTAACATACACTTTCAATTAGAGAGATCTTGTATGGATTTCATAGGATCTAATATTATATTCCAAAATCAATTCTATCAGACATACTCTATGACATAACAATATCTCCCACTTCTGTGTTTCAAAAAGAATAACCTCTAATACAATTATGGGCAACATAGCTAATTCCTTTCACAATTTCGTAAAGAGTTTCTTAATAATTCACTCCCATATTCAGCACCTGAATTCCATAAAATTGGGTGAGTAAGACATTGTTTCAGAAACTTTCCACGAAACCACCCGCATACTCAAATACATATTCTATATTCTTTCAGAATCATATTATACGGGGAACAGAACACGAATAGAGTTGCCATTCAGACGAAGTCTCTAAGCTGTTACAAGGGACGTCTCCCTCTTCCGTTATGTACTGCTTGCAAGACTTTTCAGGACATGTCCCCAGAATACAGAATATACAGAAGACAAAATGTTGTTCATCACTGCTCTAGCAGCTTCTTCCCCTCACAGAAACAGAATCAAAATACATAATTCAAAATTTAATATTTTCTAAAACTCAAATTAATAATTCTCGAGTCAGATATATCAAAATCTCGTAACATAATCGCATTTGGGTATTTCATGTACAAACTCAAATTGTTTGATAACAGCATACTTGAGTTTCCAATAACTTAGTATAATTCAATCATTTACAAAATTCATTTGCTGAAACCCATTCAAATACAGACTTTAAAGGAAATATGTCTAAGCTTATTGTAATTGAATCTCAAAAAAAAAAATATTACCAGTCAGAAAGTCAGCACATAATTTGATCTTTAATAAGTTTATAACTCTATTACAAAAGTTCTCTACTTAGAAATAACTTTTCATTGAATCTTATTTAATAACCTATACAGCTAAGCAAATCTCGATGTATATACTTATGCTCAATGATACCAATTATATTATTCTTGTCATATCCCACGTAATACTTCCATTATTCTTTTCAGAACACGCGTCCTAAAGTCAAAATGGGATAACAATAATAAATTGTTCATCGCTCATAACCATAGATTTCAAAGTTTGTGTCACATATACTTAAATCTCATGATATGAAACGTTTTCATATATATTACTGCAATTTAGATACACAAAACTTATAACCTCTAGAGTTTCGACTTATATTTATAATTATAGCTGATGCTTTCTCAAACACGATATGATGGTTAATCCTACATCTTAATTATTCAACACCTCACACTTGAACTCCTGATCTTCTACTAACTCAACTATATTATGATATTTTGATTTAACTTTATTACCTCATGTTCAATACCACACAAATATTATTTGTATTCCCAACCTTATTCCTTTTTCATGTCTCGTTTATTTGCTTAAACTCTATATTCCCACTTAAACTTCTTAAATCCAATTATATAAAATTACATCCAGATTATCCTTAGATCTATATTTCCATCATTATTAAATCATATCCCTAGTTCCCAACACTCCATTGCACAAGATCTATATTTCTCCGACTTTTCATTCTTTAAGCTTTCTCTCCCAGTTAGAAAATGATAACTCTGAACTCTTTTATTTATTCTATTTCGATACTCATAGTAGAAGATTTCCAATTTGAACATAGACCTTCAAAGTTTCATTATCACAATTTCATTATAGTGTTTTGCTACTCCTTCGATCCATCATTCATTCATTGAACTCTTGTATTACTATTATAAATCTCAAATATATGACTTAAGTCTCGGTATTTGATTTATGTCATCTACTGCTTTACCCCGCTTGCTTTGACGACCCGTGAAGTTCTCATAACATATTCCATTAATCTATTTCCGAATTACAACTGTAATAGCTTACATTCCTAAATAGAATCTCCTCGAACAACCAGTTTATCCTACAACCATACCAACATAACTATTAAATCTTATAAAACCCAATTCCAAAAATTCTTGGAGGATACTTCTGAATAATTTAATCATTCTGAGGAATGATAAACATCTTTTGCTAGATGTTTGCAAACATCTAACAGGGGTAAAACTGACAATATATATGGGAAACAGTTGTCAGTCAAACAAAAAAGTTATCTCGAAAATTGCAAAGTGTCAGTCAAACTAAAAGGTAGTCTCGAAAATTCCAATGCTAAAAAATTGTGTTCATGCTACTAAAACTAGTGTTCGTGTAACTAAAAATAGTGTTCATGCAACTAACAAATAGTGTTCATGAAATATAAATAGTGTTTTATTCCTCTTCTATTCCATGGGACCCATATCACCACCTTTTCAGCCTTTTATTATTTTTTATTGCCTGTTAGATGTTTGCAAACATCTAGCAAAAAGAGGTTTATCATTCCTTTTAACCTGAACTTCTTTCTCTCTCAAAAACAGAATCAGAATGCTTACTTTATAACTTTGCAAATTCACACTCGATCTAATTTCCCAAAATATTTATTGTTAGCTCTAATGGTGATGATAAAACTCCCAATGTATAACTAAGGTTTCCTTAAACTAATTTGCCCAATATCTAACATCTCGAGATAATAGTTTAGTTCTAAAATCTCGACCTTTTCATAACCCATATAATCTCAAGCATACAAACTTATCAATATATTTCGGAATCTTACATTATATCAGAACTTTTAAACTCATATCCTCAAAAAGTAAATCCATATTTCTCAAGGTTGATCAACAAAAGAAACTTGTATCGTAATCATATCTCAAAATTTATATAAAGGACTTGAATCAAAACACATTTGCCTATCACAATATACTCAAATTTCTAGTAGCTTTGTAGAAACCAAACTCTTTGCAACTTCTTCTTTTGACAACTATTTTAATACATAAGAATATTGTATTCGTGAAGACATAATTGAGTTTCATAAGCTTATCAGTCCCATTGAATTAAAGTCGACCACTTATTGCAGAGCATATGAAATCGCTTAGAATATCTTACTTATATATATACCTTCAGAAATATATCGACAACTCTTGCTTAAATACTTATAATCCATATCCATGACTTTCATATAATATATTAAGCTGTGGGGAATGATTAACATATGTTATTGGATCTCGAAAGCCAAAATATACTTGAATACGTAACGGTATGGACTTAGTATAATATAGGTTGATATCATCAGATAACTTTTACTTACTTTAAAATATTTGAATAAAACTATCTTTCATAACTGAAACTTATGATGTATCTCAAATCATGATTAGGAGATCAATGCTAAACTCCATATAATCAAATACTTAGCGTTAGATCATATATTTCGAAAATCAGACAGACTTAGTACTTTATAATCATAAAACCATAACAATTTCAAGTCAGAAGTCCATTTCCTTTTAGGGAAATCTTGAAATTCATATAACTTGCAATGGCGTAAATACGGTTTAGTTATAAGGTGGAGGGACAAGGTGTACCTTAATGTTTTTCCAAACAACGCTTCACTCCACAATCTACCTCCAAGAATCCCTTATCTTTAACTCCAGAATCACTTGAACTCCATAACATAATTTCCAAGGTTTACCTCAACAACAATAATAAACAAGGAGTTATTAACCATTTCCATTTCCTTCCTATAATAAACTAATATAATGCATCACTTCTAGTATAACTCTTCTAACAATCGGATTATAGCTTTCAACAAAATCAGCTACAAGGAAAACTCCAAACAAGTTTCAATCCACCAACTAAAGGGAAAGATTCAATTTTTTATTCATAACAAACTCTTGCCATAAAACATATTTTGAAATCTTCATAACAAGCGACAACAAAACTCGTGTAAATCAAAAATTTGTATTAGGAAAACGAAATAAATTAAAGGGGCTTGGCTTATACTCACAGAAGATGAGGCATTAGTGGTGGCAAGCAAAGCCACCCTCGCCACAAGCTAGCGTCAAATGCGCGGCACCAGCGGCACAAAGAGAGGAGAGGGAGAAAAACTTGTGGGAGAATCAACACATGCATCAACTCATAACATGGACAAAACCCACGACACCCACTCGCCGGTGCGAAATCAATACCTAGTGACTGAACTCCAACCGATGAGAGAGAGAAAGATGCAAATTCACCATTGTTAGGGAATCAATAGAAGACCAAACTTAAGGAAACAATTGCCTGAAAGTTTGGGAGGTTTCCGGTGCAAAAATCACAAGACCGGGGAGGAACAAAGTGGGAGCCGAGAGAAATAAGAAACGAAGGACTGAGATGGAGGAGAGAAGGGAGCTAATTGGGGTTTTGTTTTGTGTGTAGGATGATTATAAAAGAGCTACCCATTAGTTCCTCAAAATATCTAGAACTTTCTTCAAAACTTTTTTTTTTGTTTTTGGTAGAAACAATTGAGGGTTAGAAATGAGATTTCACAAGCTTGCTCCAAGAAAACTAGAATTTGTAAAGTATGGAAATAAAACTTTAAACTTAATCTCCAATTCATAACCCAATTTCAAAGGACATAAGTAAACTTCTAAATATAATTATCGTTAATGAGACACGGTTAGAAATATGAGCTATTACACCTCTCCTCACTTTCGCCCCCATCTCCCCCATCTAAACTGTTATAGGGAAGTGGTTGATTTAATGAAAAATCATCCAATTGTCCAACCACACGACCAATCTCCTTCAAGTTCTCATGAATTGCTCCTCGGTTCAACGTTGCCTTCTTCGTAACACATAGTGATCGAGCATACTTCCTAGGGCTATCATGGTCATCTCTCACATCCCGTTTATTTGTTTGCCTCGCATCGCCTCATTGTAAGGGGTATTGCTAGTGCGAAAAGTGTTACTCTCTCCGCAATCTTTTTCCCCGTGCCCTAATTTGCCATAAAGATAGCAAAATACATGCAATTTTTCATATTTGACTCGCACTTTCTCCGAGAAGCCACCTCGAAATTTTAAATCAACCTCCTTGATTAGGGGTTTTCGAACATCAATCATTACACAGATTCACATAGACTTATTTACGCCTACGACATCTGTTCGGTCCATCTTTATGAATGCACCGATTTTATTACCAATTCTTTGAGTGTTTATCCTCATTAAATCACCCCCCGATTGGCAGATCGTAGACCTTAATCCAAAGGGGAACCATATGCAACGGATACTCAGATGGTTTGAGATCTTCATGAATGTCACTTAAGGCCAACACATGTTTGTCAAAGTGTTATGGTTGTGCCTCCATTACAAACTCTTTTTCTTGCCAGTGATGAAATTGAAAGAAAAAAGTATGCTTGTCAAGGGAATTCGCTTACATACCATATTTCGGATTCCAAATCTTCTTCATAGTTGATATTAGGGCATTTTCATTAATGTTCCTTCCAATCCAGATTTTCCCCATCACTCCCAGCGCCACCCTAGCATCATCTTCCTCACCTCCCTCAGTAACCCACTCAACCTCGTCGCCCCCCTGAGCCGTCTGTGGTGGACTCGGGTGACTGAGATTTTCTTTCTTCGTAGCCATACCTTCAATCATCCACTCAGAAACTCGAGCAAGAACATTCGAAAAGGAAAGAAACCCTAGTAGAAACTAGAACCAACAACCCTCCCAAGAGAAAAAAAAACTCATAGAGGGAACTGAATCCTAACTTGAGTTGTGAAAGGATAACCTAAATAAAAAGTTGATATGGGGTTGCATATTTGACATTTCAAGTATTTTAAAATGGATGTAATAATGAAATATCACCAAATAAAATTTCACTTACGCGCTCCTAGCTAAAAAAACTGGTGGTTCCTTCATTCCAAGCAAACTAAAGAGAAAAATGAAAACGAGAAGATAAGAAAAGGAGGAAAAACCCTCCACATTCCCACTAATTGAAAACACGGGCTGGCTACCATCCTATGTCACTACACTTTTAACTCATTTGCCAATAATTTACCTTACCGGCGATTGCTCATTGGTCGGCGACCTTGGCCGGCGAAATTATAGAGCATGTCGTTAGCTTTCCTGTTGTAATTTGTGCTTCTTGGCCCTCCTTTGTCAATATCATTCGCCGCCTCCATAAATCATCGATCTCGGCCAAATATCTCATTCATCGGTGGTGGCAGTTACACCTAAACACCGCGTTTTGTCCGTTCTGTTGTGGTGGTGGTTCTTCATTTCATTCATTTGAAGGTTGATATTACTTTTCATTCTTTTTTCATTTTTCGTTTTAGATCTTCACTTCTTCGTCTAATTTTCTTTTTTTCTTCTGCTTTGCTCTTCTCTTCTTCTTACAGTATGAGGCAACTTGAAGACTGTTGATGAAGGAAGTCAGGATGAACCAATTGAATTACTCTAGTTATGAGCTAACGTACTCTTGTTTTCGATTTCTAGAATTTTGGCAAATTTGAAGATTGGTGATGCATAAAGAACCAACTCAATTTACAGAATCCAACAGTTAAGGTCTTAGTAATTAATTGTTTCTTTTTTTGTATTTTGTACCTTTAGATCTAGTTATCAGTTTTTGAAATGAGCGAATGTGATTATGAAGTAATTTTTTACCAAAATTTATACATATTGTTTTTTATAAGATTTATACATGCTCTTTTGTAGATTTCGAATGTGATATTCTTATTTCATTTTGATATCTGTTGATTTATGCTTGGTTTGTCTGTATTTTTCTTAAATTTCCTGAAATTAGTTCAGTTTTTAATTGAAAATCTAAGATAAGTGGCATCTCTCAAAATGCTTTTAATTGAAATTGGTTCAGATTATAATTGGAAATTTTAAGTTAACAATTTAAGGCTTTTTCTTCTGTTGTCTGTGCTCATTTTCGGTGTGTTGCAGATTGGTTGTAACACTCGACAATTCTCTATTTTTCAAAATAACATTTTCATATAAAACTTAGAGAATTACAAAAGTATTATCGCCCATGTGATAACGTATCGGCTTAATTAGAATTTTGCAGCGGAAATAATAAATAACTTTGAAATATAAATAACTTAGTCAACCATAAGGTCAACTCCAAACCAAACCAAAAGTCAAACCAACTTAAAAGTAAATATCCAAACCATAACTAAATCATAACTATAAAAGTATTAAAGAACTAAAACACAAGCTCTCCACGAAGATCCGAACCCATGATGCATCATCTTCAGACCTGGAATGGTCGATGCTCTATTGATCCTGAGAGACTGCTCACCAAATGGGTCATCATAGGATCAATAAGGCACAACCATGATCGACATACAGAGTAGCACGTAATCAGCAAAACTGAGTACTACATACTAAATAATATATAAAACCTAACATGATACTAATAAACATTAACTCAAAGATAAATAATAACATAAATAAATAACAGACTGACTATACTGAACTAGACTCCAAAATCAATAGATTAATTGATATCCAAGAATAATTCCAATACTTAGTTTAATAACCAACCAATATTTATTTGTTGAATTAAATCAACAATCAACCAACCTTTCCATAGGTGAATAACCAACTTTACTAAACAAGGCCCACAGTCCTTATAAAGTAAATAAATAATATAATCCAAGGGAACAACATGATCCAACTCATGATCCAATAAACAATATAAATATTAATTCCCTCAAGTGAATTAATAAAATAAAGTTCCCAATCCCACATGTTTGCATCAATCATCCATACAAACATATAATAACCAACGTAGGCAACATGCTTCACACAACGGCATAAAACATGCAAAATCACTTGATTATAAGCCACATATGAACTATAAAAAGTTCTCTATACATGATACTACATCAATCCTAATCTTAGGACATGATGTTAATCTAATAACACATAGGTATGTACGTACCTTGTGTTGACAAAACGGGAGGCCACTTTCACAACCTTAGAATTCGCTTAAAGAATATTCCCCACCTACCAAATACCAACATAACCAAGTATTAATACTCTAATAAATTTCCAGCAACTTTAAAATATTTTAAACCCTCTTAAACATTAAAACTTCAACTTTTGGTGTCCCCTAGTATAGTAGTACCATACTAGTCATCAAAAACCCTTAAAATTCAACACTTTAATGTTTAAAAACCACCATAAGTGTGTTATTAAAATTTCCAGCAACATATAACATCTTTAAAACCCTTTCAAACTTACTCTAACACATTTATAAATATTAGAGTATCCAATTTTCATAAACTATAACATAGTATTACCATTTTCAACCCTTAAAACATTAAAAATCCATGCTTTGATGCTTTAAAACCCTAATTTAACAAATATACTAAATCTAAAATTTAATTACTTTACTATACTAATTATATAATCTGAAATCTATATTTAAATCATCAAAGTTGCAAACTTTAATTATTAAAACATCAAAACAATACTTAAAACATAAACTTAAACATTAAAATAAAATATAGAGGAAGAAAATAACCAAAGAAGAGAGGGAAGAACTCACGGCAACCGAAAGAGAGGGGAGGACGGTCGGCTGCCGGCGGTGGCGTTGCTGCTGTCGTCGGTGGTTGGCAGTGGTCGGCCGAGAGAGAACCGAAGGGGAGAGAGAGAAAATCGAGAGAGAGAGGAGGAGGAGAGGCGTGGGAGAGAGAGAGAGAATAGAAAGTTAGAGTGTGTGTTTAGTGTGGCAAATTAATGAAGGGTTTATAGGTTCCCCATTAAGGGTCCAATAGTGGGTTGGGCTTTGATGGGTTAGTTTAATAAAGATGCTCATAGAAGAAGCGATAAGGTTTGGGCTCCTCTAAGCCAATATTAAAATCTTTTGTACTTCCAATTCAACTAAATGAATATTAAAATAACTTTTAAAGTATGACTAAATAAAATATTTGATTATTTAAGACATTAAATAATCTCTTTGACCTTCAAATAGTCAACACTTTTAAGAAATTAATTATTTAAATACTAAAATATATATAAATATACTTTAAAATATATTTATAAAATTCATAAAATTGTGGGGGATTACACTGGTGGGATGGTGTTGTAAGTCATTAGATCGCAGGGATGTGGAGCTTTCCATGGCGGTTGCCCGGTCTATTTTGAACGAGAGAAATGATGCTATGTTTCGGGGTACAACCCGTCATCCTACAGAAGTGATTGCAAGTGCCAAGTCCTTGTTGCCGGCGTTCCATGAAGCAAAGGACAGCATAGTGCTGCAGCGGTTGCCACTGTCAGGCACCACAGGAGCTGCTGGGCGCAGGTCTGATGCGCGTTGGTCTAGCCCTCCTCCTAATGTGCTGAAGATTAACGTGGATGGTGCTGTAATTGGTAACGCTGGTGTGGGAATTGGAGTAGTTGTGAGAAATCATGATGGGCTGGTTGTGAGAGCAGCATGCCAACAAGATAAAGAAAGATGGGAGGTGAGTGTCGTGGAAGCAAAGGCAGTGGTTGTGGGGCTCCAACTAGCTTTACAAAGTGGAGGTAAATCGATTATTGTTGAGAGTGATTGTATGCAGCTTGAGTCGAAGTTGAACGGTGGAGGGGTTGATGATTCTTACCTTGGTGTGGTTATTCGTCGCATTGTTGATCTTGTTGAGGTTTTTGATTGTGTTAAATTTGTTCATGTTTTTAGGGAGGTGAATAATGTTGCTCATACTATTGCTCATTTATAGCCTTTAGATTACTCTACTAGAATTTGGGTAGAGAGCTATCCTGTTAGTATGGATGATGTAATTTCCTCTGATTTCCGTTTGGCGATTAATAAAATTTAAGCCTTTTGGCTTCCCATAAAAAAAATTAAGGCTTTTTTGGAATACATTTTGTATTTTAAACCTTTTAAATTTGCTTCTAATTTGCCTCTAATTTGCTAGTTTCTTAGATTATACAGTATGTCAGTATCTAAAACTTATTTGCGTGTTCGTTAACACTTATTTTTTCTCTAAAGGTTTCAAATCAAATGGAGATGGAGAAGTGAAGGAGATACTCGTTAATGAATATATTAAACATTTACTATAGATTTCAAATGTAATTAGGAATGTAATCCCCTGTAATATAGGTCATGTAGGAATAAGTTATCTTTGCCATTGTGTATGTAATTATTCTAGGGATGTAATATTGAACGTGTACGTGCAGCAAGAGTTTCTATATAATTATGTTAACGGTTTTTTCACCATATACCCCCGACAAATTAAAAAATTCACCATATACCCTCAATGTTCCAAAAATTCACCATATATATACCCTTGAGTTTTCGAAAACGTTCACGAAATGCCCTTTTTCTAACTTCCGTTAACTCTCCGTTAGCTTTATTTACGATTTTGCCATTACTAACCCTAAACCCTAATTCTAATCTAACCCTAACCCTAATCTAACCCTTACCCTTACCCTAATCCTAAACCTAAACCCTTACCCTTACACTAAACCCTAACCCACCCCTGACCCACCACCCCTCCACCCCATTGACCCCCCCCTCCCCCCTCCACCGCCGCATCCCTCTCCCTTCCACCGCCGCATCCCCCTCCCCCTCCCTCTCCCCTCCGCCGGAGCCCCTCCCCCCTCTCTCCCGCAGCCACGGCGTCCCCCCACCCCTCGCAGGCGCGGCCTACCCATCCCCCTACCCTCTTTCCTCCCTCGCTCTTCTCTCCGTTCGATCTACTCCATGGAGAGGCCGCACTCGCGCCAGTGTTACGCGTTTTTGCGTGTGTTCCGTGGTGTTCGAAGGGGAGGGGTGGGGTTAGGGGAATTCGAAGTCGAAGGGGAAGAGTGGGTTAGGGGAATTAAGTCGAAGAGGTTAGGGGAATTCGACTGGGGAAGGGGGATGTGGTGGGGAAATCGACTTTAGGGAGAGGGGAGGGGGTGGGGTTAGGGGGAATTCGAAGGGGAGGGGGAGGGGGTGGGGGAATCGACGGAGAGGGGGGTGGGGGAATCGACGGGGAGGGGGAAGGGAGTAGGGGAATCGACGTGGAGGGGGGAGGGGTGGGGGCCAACGCCGGTGGAGTGAGGGGGAGGGGGGGGGGGGCTGGGGGGGGTGGAGGGAGGGGGAGGGGGAGGGGGAGGGGGTGGGGGGTGGGCTGTGGTGGAGGGGTTGGGTTAGATTAGGGTTTAGATTAGGGTTAGGGTAAGGGTTAGGGTTAGATTAGGGTTAGGGTTAGATTAGAATTAGGGTTAGGGCTTAATGATGGCAAAATCGTAAATAAAGCTAACGGTGAGTTAACGGAAGTTAGAAAAAGGGCACTTGGTGAACGTTTTCAAAAACTCAAGGGTATATGGTGAATTTTTGGAACATTGAGGGTATATGGTGAATTTTTTAATTTGTCGGGGGTATATGGTGAAAAAACCGTTATGTTAATTACTTTGATTTGTAGATTGTGCTATCCAAACCTTTTGTAGGAAATGAGTCAAATGTTGTCTCTTAGTGCCCCTTATATGTTGTCTCATTTCCTACAAAAGGTTTTGATCATCGGGAATCTTGTTATACATTCTGACCGGAGCGATTTATAATCTGAGCTTTTGATCATCGGGAATCATGGTCGTAACAGAGCAGTGCGAAACAAGAGTTTTCAACGTTCAAGAAGAAATGCTTAGTGACTCGTTGCTACAATTCTCGTTTGTTATGCCTTGGGGTTAGAAGAGGATTTGGATTGTATGCTTAACTTGTGATTGTCTCTTTAGACTCAGCTCTCCTCCCGATGATCCAGGTAACTAGTTGTTATCTTAGAACCATAGTGATTAGGGTATTATTCGGTATTAGATTAATACGTTAGGAATTATCTAAAATACTTTTTGAATGATATTTTTGATGAAATTTGACATGAACATACGTGACACATGATATGTGAATACTATGTAGAGAAAAAATAATTTTCGCATGATTTTTAATATTTATTTGATTTAATTAGTATTTTGTGCGTTTTTGGCTAAATTTCATAATAATTATTGAACGACTGTTAAAATTGATGAAATCATTTTTTCTTAGATCATGTTACATGCGTATAATGTATTCCATGCCTTAGAATAATTTTTATCTACTGTTTACTGTTTTAGTTAATTGATATATCTGTTTTTTGTAATTTCTGTTCAGTCAGTATATAATTCACGAAAACTATTTATAGAGGCAGAAAAATTAATTTATTTGAATAATATGTATTTCCGTGATTTTTTACATGTTATGTGAATTTTTGGTAATTTTTGGGCGTCTGTTTATATTATTAATTATTATAATGGCTTATTTGAGGAATCTGTATATTAACTGTTAAAAATACTTTTTGAGTCCGAAAATTATAAATAAAAATTGTACCATGTCATTAGAGCTATTAGGGTTATATGATACTTTTTTTGTAATTTTAATGCTCGAATTTGTTAGTTTCATAATTATTATGGTGTTTTTGTGATGAAATTGAGGATACACTTTTAAATTGTTTGAAGGCTTGTAAATCAGATATAATTTATAATTTAATATATTCTGGGTTGATGATTTTCAGTAGTATACAGTATGCATCATTTTGGTAACCACATGTTTAGGTTTGATTTATGGAATAAAATGATTTAATTGTTATTACTCTTTTAATGAATATGATTCAGAGTTAATTGGTGATGTATTTGTGATTGAGAGTGGTTGCTGTAAAAACCAGTATATTGTCATTTTTGATGTTTGGGAATGTTCAAGTGTTATTGTGAGAATTATTTGTTGATTATTGTATAAGTGATTTATTTTGAGGAATTATGAAGAACTGTTTGATGAACTGTGGGTATAAGGCCGGGTGGCATCCCTTTTTGATGAATATTTTTGATGAATGATACTTAGTTTGTATGCATGATTGTATTTTGAGATAAGAATATCCGGTGGGATAGATGTAGTCCCCGGTTAAGAACATGCCAACCACCTGGTTTGCGAACTAGGGGTACACCCGGGTTAATTGTTGTCGTCCGAGAGGTCGTGGAGTTCGCGTGTTCTACCCTCGCACGGGAGTTTGGCCATTCTTAGACACGGGCAAGGGGGGAACGTAAGCCCGTAGACCGACTCCGGAGATTGCGATCCGACAAACTTTAGGAAGTGATTTGCGAATCACTGGCGTTCGGTTTCTGACTCAATAACTTGTTGTATTTTGATTTATTATTATTATTTATTTATATTGGAAATTATGTCACTCACTATATTATGCTTACTTATTGTTAATGATCTCTTGATTTATCTATGAGCTTTATGATTTCTATGTGCATGATATGATGTAATGATTGCATGTTATTCCTTTCTTAATAATCTTCTTCTGAATCGTGCTTTGATTGCTATTGTTCTGGGAGAACTGCTAGCTACTCCCCACTGATTGTGGATATTTGTTGTATATTTTGCAGGTTTTGTTGATGGGGATTTCCTTTTATTTTGGGCTCGGGTTGAGATGCGAGAAATAATCTATTAGGGTTTTAGTTCTAAACTTCTCTTTAGTTTGAGATAGTTTTCTCATTTTGATTTTAATCTAAGTAATTAATTTACTTATAGTATCTACTTATGTTTGTTTTTATCACTTAGTTATTTAAACAATAATCTTGTAGTAGTGACATTCCCAGAAGACGATGTTTCCGCCATCGTCCTAATAATTATATTATTATTTCTTTCTTTTCCGCCTCTGAAATTCTGGGGTGTTACAAAATGATATAATTTTCTCAAGATACACAACATCATAGACAATACAAGGCATTACACTTTCACATAAATGAATCATATAGCACACGCATAAGCGCAAACACTCAAATACTCAACCCTTCAATTTTCCTAATTTCTCATCGATTCTCAACCACTAATAATCCCAAATTGATTTCAAACTTTCCCGAGAATCTTTTACCCTCGCTAGGTAGCCAACTCGGCATACGGTCGCAAGGTTGCTCTGATACCATCTTGTAACAGCCCGCTCTTTCGAGCTGTTAATAAAACACACTCAACTACTACTGTAACACCCCCGCCAAGCCGAACCCTTTTTCATTTAATAAAACTCGAGATGGGGGAAAATCCACGAAGGTTCGACTCAACGGGCGTGTTACCGCCGCACTTATCTCCTTGGAAATAAATGCAAGGCTACATTAATCACTAACTTACATGGACATTTAGTCCCTTTTTGAAAGAAATACTTTAATAATAAATTAATATTTTACGAAAATTTCGTGCAGTCTCCTTTGTAAATTGGACAACCCAAAATGGGAAAATGTTTGAAAAACCCGTTAGAAATAAAATATATATACCAAATCTCAAACTCAACGCTTTCGCGGAGTACCAGCTAAAGAAAATCAGGAGCACTATTGCTCAACCAGAAACTAGAAATGAAACTAAATCAATTAATTATCTAACTATTACAAAATGGAACATCCTCGCCTCAAAGAAAACATAAAACATTCATAGCTGAGATCGTAGTACTTAACCGCTTCTATCTTGGAAGAGATGCTCCGTAACTTCAACCCGACACTATTGTAACACTTCGCCACCCACCAAGTGACAAAGCCACAGTAGTGACAAAACAAAACATTGACATACACATCAGCACAACGCCGAGTACTAACCCATAAAACATTCTTAAAACATGCTTTGGTGTCTACGATTCTCACGTAATCAATACATGTTCACATCATTCATAACCATATCACAACAAAGATAGCAATATTCACATAATCCATACGTTCACATGTAGATATATATACAATGATTAATTACATAATTAATCTTAATTAATCCAGATTATTTAAGGAGAGGAAAGAGAACGCCACGAAGGCGGGGTCAATCCCTGTAACCACTTACTTCAACATTGTAGGCGGGGTCAATCCCCGTAACCACCTACTTCAACATTGTAGGCCGGGGTCAATCCCCGTAACCACCTACGGATAACATAATGGCCATAATAACAGAGTCCCTAGTGTGCACACCCGTTCTACTTGGATCACAACAAGATAGAAGGAAGACAAGTAAATGAGAATAATCAGCATAGTAACCGAGAGAACCCTGTAGGGGCCTGAACCACTCATACAGGCAACCTGTTCATCATTTCCCTCCGATATTTCACTTTACGTGATTAACATCTTTTAATTCACGTCATCACATAAATCACGTATATAATTACGTCATCATTGTTCAATCCAGTGTGAACATATTTCATCCATCATAATCTCAATCCATTCATAGTGGTTGCATTAACTCATTTCATAAATACAACCGTCACTTGAGTTCATTTATCACTTCAGATTCATAATCATTTCATAGCATCGTATCATCATAATCATCATAAAACATTTCATTTCCCGCAATCCATATGCAAAACATATCATTAATCATGGAAAGTAATCATAAGCATGTCTCATAACTTAAAGTACTTTTAAGAATAACAACAGAAACATATCAGAAGCATAGCAGAAACATAGCAGTATTTTCGTATCTCTAATCGTTTAAGAGTCATTCATCCTTTCAGATAGTTTCAGAGTTAAAAGGTATACTTTAACATATTAAGAATACATGAACATATATCATTTCTTAGTATATAATTCACCTCTCACAATTCAAATACACATAAGTCATTTTTACTTATTTTCAGATCATTTCAATAAATATAAGACATACTAGTTCGTTAATGATAAGCCATTCATCGTGTATATTGTTAAACCACTTTAAACTCAATGAAAGATTAACCACAATAAGCATAGGTCTCCTGTTAGAGGTTATCTAACGTGACTTAACTTTAACTTGGTAATCCGAAGTTCATTAGACATATGCTAGTTTAAGGTTCAGAAAATGCTTTATAGACATATAACCTCGAATCCATATCCAAATAGAATAACATTGATCTTGTTCAGATGTAGTTGTACTTCTTACTCACTTCTCTAGGCCAATGAAATACTAACAAATCCTTTAATGGAATAATAACTATTTAGAAGTTGCGAACAAAATTACTAATTCACATTATCAAATGTGTTCTAACGGAAATTCAGAATTATAAATACAAAGAGTACTTTAACTAATACTACCAATCCTTATACTCCACAAATGTTCATGTTCTCTTAATTACCTCGATAAACCAACTCACTAATCAATTACTTCGTGATTGATTATTACTTACACCTCAATGGCTTCCATCAACAAAGAAACTATAATTCATATTGAACCATCAAACCCCTTTAAACCAAGTTCATAACTTATAATTAAAATAGTCTTACAAGATACAACTAAAACCATCTAA
The DNA here is from genome assembly GCA_947648045.1 of Beta corolliflora. Taxonomy (NCBI): domain Eukaryota; kingdom Viridiplantae; phylum Streptophyta; class Magnoliopsida; order Caryophyllales; family Amaranthaceae; genus Beta; species Beta corolliflora. Next base: position 206,105 of record CANSZD010001984.1, read on the forward strand.
GATTATCAATTATCGTTAAGAATATTCTAATTCGGGTTTTTGACCAACCATTAGCAACAACTCAATTACATAGTCTATTTTAAGACTCTTGGTAAATACTTAGCCTCACTGCATCATATATATTTCTTAAACAAAACCATCCAATTAACACTTTCATACAATCATCCAACACACCAACATCCATTTAAGATTCCAATACACAATCAAACCATAAATTCAACATCCTTAGCAACAACACCCATCTAACAATCACAATTCAAAATCAAATCATAAATTCTCATCCAAAAATTGAAACCATAAGAATAAGAGCAAAGGAAGGAGTAAGGGGTTAGTACCAAGCTAAGGCATCAACAATAAATAACCAAATTTCAGAAATCATATCTTCAATAACACCTCTAACATGAGGAAAGTAAAAGAGAAGAAGAAGGGGGTATAGTACCAACAAGGCAGCAGCACGAGGAGAGAGAAAACAAGAGCAGGGAGGAGAAAAGACCACCAGCGCACGGCGGCGAGCACCGATGTGGTGGCGACATGAGCGTCGAACGCCGGATCTCGATGCAGCAGCGAAGGGCAGCAGCGAACAACAACCACACACAACACCTCCACCACAAAGAGGAGAGAGAAGACGCGAACAGAGAAGCGAAACGCAGCAGCGAACAGGAGCAGGGGAGAACAGCTGCGTGAGAGAGAAGGGCTTGGTTGAACTCCGGTGAGCTCCGGGTTTCCGGTGAGAAGTCACACGAGCAGGGGGAAGGAGAGAGAAACGGGGTTCACAGGGAGGAGAGAGAAAATAAGAGGGGTTGGGTTTTGGGGTTCTCACGGGGAACACGAGGAAGGAGAGAGAAAATGGGGTTTTGGGGTATTTGGGATTTCCCACGAGGGTCACGAGGGTGAGAGAGAAAAATGGGGGGGTTTTGTTTCCCAACTTAAACCGACAAACATAAATGGAAGGAAGGAAAACTGACTTTAGTTATTTAAAATCCAAAAATATAATTAATACTAATAATCTCATAAAACAAAATATATTACAAACACTACAAATATTCCAAACTCAAATAAAATAAGAATTTTCAAAACATAATTAATTTTATAATTACAATTAACGCTAATTAAAATGCTATTAAAAATCGGGGTATTACAACTACAACCTAGAATTAACTCTTAATTAAATAAGATCGAAGCGGAAAAATATCCTTATATACACCAATATCTCGACTAAAATTCCCAAAATTATATACAATAAAATATCAATAACTAATCTCGAATCGGCTATCTAAAATACAAACTTAATCCATAATCCAAATCTTAATCTCGCTCAGAGCCACTTCCAATCCGGAGCTCTCAATACACAACCTGCAAATTCAGGAAAGAAATACAAAACAAATAAAATTCCAAAATGAGTGGAAATTAGGTATAAATGAATCAAGCCGATTGAGTGTTTACGCTTATGCGTGTGCTATATGGATCCATTTATATGCATAGGTATTACTTGTGTGTATATTTGCTTATGTGTATAATGTTATCTTATTATGACTTGATTGTTTGTGATATTATTTACTTAAAAGTGTGTATTTCAAGGAAAGTTATATGTTATGTTTAAGTAAATGAATTTCAAATGAGATCTCTGCAAATGAGATTATTGGAATCCAATGCCAACAAGTTTCCCTTTTTGTTTTCTTTCTCCCGATTTGCTAGTCGAGTTGAAGTAGAGATCAAAAGATGATGGTAGAATGGAGATTTGGATGTCTAATGTCTTTGCGAGCTTGAGATTTTGGTTTTATTTAAATAATTGTTTGCAAGTTTCGAGGACGAAACTTTTGATAAGGGTGGTAGTATGTAACAGGCTTATTTTAAGAGTTTTTATTAAAATGTTAAATTTAATTATTACGTTAATTATGTTTCAAATATTCATATTTTATTTGGGTTAAAAGTATGAATATTTAATTCTGTCGTGTTTATAATATATTTATTAATTTAATTTTATGAAATTTTTGAAAATATTTTTGAATTTTAATGATTTTAAATTAGTTGAGTGGTATTTGGGCAAATAGTATGTCAATTTGGGTCCTTATCTCATTTTATTGTCGGTTTGGGGATTTGGGCAACAACCCCCTTGTCGGTCCATGTTCAAAAACTAAACCCCAACCAATTTTCTCTCTCCTCGATTTCCCTTACTTCCCGTGGAAACCCAAAACCCCAAAACGCTCTCTTCCCCCCTCCCCGTGAACCCCCTCGGTTTTTCTCTCTCTCCTGCGCTGCCTTCACCGGCGTTCCTCAGCTCGCCGGAGTTTTTCCTTTCATCTGCTCGCGACCCAACTGTCGTGGCGTCGTTGTTGTTGATGTAATGTCGATGTTGTTGTTGTGGTGTTGCCGCTGCTCTGTTTTTTTCTCGCGACGTTGTTGGTGTTAGCGCTTGTCATCTCCCTCCTTCAGTGTTGTTGCTGCTGCTGGTGTTTTCTCTTTTCTCCGTTGCTGTTGTTATTGGTGTGCTGCTGCCGCCTTGCGCATTCCACCGTCGACGCCGACTTTGTGTGTGGGTGGTTTGTCGAGTACCAAAGGTACTAACCATTCCAATTTCTCTTTTAAATTGAATATATATTCCATTGAAGTTATGAAATTGGGTTTTGATTATGAAAGTGTTCGATGGTTGATTATGTGAATATATATGTTGAATTATTGATTACTTGTTTAAATCAAAAAAACCAATGGTGTTGTTGTCTTGTCGATATGTTGTTGTTGTGGCAGTTGTGTTGTTGTTGTTACGATGTTGTTGTTGCGTTGTTGTTGCTGCGTTGTCGTTGTTGTTGTTGTGCTGTTGAAGTTGTGGTGGCGGTGGTAGAGTAGTGTTGTTAATGTTGTTTTAGATTCCAACAACACAAGAATCTTTTGGTTCTTGGTAGTGTTAAATCAGATTATAATTCTGTTTTGTTATAATTGAAATCAATTAATGAGTTGAACATGATTTCTATGTTTAGTATGAATTGTTGGGTCACCTTAAATGGAAGGAGTCATATAAAATAGTTCTTTATCTAATTGAATTAATTTTCTCAATTATAGATTGTTGTTTGAATTAGTGGATGGCTTATTGTATTAAGAAACTTAGCTAAGTTAGTTTTCCTAAACGGATATTAATTGTGGAATGGAGATTGGTATTTATTAAATTAGCGAGGTGAATCATAGAATTGAGTTATGAAATATTATAGTAATATGTGAATTAATTTGCTAAACCTATGATAATGTCTGAATTAATACTAGAATGTTCTCAAATTGGTAAGTATAATTCTACGAAGTTGTGTTGATTACATGAAAGATTATACTAAAAATGTAGTGATGAACTATAAAAGTTAGTTTCTAAAAGAGTTTATAATCTAATTGGAATTGTTCAATGAATTGAGTATCATATGAATTAGACTTTAAAAGTCGATTGTCTTAATTAGTAATCTCACATGAAATCAGAGAGAGGTTTAACTAATTACTATTAATAATATGAAGAGTATGGGAGTTAGTTTACCTGACTATGGATTAGATTAGTGAAGATGTGTTCAATAAAGTGTTTTAGTTCGATAACTATAAATGGAATAATATAATAAAGTCGGGACTATTTGACTAGTGTTCACTAAATTAAAGTTGTGAACTACTTTAAAGAAGTCCCACTTAGATAATGGAATGGTTTTCGAATTAGTAATGAGATAAACTCGCTCTATATGATTATGGGCATGGTCCGTAGTTGAGTTGTTGCTGAATATGTTATTTGGAACTCGACTAATGGTATAGTGTAAGTCATAAATAATTGTTTTCATTATTCAAGTTGATTAATAAACCTGGAGTGTGGTGTGTAAGTTAACTCTCCTTAGTTAATTCTAAGAGAGAGACCTATACATTGTGAGTGTCATTGGGGCTTGATAACTGTTATTATTGTTGAGATGAATATAGATTGATAATTATGAAGTGCAGAAGAGTGTAAACTATTTATATACAAAAGTATGCGTCATGCGTAATTAGTTTAGTACCTCTCGTTAGTTAATTCAAACTCAGAGACCTTTTGCCATTATTGATTGTATTTACAGAGTATGATTGTTCATAAGTTGTGGTTCACAAGTTTTATGATTGGTATTGAATTGAATATAAAAGCATATTTGTATTAGTCTTGAAATACCTATAAGGATACTATGTTAAGTGATTATGGTTCTCTAAGGAGAAGTCTACTGGTTTGGCTTGTTGTACAAAAGTTATTAAGAATTATTATAACTATGGATGAGTTCCAAGAATGATCTGATTGTGCTATGAATGATAATCGAAAGAAAGCTAAAGGGGAAAGTAGCCTCGTCTGAGTCGACGGATGAGGCGACATGAACAGTACCCCATGGATTGTGAACCTTGGGGGGCCCACAAGGAAACATGCCCATTGCTCTGTGGGGCGATAATCGGGCGATGTATCAGGTAATGTGAAACTCGTGGATGGTTGATTGAATCAGCGGAAAAATGAACTCCGGACTAGTCGCAGTTGTTGGCCAAAAGTAAAGCGAATGGTTGGGTGACAACCTCCACTGTCGGAGTGTAAGCTTTGTCTCCTCCGCCGCGTTCTCTTTCCCCCTGGTTAAAAAGAAAGTTATTTCAAAGTATGAAAGTTATTTCGATATCGGATTCCCGATAAGGAATCGTATCATGGTGAGTTGTTTCGATATTGGATTCCCGATAAGGAATCATATCAGGTAATGTAATGAATGTTTATTCAGTACTTGAATATAAATGATGATATTAGATTCCTAGTAAGGAATCATATTTTGATATTGGATTCCCGATAAGGAATCGTATCATGGTAAGTTGTTATGATCTTGATAAGGAATCATATTTTGATATTAGATTCCCGATAAGGAATCATGTCATGGAATGTTGTCATGTTACTTTATTCCTGATAAGGAATTGGTTGTAAAGGTATAAGAAAATGATTAATATATTATTTGAGAATATAAGTTGGATTTCTGATAAGAAATCGATTAATGGAAATAAATTATATTAATTATCTCAGAGTTGGTAAACTTAGATTCCTGATAAGGAATCGTGATATATTTGAAAGACTAATTAAATAAGGATATATGAAATATATCTTTATTGTAATTGCTTGGGAGTCGCCTCGTTGCATTTGTTGTTATGTGAATGATGGTGTACTATAAAAGAAATAATCGGATAAAGATATAATATGTATGTGGTCAACAGGAGTTGATGTGATGCATGTTGTAACAGTGTGAATGTTGCGATTATATTGACCGTTGAGTCGTTTTCATGTAAAAACCACCAAAGCATGTGTTAATCACTTTACGGGTTTAGTACTCGGCTTTTGATGTGTGTATGTTGTTTTGTCATTTCGTGGCCCGTCACTTAGTGGGTGGCAATATCCTAAATGTTTCGAGTTGAAGTCGTAAGTTAATCTTTTGCAAGTTGAAGCTGATACGAGTTGGTGTAGTATGGTGTTTGTTTTCGAGGCGAGGACGATCCACTTTGTAATAATTAATAGTTTATTTTCTATAATCTATTTCTGTATTTAAAAGTCGTTAGTGCTCCTGGTTCTCTCTTGAGGTTGCTCCGCGAAAGCGTCGAGGTTGTTGAGTTTAGTTGGGATTATTTTATTTATTGAAATTGTAACAGGTTCACATTATGTGCCGATTTAGGGTTGTCCTATTTTCAAAGGAAACTCTGTCGGAATTTCTAATGAATTTTATTAAAATAGAGTGAGAATCAGGCGTGGTTATAATAGTTAATTAAATTGAATAGAATTGGGATTTGAGTTACATACTCTCCGATGTAGTTCGGTGAGTGTGATGGTAATAGTTCGGGTTAGCTCGATCAGAGTCTCTTTCGCTGTGCTTAATCCTTTGTAAGCTGGTCGTGAAAACTTGGGTTGTTACAGTCGCCTCTTAGGCAACACTAAAGGCAATTTGGAGGCGACTTGCAAAGGTGTTTTTGTAGTAATGAATGAGCTTTTAGGGGCCGCATCAATTTCAATAATGCCTAAAAGAACATTTAGAGGGAATCATAATTCAATTGATGCTAAAGAAAAGTTCAGGGGCTATATGAATTTCATTAATACTAAAAGTTACTTTTAGGGGCAACCTAGATTTTAATATTGCTAAAAAGATGTTTTGGAGGCAACTATTGGTTTAATAATACTAACAAGTACTTTTAGGGGAACTTAAATTTCGCTGATGTTAAAAAAAAAGTTAAAAGGCAACCATTAATTGATTAATGCCAAAGCTACTTTTAGGAGCAACATAAATTTCCCTTATGCTAAAAAAAAGTTTTAGAGGCAATCATTATTTCATTGATGCTAAAAAACTACTTTTAGGGGCAGAATAAATTTCCCTGATGCTAAAAAAAGTAGTTTTAGAGGCAACCATTATTTCATTGATGCTAAAAAGTACTTTTAGGGGCAACCTACATTTTACTGATGTTGAAAACAACTTTTAGTGGCAATCAAATTTAACTAATGCTAAAAAGCATGCACTTTTAGAGGCAACAAAAAATTGGTTGCGTTAAGGTGTTGCCTCTATAGGCAAATTTTCTTGTAGTGTTTTCTTTTGTTTGCAGGGAATTTGATAAGTTACTGAAAGCATTGGATTCTTCATAATGTAAAAAGTATTTCGGTCGTGCGGGACCCTAAAAACCAGCGCTTATCGGGGGCAACCCGACTTTATTTCTAACTTTTAGTTGTTATCTTTATTTTTACTTTATGACTAACTTTGCTAACTTGTGTTTCCGTGACGTGCTCTTGGTTGTGGTGGAAGTGTAACTACTGTATGGCATACTCTATGTTCATTACCCACCTTTTCTATGAGTTGTACCCTTCCCTTATCTTTTGCTTCTTTGTTCATCTCAGTGTTCATATTGAGGACACTGTGAAGTTCGGCTTGGGAAAGGGTATCACTTCGTGCATGCTAGCTGCATACTAGTTTAGATTTATTGCTCTAGTAGGATTGTTACATGGTTTGTACCGCTCATTAGGGGGTAGGAGTTTACATGTAACGGAAAAAAAATGACTGCTTTCTTAGTTGCATTAGCATTTTTTCATTCATATTAGATTTTATATCATGTTAGTTTAATTTGCATCTATGGGACTATTGCTAGCATTTTTTAAGAACCTTGTTGATATTTCACTACACTTCCTAATTATCATTCATCTTGTTCATAATTCATCATAGCACGATTGTTTTGCAATTGATTGTTCGTGGTAAGATTGTTTGATCTCTCTCTTGCTCGATTTAACTTTACTGTGCAGACACCTTAAACCAAGTGAACTTTTGTGCCTGTAAACTTACGTATCCGTGTCAGTTTTGTTCTTTCATGTGTGATTAGTTCCTCAGTTTTCGGATTGATCTTGATTTTGACTTGGTACTCTTTGATTTTTGATAGTGTTGACATTTTGATACGATTGAGGCATATTATTTCATGATCTTAGCTCCAGAGTTAGTCACATTTTCATATTTTCCTTTCTCTAGCCCCGTTGAGCCTTTCTAACTATGTTTGATTAATACCTATATTGCAAGCCCTGAGCTCATTTGATTCTTGTCCCAAGCCTAGCTTGGGGGAGCGAGTATTGGTTTTACTTTGGTTAATGTTGAATGAAAGTGCTCGAAATATGATTTACTTGGAGGAAAAGTATGTTACGAGCTTGGAAATTGAATCGAAAAAACAAAAAGTAGAAAAAAAATGATAAAAATTGGGAAATTCCACTTGGTACCACTATACTTTGGACTTTTCTATTTGGTCCCAAATTTTTTTTGGATTCCATATGGTACCACTATAGTTTGGTCTTATTCTGTACTTTAACATGATATTAAACAAAACATTAGTTTCAGGGTTAAATAAGGTTAGGGGTCTATCTAAATTTGGGTAATTAAGGTTTTGGGAGTACTTTTTCTCATGAACGACTAAATTTAAGGTCCAATTTCGTAAAAAAAAAACAAGTAGGCATTTCCTGACACGTAAAATGAGGTTCTAGTCGATTTTCTTTAATTTCGACTTCAATTTTGACCATAAGAGCCAAAATGACTCCCAAACCTTAGTTGAACTATTCTAGATGGACAATGCACATAAACGAGGCAAATTACTAACCCTAGTTAACCCAAAACTAATGTTTTATTTAACGGAATGTTACAATATAGAATAAGTCCAAACTACAGTGGTACCATATGAAATCCAAAAAAAATTGGGTACCAAATGGAAAAGCCCAAAGTAAAGTGGTACCAAGTGGAATTTCCCAAAAAAAAATTGGAAAAAATGTGAAAAAAAGAGTTACCAAATAAAGTGAAAGAATTATAAAGGGTTATATATGAATTGTTTAAGCAAAAGTATTGTTGATTATATTTTTAGAGATTGTTGGTTGTTGCATGAAGTTTTTGTGACCTTTCTTAGTCGTGATTTAAGTGATATGATGCTCCCTCTTCTTGGTTTTTCCACCACAATTCCCAAAATATTATCAATACCTTAACCTCAATCCCATTACAACCCTTACAGTCCTCTTGATCTTTGTGTGTTATATTATTAAACAGAAAGTGAGTCAAAGGGTCAAAGTTAAAGAGTATATGCTTCATCTTAGTCGACTTGATTTAGGTTGAGTGTCATTTCTTTCCCTTAAACACATCAGAGATTTCAGTGCACATGACTATAGTAAGGTCTGTCTGGTTTGGTTAAATCCAACTTGGGGGAGATGGTTTGTGGTATGATTGGAAATTCGATAGCGATACATAATATGCTATGCGACTTTGTCCGGGAGTGTTTCGATGCTTGTTTTGTGTAGTGATTATATCTCTCGTGGTTTCAGTTTAGCTTTTGGCCCTATTGTAGTCTCATATTGTAGGTGTCTTTCTTCTCCAATGTATATGTCTTATTGCTTGAGGACAAGCAATGGTTTAGCTTGGTGAAGTTTGATGTGTCATATTTATACATAGATTTTAGGTGCATTTAGGTTGCATTTCTAATTCATATTAGAGCATTTAGGTGCATATTTGCATGATTTACTCAAGTTTTCTTTGTACTAATCTTCGTTTGCTTGTTTTGATGAATTTCAGGTGATATTAATGCAAATAGACAATGATTCGCTAAGCTTGAGTAAAACAAACATGAATAAATAAGGTTTATTGCATGAGGATCACAAAGCATCTCTTTCAAACTAACTTGGGCTAGAATGAAGCGAACCATCACTAAAAGAAATGCGAAAACTGACTCTTATACACTCTTTTCTCATAACTTTTGATAAACAAATTATAATGAAGTGATTCCAATTTGGTTAGAATGTAGACTTGAAGAGCTTTCCAACGACTGGTCACACGCTAAATTTTCATGAGATATAAGAAAGTTATGATGTATCGAAGATGAGAAATTTTGCGGTTTTGAAGTGCGTGTTACGCTGTTTATTACTTTAGTATAAATACTTCTCTTTTAAGTGGAGATAAAACACATTTTTACCCTACATTTCAGTTTATTAGTTTTCTAAGCCCTCTTATTCTCTCAATAAACCTAGTTTATTCTACTTTGTGAGCACATTCAAGATTTCAATAGAGTAATTGTTTTTAAGATTCGTTCTTCAATTGGTATTTGTCTCTCATCCTTTATTATTCCCTTGTTAATTCTTCCTTGTTATTCCATCATGTTGCTTGCTTATTTAATTATGATTATGTTTTCCCCAATTATGTGTGAGTAGTTTATTTTCTAGGGATTTGGAGATCTATATATGCATATGAGGGGTTGATTGAATGATCATTTAATTCGTTGATTTGTTTGATTCTTGCTATTGATTTATTTATGTTAATCTACAAGTTTGGCCAACTGTGTTGATTATTATTGCAATACAAAGTTATAGACCGAGAGGTAGGATTTTGTATAGGCTCTCAATAGTAGGCTTAGCGATCTATGGCCATGCGAGAGCGGCTTAGCGATCCTCGAGGGAGGAAATGTTCGGGAGAAATTATATGTGCCCTAGTTAGATTGATTTACTGAGTTTCTTCAGTCATTCTTGATATCCTGAATTGCATACATGTGAACTGTTTCCCTAATTTTTCCCTTAATTGATATTTGTGATTTGATCATTTGCAATTAGTTTAGTAAACAACTCCTTTTTATCATATTTAGTTAGTATAATATTAGAGTTCAGACATTAAAGTATAGGTATCTCCCTGTGGATTCGATCCTGTCTTCCCTAACTACCAGTTAGTGGACCTTAGGATTCGATCCCGACCGTTGCCGGGGAGATGGTTTATTACTATTATATCTGAACTATTAATATTAGACTAATTGTATATATATTTTTTGTAAATAATTTTTTGGAAAAATTGGCACTAGGGGGCTCAACGATGGACCATTATTTTTTATAGGTCCCAACTATTGATTATTCTCTGGAGGACCCAACTATATGGTCTTGTGACTTTTAGTGGGCCTAGCATGTAACCAACCTATTGTAGCAGGTCAGCATATCACATGATCTCATTAAATGAGCACGTGATTTCACCGATTTTCTTCTTTCTCGTCATCTTCCTTAATTCTCCTCTACTATCTTCTCCCCCTCCGATCGTCTCTCCTCTCCTCTGCTAAATGCTCAGGGCTCAACTCCAATGGACTCAAAATCTGAGAGGAAAAATATGGAGGAAAAACAAAATCCCAAAACATGAAATCAAAATGGGAGCAACTCGTCCAAGATGCAGCACACCGATATTATTGTTGCTGAACATATACCAGATTCGAACGTCAAACTTCAATTGTTGTTGTAGTCTGTAGCTAATTAGATCTAATGCTCACAATTGTAAATTTTTCTTTGATTTTATTTTGGGCTAGACAAGTTCTGAAAATATTCAAAGAAATTTGTATTTTAGGAGTCTTACTTAATAGTGTATTATTTCAATGTCAGATTATTTTTCAATTACATATGCAATTGGTTACCTTTCTTTATGAAGCTCTTAGAATCCCCAGAAACCACTCATCAATGTTTCATATTGTGAACTCAATTAGATTTATCAACGGAAATTTTTCATAAAAAGAAAAAAGAAATTCATGTCAACAAAACTCATGCTATCTCGTGACTTCAAACTTTCTAAATAAAGAAACAGTTAATGGCAACAAGCTGGGTAGAGAAAAAGATGAAAGGGAAGAAAAATGGGGGGGGGGGGAGTTTTCTTAGGTTAACGAAATAAACTATTTTAATCACTACAAGAAAAGTGGTCATCAACGACGGCTAAAAGCCGTCGTTGATAAAAGAAAAACCGTCGCTGCAAAATCAACGACGTCCAACGGTCGTTAAACAGCAGTCGTTGTAACGATGGTCGCTGATATTGGAATCAACGACCGTATGGCCGTCGGTGAAAATATCAACGACCGTTTCCGGAAAATCAGCGACCGTCACATGAAACCAACGTTGACTCTATGTCAACGACTGTTATAAACAGACGGTGAATCAGCGACTGTGTTTAACGGTCGTTGTTTCACCGACTGTGTTTACCCGTCGGTGTGTCACCGACTGTAACGGACCGTCGTTGTTTCACGGACTGTTCACAACCGTCGTTGATTTTGTTGTTTCAACGTCTGTTTATAACCGTCGCTAATATTTTATAGCAGTCGTTGAAATTCAAGTCCATGGCAGCATACATTACCTTACAGCGACTGCCTAACCGTCGTTGATTCAATGTTTAGCCGTCGTTTTTTTAAAATAACGTTATTTTAAATATTATTGTTCTAAATTATAATTAAACCTGTACCTGCACAGCTGCACCTAAATATACCACACTAAAGTTGTTCCTCCATCGCATTCAATTTTTTCAATTACAAAAATATGCAATTCTGATATATATTACAATTTGCGTAGATACTTTTATAATTACATGAAATAGATTAAAATTATGTACACAAAATAGATCCTGGTGTCGGGAAATAAAGTAGAAGTCGGTGTATACAAAAATATATATCGACAAATCTAGAAACTAATAAGCTAGATGCCGATAAATATAGACACTAAATGTCTATAGTTAGACAAACTACCTAGATTAAATATATGTACGCAAAATAGATCCCGGTGTCGAGAAATAAAGTAGAAGTCGGGTTCCAAAAAAAAATAACCCGACACATCTAGAAACAAAGCGAGATGCCGATAAATATTGACACTAAATGCATATAGTTAGACTAACTATATAGAAACTAGAAGTTAGTTACCTAGTTGCCAAAACCAAAAAAACTACACTGTCAAGGGTGTCTCTGTAGCACTACCGCCACCACCAAATCCTGGGTCATCTTCTGGTCTGCGTTGTGGAGGGGGGCCTGGTTTGCAACCTGAGAACATGTGGCCGAAACTAGACATGTTCCTCATCATTTCCTCTACGAGGGCCCGGCTTGACTCTTCCACCCGTGCTGCGACCCTTGCCTCCATCTCTTCCATCCGTGCAGCGACCTTTGCCTCCACCTGCGCCTCAAGCTGAGAAAAAATGGACGGCTCATATGGTTGTGAAGAGCCGCCATCTCCTCGCCCTGATGAAGAGTTGTAGTACAAATGATCTCCCTGACCCAACCCCTGCTTTTCCTCTGTTCCTCCCACCAAATGTCTCCCAATACAACAGATCAGGGTTCGGCTGTGACCCCTGAGTGGTACAATGATCCAGCTTCTTATTGTATGTCTCCTGCATTTGGTTAAATGTACTCATATTCAAGTAATATAAAGTGGCCAAAAATGGCGTATATTTAGTTCTAACATGGCTATATTTTGTATTTTCAATGCAAACTATTAATAAATACATGAAACTAACTATATATATGATGTTTGAGGTGTTTATAACTTAAACTAACTTCAAACTACTCATATTCATTCATTTTCAAGTAAAATGGCCTAAAATGGCCTCAAAAGGCCTATATTTGGTTCTAACTTCCCTATATTGTGTATTTTCAATCAAAACAACTTATAAATACATTAAACTAACTATATATATATGATGTTTGAGGTGTTTATAACTTAAACTAACTTCAAACTACTCATATTCATTCATTTTCAAGTAAAATGGCCTAAAATGACCTCAAAAGGCCTATATATGGTTCTAACTTGCCTATATTTTGTATTTTGAATCAAAACAACTTATAAATACATTAAACTAACTATATATATGATGTTTGAGGTGTTTATAACTTAAACTAACTTCAAACTACTCATATTTATTCATTTTCAAGTAAAATGGCCTAAAATGCCCTATATTTGCCTGTATATATGGTTCTAACTTGCCTATATTGTGTATTTTCAATCAAAACAACTTATAAATACATTAAATTAACTATATATATGATGTTTAAGGTGTTTATAACTTAAAATAACTTCAAACTACTCATATTCATTATTTTTCAAGTAAAATGGCCTAAAATGGCCTCAAAAGGCCTATATTTGGTTCTAACTTGCCTATATTGTGTATTTTAAATCAAAACAACTTATTAATACATTAAACAAAATATATATATATATATATATATGATGTTTGAGGTGTTTATAACTTAAACTAACATCAAAGTACTCATATTCATTCTTTTTCAAGTAAAATGGCCTCAAAAGGCCTATATTTGGTTCTAACTTCCCTATATTGTGTATTTTCAACCAAAACTACTTATAAATACATTAAAATAGCTATATATATGATGTTTAAGGTGTTTATAACTTAAACTAACTTCAAACTACTCATATTCATTATTTTTCAAGTAAAATGGCCTTAAATGGCCTCAAAAGGCCTATATTTGGTTCTAACTTGCCTATATTGTGTATTTTCAATCAAATCAACATATAAATACATTAAACTGACTATATATATATATGATGTTTGAGGTGTTTATAACTTAAACTAACATCAAACTACTCATATTCATTCATTTTCAAGTAAAATGGCCTAAAATGGCCTCAAAAGGCCTATATGTGGTTCTAACTTCCCTATATTGTGTATCTTCAATCAAAACAACTTATAAATACATTAAACTAACTATATATATGATGTTTGAGGTGTTTATAACTTAAACTAACTTCAAACTACTCATATTCATTCATTTTTAAGTAAAATGGCCTAAAATGGCCTCAAAAGGCCTATATATGGTTCTAACTTGCCTATATTTTGTATTTTCAATCAAAACAACTTATAAATACATTAAACTAACTATAGATATGATGTTTGAGGTGTTTATAACTTAAACTAACTTCAAACTACTCATATTCATTCATTTTCAAGTAAAATGGCCTAAAATGCCCTATATTTACATGAACAAAAACAATATAAATTGAAGACAAAATATGGTCAAAATTGCTACTAACCTTACAATTAAGCCAAAGAGAAACACCAAAATGCTACGTAATCCTACATCATGTAGAAAATCAATTATTAAACGGTAACCTTTAAGCATTTAGCAAAATTTATACATAAAATTAAGCAATTAACCATATAAACTAAATTTACTATTAAAATTAAAGAATTTAAAAATTAAAGAGTACCTAGAGGCGGCAGGGGTCCGGCACAGGCGGACGGCAGTCGGGCCGTGGTGTTTGGCGACCTACATTGCCAAAGTTGGGGGGAGGAGAAAGATTTGGAGTGAGTGGCCAAAATTCAAAAAAAAAAATTATTAAATAGGCACGATTTGGGTATTACCGGCGGCGAGAGGAGAAAGATTTGGATTTAGACACGATTTTCCGGCGGCCAACGGTGGTTTTCGCCACCTACATCCCAAAATCCCAACTTTTAGGATTTGGTTTCATGAGTAAAAAAAAAATAATAATAAAAGAAATCGAAGCTCACCGGCGGTAACGAGATGGCAGCAAAGAAGGCAGGCGGCAAAGCTTCGTCCGGCGTTCGTTGGTTGGAGGAAGGCGGTTTCGTCGGCGTTCGTTGGTTGGACGAAGCTTCTCTCTTTTAATTTTGCGAAATAAACCCGACTGGAAGAGGCAAATTGATTTTAACCCCCCTTCGACATCAGCGACGGTTTAAGACCGTCGCCTAAGGTAAAAAAATTTCAGATTTACATTAATCAGAACAACGACGGCTTTAAACAGTCGCTGATAATCACTGACGGTTTAGCCGTCGTTGTATACATTATAAACAGTCTGTAACCACCGACTGCTTGAAGCCGTCGCTATATGTTAAATCACCGACCGTTTTCTTGACCGTCGCTGTGAAGCGGTTGTTGTTTTAGCTTTTTCTTGTAGTGAATTAACTGTAGAAATTAACAAAATGAAAAATTACGATATAGTTGGGACCCACAACGGGCAATTTTACCAGTGCAACAGGTTGTAAGTAATCCAGGCCCATTTATAGTTACAAGACCCCATAGTTGGGACCTTTGGAGAATAATCAGAAGTTGAAACTTATCAAAAATAATGGCCAATAGTTGAGCCCGTTGGTGTCAATTTTTCCTAATTTTTTTTATTTCTCTTTTTTTTTTAATGACATCTATCTCTTTTCCCCAACTTGAGCATGACGTGTTTTGGAGATACAAGCTTAGATTTGAAATCTTTGTTAGTCCCGACCATTTATTTGAACAATGGGAAATTGGTTTAGTGATCTATAAGGGTTTGAATGATGATATGAGGGTGGTTGTAGATTCCATGAGTGATGGTAAATTCATGGATATGGGTTGTAATTTGTTTGAGGAATTAGCTAGGGAAACCTTTGAGTGGGAGATGATGACAAGGTATGTTTCTCCAGCTCTAGAAAGTTCATCTATCGATGATTCTCAAACTCTTACCTCTTCGTCTGATATTTGTCCTTGTTGTCAATCTTATGATCATGATATATCTCTTTGTCCACATAATGAGTCATATATGCATGTCAATAGCCCTATCCCTGAGTTTAATTTGTCTAATGCTCCGGGTGAATCTGATAATATCAGAGAATTTCTTTATAATTTCATGAATGAATTAAATAAGGTCCAGGAGGACTATAAGTCGATTCAGGAGGATTACATGTAATAACCCGAATTTTAAGCAGCTTTACTTATGAGATTGATTATAATTTATTAACTTAATTATGCCATTATGTTTTAAAGAAATTACTCTGAGAATTATAATTCATGAAGTAGATTTATATTTTGTGGGTTTTATTGAATTAAAAAATCTTAGTTAAGTATTTCAATTATTAAAAAAAGAGAAAAATAAAACTCATTTTCCTCTTTCTTTCTTTCTCTCGTGACATCTTTAGATTTCTAGAGATATCTTATTTCTTCTAATGTACTTTTATAAATTCTCTTAGGCTAGATTACCTACAAAAGATGAAGTACAATTGAAACCCAAACCCATTTACTCTTTCTTCCTCCTGCATCTCATTTTTCTCTCTTGACCGACAAAGCTCGGTGATGAAGCGCCGCTAGAAGCCGGCATTCAGTCCTTCAGCATCTCTGTTCCTCTGTTTTCCCCTCCTCTGCTTCGTTTCTTCGGTCTCGCTCACTGTTTTCCGGTGCTCTTCGCCGGCGATCTATCATCCCCGCTTGTTTCGGTGTGTGTGTGTGTGTTGGTGTTCTTCTTTGTCGTGCTTTGGCGGAGCTGTTCACCACCACTACTACTTCTCCCTGTTCGCCGTCGTTGCTGCTACTCTTCACCTCTCCTCAGTTTTTGTTAGTGTATTGGTGCCATTGTTCTTTAGCTCTTTATGGAGGTATAAGATCCATGTTTTCTCTTTTAGTTTCAAACTTTTGTATGGGTATACTTGCTTGAATCTTCAAAGCTAAATTCGAATCTTGGGTATAATAGCAAATCAGATTATTGTTGTTTTTTATATTGAGAAAAAGATTGAAACTTTCTTCTGTTTAATTGATTGAAATTAGTTTTGAACTTATAATCTTAGTAAGCTTGCTAAATTAGATTTTACAAGTTCTGTTTCCTATATTTCAAATCCAAATTGTTGGAGTTAAGGCTTGAAAAAGCCTTGGCTCATTTTCTTGTTTGTCCCACATTGCTTGTGGGAGGGAATTTCTTCATGTTTATAGATTTCCTCCTTCCTTCCATCTATTGAGTTGTGACTAGAGATGCTTTTGTGGTTGGATGATATGTTTGGTTTGGGCTTGCTATCACACACGCGCGCGCGCCGCCCGCCCGGACCGGGCCAGGGCCATGGGCCTTGGGGCTTTGGGCTTTGGGCTTTGGGGAATAAACTTAACTTAACTAAAGTTTTAGACCCGGGAGCTACGCGTGTGTGGCTGTTGGAATTCTGTAACGTTTTACCGTTACAGTATTCATGGCAATCCCTAATTATCCGCCCATTGATTTATGTCTTGATTGCTATCCGTTTTTTTGGCTTGATTCTTCCCTATAAAATCAGTGCCATCCTGTTCAGTCAGACACACAGAAAACACAACAAACACTCTTCTCTCTTCCCTTCTCTTCTCTATTCCTGGGTTTTCGTGCTATTCTCTAAAGCTCAGTTTGCTAGTGGTGGCATTCTTAGCTGCTGTGTAAACCTTGGGGAGCATTCCGGCCAAGATCGATAACCACCATTGTCGGGCCGTAATTGCTTTCAAGTCAGTGATCTTCTATCACGGCACAGCCTTGAAAGTTATTTATTTCTGCTTTTGCGAATCTCTTATTCGAACAATTTGAAAGCAATTACGTACAATATTTGCAATGGCAGAAAGTTCAACCAAATCAATGACTCATCTGTCCAAACTTGAGTCCCTTGATGGAAATAACTACAAACGCTGGGCTCAAAAACTTCTTATGTTTTTCGAGCAACTGGATATTGACTATGTCCTGTTCAATGACTGTCCCACTGCCATTACGGCTTCTGCTGATTCATCTTCTCCTTCTGCTGCTGTCATTAAGCAGAATGAGGATCAAATTCTGAAATATGAAAAAGATAATAAAACAGTTCGTTTCCATCTCCTTAATCTGATGACTAATAATTTGTTTGATTTGTTTATGGTTCATAAGTCATCTAAACTGATTTGGGAGGCCCTTGAGAAAAAATATGGGGCCGATGATCTTTGGGAAACAGAAATATGTTGTAGGAAAGTGGTCGTCTTTCCAAATGGTTGATGACAAACCTGTCATGGACCAAGTTCATGTCTACGAAAATTTATGTGCTGATGTTCTAAATGAGGACATGAAAATCTGTGAGGTTTTCCAGGCTAATGTTCTGCTGGAAAAATTTCCTCCGTCCTGGAGGGAGTTCCGTAACAATCTGAAGCATAGGAAAGAGTTCCTATCTCTTCAGGAACTGATCAGTCATATGAGGATTGAAGAGGCCAACCGGATCAAAGATAATCAGGATTCGGCTCTTGTCAATGTTTCCAAAGCTAATCTGGTGGAATCTGTTGTTGCTCCAAGTTCTGATAAATTCAAGGGTAAGGGCAAGAAGGTATTCAACAAAGGTAAGAAGCAAGGAAAAGTGAACAAACCAAGTGGTAAGATTCAAAAGAGGACCTTTGTGTGCTATGTGTGTGGAAAGTCTGATCATAAGGCTTACCAATGTCCTCAACGCCAAGGTTCTCGTCCAAAAAGAAACTCCTCAAGCTAACCTTGCTGTTTCGGATGATGTTGTTCTTGCTTTGTGGTGGTTGAAGCAAATGCGGTCGAGAATCGTTCGACTGGATTCTGGACACCGGGGCTTCAAGGCATTTCTGTTCGAACAAAGAGCTGTTCCATGACTTCCAGGATGCAACAGAAGGTGAGTGCGTTTTCATGGGGAATGCAGCAACTGCTGGAGTGCTTGGACATGGAAAGGTCACTCTAAAACTTACCTCTGGAAAAACCCTCTCCCTTTCAAATGTCTTGTATGTTCCTACTATGCGTCGTAACCTAGTGTCTGGTGCCTTGTTAAACAAAGCTGGTTTGAAAATTGTTTTTGAGGCTGACAAGGTTGTAATGACTCGTGGTGGGGAATTTGTGGGGAAAGGGTATGCGAGTGGGGGTTTGTTTATTTTAAATGTTGCTTCTTTCGTATCTCGCTATTAATAAAACTGTTTGTGGTTCCGCTTATATTCTTTGAGTCTTTAAATTTATGGCACGGTAGATTAGGACATGTGAATGTTGCCTCTATTAAGAGACTAAGGACCTTAGAATTGATTCCTAATCTGTCCTCAACCGAGTTCTCTAAGTGTCCTATTTGTGTTGAAGCAAAATTTACCAAGAAACCTTGCAAAAGCGTGACTCAAAGGACCACCCAACTTCTAGAATTGATTCATACGAGACTTAGCCGACTTTCGTAACACTAGAAGTAGAGGAGGAAAATTTTGGTATATTTCCTTTGTTGATGATTACTCGAGGTTCACTAAGTTATACCTTCTTAAGACCAAAAGTGAGGCGGGGAAGCTTTTTTTGAAGTATAAGGCCGAGGTAGAAAACCAACTTGATAGGAAAATCAAGAGGGTCGAGTCCGATAGGGGTAGAGAATATGAGAACTTCTCTTGGAATGACCATTGTGAGAAATTGGGAATCATTCATGAACTTAGTGCTCCTTATGTACCCCAACAAAATGGTGTAGCTGAAAGGAAAAATAGGTCCTTGAAAAATATGATGAATGCTATGCTTGTAAGTTCTGGGTTGCCTGATGAAATGTGGGGGGAAGCTGTTCTTTCAGCTTGTCATGTTCTTAACCGAGTTCCTCACAAAAGATTAGATAAGACCCCTTATGAGCTATGGAAGGGTTATCCTCCAAACTTGAGTTTTCTGAGAGTGTGGGGGTGTCTAGCCAAGGTTGGGCTTCCTGACTATAAAAAGTCAAACATAGGACCTAAGACTTTTGATGCTGTATTCATTGGTTATGCTTATGCTGCATATAGATTCATGTCTCTCGAGTGATAGGTCTATCTCGTGAGTACGGAGATGCTTGAGTTTTTTGAACATGTTTTTCCTTTGAAAAAAGGTGATGTTGCATCTGTGCCTTCTTGTTCTTCTCCTGCTGTTGATTTATCTACTTGTTCTACGCATGATGTTCTACCTACTTGTGATACTCCTGCTAATTTGACTTTGAGTAGTAGTTCAGTTGACATGCATGTTAGCAGTTCCTCTGTCGTAGATGAGCCTAGGAGAAGTAAGAGACCTAGAGTAGCAAAAGACTTTGGTTCTGATTTTGTTACTGTTTTTCTATCTGAAAGTTCTTGTGTTGACTTGTTGAGTGATGAACTAGTTTATGCTTTCATGATAGAAGAGGACCCAAAGACCTTTGATGAGGCAATGAGATCTGTGGATGCCGGTTTTGGAAAGAGGCCATTAAGAGTGAGTTAGATTCCATAGTGTCTAACTCTACTTGGGAGTTAACTGACTTACCTAAGGGATCAAAGACCATAGACAGTAAATGGATCTTTAAAAAGAAGTTGAGACCTGATGGAACTATCGAGAGGTTTAAAGCTAGGCTTGTCATCAGGGGCTTCACTCAGAGGAAAGGACTAGATTACTTTGACACTTATTCTCCTGTGACTAAGATAGCCACTATTAGGACCCTGCTTGCTCTTGCTGCTATTCATGACTTAGTTATACATCAGATGGATGTTAAGACTGCTTTCCTGAATGGTGACTTAGAGGAGGAGATTTACATGTCTCAACCTGAGGGTTTCGTGGTGTTAGGTCAAGAAGATAAAGTGTGCAAATTGAGGAAGTCCTTATATGGTCTCAAACAAGCACCAAAACAATGGTATGAAAAATTTGATAGTACTGTGGTGTCAAATGGTTTCATTGTAAATAATTCTGATTCTTGTGTTTATTCAAAATTGATAGGATCAGATTGTGTGATTATATGTCTTTATGTGGATGACATGCTGATTTTTGGTAACAACTTAAAGGTGGTTAATGATACTAAACTTTTCTTGTCTTCAAAATTTGAGATGAAAGATTTGGGGGAAGCAGATGTGATTTTAGGAGTCAGACTTAAGAGAGTCTCCGGTCGCATTTCCCTTAGTCAGTCTCATTATGTGGAAAAAGTGCTTAAAAAGTTTAATTCCTTTGATGTTGTTCCAGTGAGTTCTCCCTATGATTCCAGTATTCATTTGACCAAGAACTTAGGTGAAAGTGTCTCTCAAAGTGAATATGCAAAAATCATAGGTAGTTTGATGTACCTCATGAACTGTACTCGACCTGACATAGCTTATGCAGTGAGTAGACTTAGTAGATATACACATAACCCTAGTAATGAACACTGGAGTGCTCTTCATCGTCTTCTCAGATACCTAAGAGGAACTGTTGACTTTTGTTTGCACTATTCTAAATTTCCTGCTGTTCTTGAAGGATTTTGTGATGCAAACTGGGTATCTGGTAATGATGAGATTAGTTCAACTAGTGGCTATGTGTTTACCCTTGGTGGTGGTGCTATATCGTGGAAGTCTTCGAAACAGACTTGTATAGCACGTTCCACCATGGAGTCTGAGTTCATTGCCCTCGAGTTGGCAGGGCAAGAAGCTGAATGGTTGAGAAACTTGTTGTCTGATGTTCCTTTATGGGGTGGACAGGGTTCACCTGTCTCTCTTCATTGTGATTCTCAAGCAGCCATTGGTGTTGCTAAGAACAGTGTCTACAATGGTAAGAAGAGACACATACGGATCAGACATGGAGTCGTCAAACAACTCCTGAAAAATGGGGTGATTTCTTTGGACTACGTGAGGTCCGAAAGAAATCTTGCAGACCCCTTTACTAAGGGGTTATCTAGGAGAGTTGTCCTAGAGTCGTCGAGGGGGATGGGGCTAAAGCCCATTAGTTGAGATCTTATGGTGGATACCCGTTTGTGGTCAAACGAAGCCATGAAATCTTAACTTGCACTACATTTCCCATCCCTATGACACATGGTAGTGCTTTTATCCATAGCCTATTGGTGGTGCTTCTGAGACGCACTTGATGGATATACATTGAGAGGTTGAGCATTTTGCTCTTAATAGTTCCATATCCCTCCGGGGTGGTGTTATTGAGAAACACTTGATGGACTACCTACGTAAGTGTGGAGGTTAAGCCGCCTTCTATGAAAGAGCGGGTTTGTCTTTCTAAAGCACTTATTAGACCCAAGGTATGCGCATGGCTATAAAGCGCTTGTGATGTATCGCGGAGATTGCACGATCTTAAGGTAAGTATGTGTTGTGAGGGTCTCAACGGAACTCTGGTGAGTTCAAGAGTAATTCACTCACTAGATAGTAAGTTGTTGCCTCATTTCACTATGCATCAATTCAAATCGAAAGATATTGGTGTTTAAGTACTTTCCTTTCCTTACCCAGGAATTTCTTTTGCTTTTCTGAGCCTTTGTGGGGGATTGTTGGAGTTAAGGCTTGAAAAAGCCTTGGCTCATTTTCTTGTTTGTCCCACATTGCTTGTGGGAGGGAATTTCTTCATGTTTATAGATTTCCTCCTTCCTTCCATCTATTGAGTTGTGACTAGAGATGCTTTTGTGGTTGGATGATATGTTTGGTTTGGGCTTGCTATCACACACGCGCGCGCCGCCCGCCCGGACCGGGCCAGGGCCATGGGCCTTGGGGCTTGGGGCTTTGGGCTTTGGGGAATAAACTTAACTTAACTAAAGTTTTAGACCCGGGAGCTACGCGTGTGTGGTCATGTTGGAATTCTCGTAACGTTTTACCGTTTACGGTATTCATGGCAATCCCTAATTATCCGCCCATTGATTTCTGTCTTGATTGCTATCCGTTTTTTTGGCTTGATTCTTCCCTATAAAATCAGTGCCATCCTGTTCAGTCAGACACACAGAAAACACAACAAACACTCTTCTCTCTTCCCTTCTCTTCTCTATTCCTGGGTTTTCGTGCTATTCTCTAAAGCTCAGTTTGCTAGTGGTGGCATTCTTAGCTGCTGTGTAAACCTTGGGGAGCATTCCGGCCAAGATCGATAACCACCATTGTCGGGCCGTAATTGCTTTCAAGTCAGTGATCTTCTATCACGGCACAGCCTTGAAAGTTATTTATTTCTGCTTTTGCGAATCTCTTATTCGAACACAAATCATAATTTCATGTCTGCAAATCAGTGTGATGGTTTCCAAAATTGGAGTAATTAGAGTTAGAGATTGTTAATGTGAGTTAGATTGTGAAATGATTTGTATATAAGGGTTGTGGTTAGTTCATGGAAGAGCTTAGAAAGTATGAGCAAGTAAATTAGTTTATCTGAATTGTTGTGAAGATTGATATTAATTGTTGTCATTGTTGTTGAGGTGGATTATTGTAGAAAATCATGTGTGGTCAAGGCAAAAAGCTATTGACGTGTAGTGTGGAATTGGAGCTGTAACGAGGTATACATTGTCCTTCCAACTTATGAACTCAATTATGTCTCTACAATTGTAAGCTGTATGAATTTCATGAGTTGTCAAATATAAATTTGTTTTCCGACTTGAATTATTTGTGGTTTTATGAACCTAAGTTCAATGTTATTTGAAAATGTGATTCTCAAATCAAAGTTTGTTTTACTTCTTGAGTATATGCTTTCACGCCAAAGTCAGGTGTTTCGGTTATATAAAGTTCAGCATTGACTTCTGAATTGTGATTCGAGATATGTCTATAAGTTTTGGCTATGAAATATAGTTTTATTCGAATATTTTGAAGTAATCAACTTATGTTATATTAAGTCAATATTGTCTTCGAGTTCAAGTATATTTCAGTCTATGAGACTTAATAGTATAAGTTATTCAGTGACTTAAGTTTTAAGATATTATATAGGAGTTATGGGTGTCCGATTGTGAATATTTAAGGAAGTGTACCCGATATATATTCCTCAGTGTTATTATAAGTATGGTTTCTTAATTGAGCGAATTCGTACAACTATGTTATAGATGATCAGCTAAATTTCGAAGAATCCGATTAAGTCTCTAATGAGATACGATTGAATACGGTTTCAAGTTTATGGAGTTTCAATGTTATAGTTTACTTTCAGTTAATGAGATTTCAAGAATATTATTTAATTAATCAATCTTTGATGTAAAGAGTTGTATAAAAATTTTGGAAATGCAATTATGAACTTTATGGAGGAGAATTATTAGAAGCAGTATAGTATAGTAAGTCGTAGTGTGAATGTGTTTTATTAAAAGATTATACCATTTAGAGTTTCTCAATGAGTTTATTATTATACTCATAATTATGATAAATTCGAAAGAGTAATTTAGTAAGTTTGATATAATTGGTGAGCTCTATTGAAAATGGTATGGGACAGGGTTGTATCTGCACTGAAATTTATATTTTAAGCATTTCGGGGATACGAAGAGTCTGTTCTGCTCCAAGTTATCGGAAATTCGAGTAAATTGTGGGTGACAAGAGGTTATCAAGATGTGAGTTTCGTATATCTATTTCAAGGATCTGAGTATGGAATAAGATTTTAGATGTAATTGTTAAAAACTTTGAGATATATGGATTTGACATTGGAAGATACGAGTTTGAGAAGTCATCAATGAAGTATTACAATTTTCTTTATGTGGGGAAAGGATTCAGATTGAAATTTCAATTAAATCAATTAGAGATATCGTCCAAGGAACTTTGAGGAAGTTAGGTTTTATATATGTTAAAGTAATTGAGGAATGAATTGGTTGTTGAAGCAAGAGATATAAATTATTGTGTGAGATAGTTGAGTTGATGATTAAAGTTGTAGTTCGGGAAGTATCTCATAATGGGTTAATAAGAAAATTGTATGAGAAATTCATGAGTCTAAAAGATGAGATGACTATTAATGGTATGCCATGAATAACAAACATTGAGTTAAGTAAGGTTAAAGATGAGAATATCATAATGGTAATATAAGAATTCAATATTTGGTTGTTGGAGGAGTATCAGATGGTAATTCGATATTGTATTGTCGGTGTCATAAGAGTTAGTATAAATTTATTGTGCCGGAAACATTGTAAAGATTAGTGACATGATTCAATAAAGAGGGGAATACATATATAAGATTAATATGGATGTAAGTTTAATTAATTTGGGATTACAAAGTTCAAACAAATAACTAAGTTACATAAAAGGAATTAAGTGGGGAGTTCATCTAACATTTGTGTGATATCGAATTCGAGGTAATAAAGTTGTTTCTTCTTGGGTTACTCGAAGATCGGAAGTTCGAGTCACGTTAAAGGAAGTATTAACTATACCTATAGGATATAAGTTTGAACTTTGCAAGTTACAAGCTTTCACCTACTGTAGGAATATTGAGGGTTGCTTAGGTTAAGAGCTGTAAAGGTTGTTTAATGAGGTTAAAGGGAAAGATAATTCTTGATATGCAACCTTTATAACAAAAGTATAAAGTATATAAGACTTACATTCCAATTTGATACTCTGATTGGTAAGATATATTTTGGACTGTAATTATAAGAAACTTATAGAATTGAATTGAATTTCTTTTAAAGTCTGTATTTAAGTACTTTTTGTCAAATGGTTTTTATAAAATGTTGATTTATATTAAGTTACTAGAAACCCTGGTATACTATGTTTATCAAGTAATCTAAGTTTTGTTATGAAATATCAGAATGCAATTGCGTTATGAGATTTGGGTATATTATATTTGTGAATTATGAATTTGAATTTCAGAAAATATGAAATTATAAATTATGTATTTTTATTTTGTTTCTGTAAGGGGAAGAAGCCGCTTGGGCGGTGATGAACGACCTTCTGTAATCTGTATTCTATATTCTGTGGACATGTCCTGAAAAGTCTTGCAAGCAGTACATAACGGAAGAGGGAGACGTCCCTTGTAAAAGTTTAGAGAATTCGCTTGGAAGGCAACTCTATTCGTGTTCTCTTCCCCAGTGTATAATATGATTTTTGAAAGAAAATAGAATATGTATTTGAATATGCAAGTGGTTTTGTGGAAGTTATTTCAAACTTTATTTTCAAAGTAACTCTCCCAAGTTTATGGAATTCCTGGGATGAATATGGGAATGAATTACTAAGGAACTTGTTAGGAATTTATGAAGGAGTTAGCTATGTTATGCATATTTGGATTGACGGTTATTGAATTTGAAATACAAAAACGATAAATATTACTATGTCTTAGAATATAATTAGAGTTGATTTTGGAAATCATATCATTCGTATTAATATTTTAAGCAAGTATCATAGTAAATTGGGTAAAGTATTTGTTATATGATTCTTTCATTATGACTTCTCTATATCGTGATTTCAAATGTCTCGTTAGATGACCTTAACTCTGTAAATACGTTTTAAGCCACCAAAGAGATTTTATGGGTGGATAGTGTGTACTCAGTTTCGCTGATTTTGTTCTTGGAACCTGTCCTGGTGGGGGCAGTGTTCATTGTTAGTGAATTTGCAGGTATTGTGAAAGCTCCGGATTGCAATGGATCATAAGTGTTATATGAAATGATTTTCGGATGAGCAACAGTGGAGATTATATAGTTTACTTGAGATATTATTGTATCGTCTTGGAGTCTTGTTTTAGATCAATTCACTGTATCTATATTTTGGGATGTTGTATTGTGGACCTTACCTAGAGGTCCGGGATCGTTTTATAGATTATGTTTCCGCTGCAAGATAATGTAATTTGAGGTTAATTAAGTGTTAATCAGGTTTTGTGATTGATAAGCATGATTAACTAGCAGTTTGGAAGTGCGGGCTGTTACATTACATGTTGCAACTAGCAAAAGTTGCAGAAAGTCAAAGATCAATAGCATCCATATTAACTTCTATTAGCCAACTTATTGAGCAACATTTCTATTATGATGATGTGTTGGTTGAGAATGCTAGTTCATTACAAGAAGGTTATCATTCGACTCTTGATGGTAGTTTAAATAAGGAAAAGATGGATTAATGGATGTTTTTGAGGAGGAACAATCATTAGTTGTAGAATCAGTGATTGGAAAACCATTGGTTATTGAACTTTTGAATGAAAACTTCTTTGTCAACAAGCTTATTGATGAGAGTGAAGTTTTAGGTAAAAAGTTTGACTATGCTGAAAGCGCACAAAAATTTGATATTGAGCTTAACCTGCATAACCCTCATATCCCATTTTCACGGAAGCTTGATCTTGTACCTTCATCCCTTGTGTTATATCCTCCTGATTTTTTTTTTTTGGTAAAAATGTAAAGGGGTATATTACCAAAATAGCATGACAGTGCCAGCGATAGTACAACCTAACATCAGTAACTAAGAACAACCCAACAAAAAGAAAAAACAAGAAGCAACCAGCAATCAGACACCAAACACCACCAACACCCAAGACACCAGCAAACAACAAATAAACTCAGAAAACCTGAGCCATAAGAGCAGCAAGCCAAACTTTCTCACTTTCACTCCATCTATTACAAATTTTGGCTCTAACCCTTATACATATATCTACCAGAATTTGCTTAATAACCAGAGCAGGTCTCAAGACAGCTTCATTCCACAAAGCATGATTTCGAGCTCTCCAAATATGATACACTGTAGCCGCCAAACTCGCATAAGCCACCTGCTGTTGATGTTTATTACTAAATCTCCTACCCCACTTCCTCCACCGCACATACAGATTTTCCTGAGGACTACAACGAATCTGCAACCAATATCCTCCTGATTTTCTTCAAGAGCTATTGTTGCATGCTAATTTTGACCAAGTAAATATTCATGTTCATCTTGTGAGACCTAAGGAATTGCAAGATAGTTGTACATTTTTTTTTTCTTTTTCTTCTTCTTTTTCTTTTGATACTTCTAAACCCTTACTAGTGAACATAAATATGCTTGCCGGCAAGCCATATCGAGTGTTCAATAACATGTTTGTAGACGAATTTGATAAGTTACTGAAGGCATTGGATTCTTCATAATGTAAAAACCATTTCGGTCATGTGGGGACCTAAAAACAAGCGCTTATCTGGAGGCAACCCGACTTTCTAACCTTTAGTTGTTCTCTTTGTTTTTACTTTATGACTAACTTTGCTAACGTGTGTTTCAGTGACGTGCTCTTGGTTGTGGTGGAAGTGTTAATATTGTATGGGACACTCTCTGTTCATTACTCACCTTTTCTGTGAGTTGTATTATTCCCTTATGTTTTGCTTCTTTGTTCATCTATGTGTTCACATTGAGGACAATGTGAAGTTCGGCTTGGGGAAGGATGTCACTTCGTGCATGCTAGTTGCATACTAGTTTAGATTTATTGCTTTAGTAGGATTGTTACATGGTTTGTACCGCTCATTAGGGGCGGGAGTTTACATGTAACGAAAAAAAATGTATTGTTTTCTTAGTTGCATTTGCATTTTTTTTTTTCCATTTTAGATTTCATATCATGTTAGTTTGCATCTATGAGACTATTGCTAGCACTTTTTGAGAACCTTGTTGATATTTCACTACACCTCCTAAGCGTCATTCATCTTGTTCATGATTCTTCATAGCACGATTGTTTTGTAATTGATTGTTTGTTGTAAGATTGATTGATATGGCTCGATTTAACTTTACTGTGCAGACACCTTAAACCAAGTGAGCTTTTGTGCCTGTAAACTGATGTATCTGTGTCAGTTTTATTCTTTCATGTGTGATTAGTTCCTCAGTTGTCGGATTTGATCTTGATTTTGACTTGGCACTCTTTGATTTTTGATAGTGTAGACATTTTGATGCGATTGAGGCATTTTATTTCATGATCTTAGCTCCAGAGTTATTCTCATATTCATATTTTCCTTTCTCTAGCCCCGTTGAGCCTTTCTAACTATGTTTGACTAATACCTACATTACAAGCCTTGGCCTCATTTGATTCTTGTCCCAAGCCTAACTTGGGGGAGCGAGTATTGGTTTTACTTTGGTTAATGTTGAATGAAAGTGCTCGAAATATGGTTTACTTGGAGGAAAAGTATGTTACGAGCTTGGAAATTGAATCGAAAAAACAAAATGTTGAAAAATGAAATTTGGGAAAAAGTGAAAAAAATAATTATCAAATAAAGTGAAGAAAAAGGCTTATTTTTAATTACTTAAGCAAAAGTATTGTTGATTATATTTTTGGAGA
This sequence comes from Beta corolliflora, assembly GCA_947648045.1. Classification (NCBI taxonomy): domain Eukaryota; kingdom Viridiplantae; phylum Streptophyta; class Magnoliopsida; order Caryophyllales; family Amaranthaceae; genus Beta; species Beta corolliflora. Next base: position 234,966 of record CANSZD010001984.1, read on the forward strand.
ATGTTGGTTGTTGCGTGGAGTTGTTGTAACCTCTCTTATTCATGATTTCGGTGATATGATGCTCCCCTTTCTTGGTTTTTCCACCACAATTAACAAAATATTATCAATACCTTAACCTCAACCCCATTACAACCCTTAAAGTTCTCTTGATCTTTGTGTGTTATATTATTGAATAGAAAGGGAGACAAAGGGTCAAAGTTAAAGAGTATATGCTTCATCTGAGTCGACTTGATTTAGGTTGAGTGTCATTTAATTTATTTTACCTTAAACACATTAGAGATTTCAGTGCACATGACGATAAAGAGGTCTGTCACATTTGGTTAAATCCAGCTTGGGGGAGATGATTTGTGGTATGATTGGAGAGCCGATTGCAATACAAAATATGCTATGCGGCTTTGTTCGAGATTTTTTCGATGCTTGTTTTGTGTAGTGATTATATCTCTCGTGGTTTCAGTTCATTGTTTGGTCCTATAGTAGTCTCATATTGTAGGTGTCTTTCTTCTCCAATGTATATGTCTTATTGCTTGAGGACATGCAATGGTTTAGCTTGGCGGAGTTTGATGTGTCATATTTATACATAGATTTTAGGTGCATTTAGGTTGCATTTCTAGTTCATATTCGAGCATTTAGGTGCATATTTGCATGATTTACTCAAGTTTTGCTCTACTGCTCTCTGTTTGCTTGTTTTGATGAATTTCAGGTGATATAATGCAAATAAACTGTGAGTAAACACAAACATGAATAAAGAAGGTAGATTGCATGAGGATCACGAAGCATCTCTTTCGGACGAATTTGGGCTAGAATGAAACGAACCATCACTAAAAGAAATGCGAAAACTGACTCTTGTACACTTTTTTACTGATAACTTTTGATACACAAATGATAATGGAGTGATTCTAATGGAAAATAGACTTTAAGATCTTTCCAACGACTATTCACACGCTTAATTTGCATTATTGGATAAGAAAGTTATGGCGTTTCGAAGATGAGCAGTTTTGATGATTTGTTGCGACCCCGGCCGGGCAGATCGCTGTTTCACTTTATTCTACGGAGAATGACCTGACAACCGGCCTACCGGGCAGAATCCGCCCCGGCAGCCCGGGCGGGTCGTAGCCGTGTTGCGCTGTTTATTATTTCGGTTTTTTCACCATATACCCCTGACTAATTTTTTTTGCACCGTATACCCTCGCAAGTTTCCAAATTCACCATATACCCCTCACGTTTCAAAAAATACATCAACATGCCCTTATGACTAACGGTGTTAGACTTCGTTAGTCATTATGCCCTAATCCCCTAACCCTAATTAACAAACCCTAAACCTAAGCTAAACCCTAACCCTAACCCCCTAATTAACAAACCCCCTAATCTAATAACCTTAACCCTAACCATCCTAACCACCACCCCTCCCCCACCCCTACCCCCTAGCCACCCACCGCCCCACCACCCACCCCCCCTCCCCTCCCATCCCCTTCCACGGCCGATCGCGTCGCCCTCTCCCCCTTCCACGGCCGGTCGCGCCGCCCCCTCCCTCACCCCTTAGACCCTTACCCTTTCCCCCTTCTGCACCACCACCCCAACAGCCCCCGATCCTCACCACCTCCATTCCCTCCCCGCAGCCCCCCTCCCCACTCCCCATGCCCCTCCCCCAACCCCAGTCGTCGCATCCCCTCCCTCGATTTCCCCTCCCCGTCGAATTTTGCTCCCCTCCCCCCATCGGCATCGATTTTCATTTTTCGGGCTCGAATTAGGTGGGGCGTCGAAATTCCTGGGCTCGATTTGGTGGGGCTTCGATTTTCTGGGCTCGATTTGGTGGGGCTTCGATTTTCCCGGGGCTCGAATTTGGTGGGGCGTCGAATTTCGGGCTCGAATAAGGTGGGGCGTCGAATTTTTAGGGCGTCGAATTTTCTGGGGCTCGGTTTGAGTTTCGTTTAATTTTTCGGGGCTCGTGGTTTGAGTTACGTTTTGTGGGCAGCAAGCTCGTCGGTGGTGGGGCAAGCAAGCTCGACGGGATCTGCGGGAGAAGGGGGAGGGGGTTTGCGTGGGTGGGGGTGGTGGGGGGTTTGCGTGGAGGGGGCTGCGGGGGAAGGGGGAGGGGAGGGGGCTGTTGGGGTGGCGGTGCGGTGGGGTAAGGGGTGGTGGGGGTGGGGCCGGCCACCGGGGTAAGGGGGTGGTGGTGTAAGGGGTGGTGGTGGGGGGGGGGGAGGTTGGGGTTAGGGTATTGATTAGGGGTTAGGGTTAGGGTTTGACTTAGGTTTAGGTTAGTTAATTAGGAGGGTTAGGGGGATTAAAGGTTAATGACTAACGGAAGTCTAACACCGTTAGTCAAAAGAGTACATTGATGTATTCTTTGAAACGTGGAGGGTATATGGTGAATTTGGAAACTTACGAGGGTATACGGTGCAAAAAAAAATTAGTCAGGGTATATGGTGAAAAAACCGTTATTATTTTAGTATAAATACTTCTCTTTTAAGTGGAGAAAAACCATGTTTTTACCCTACATTTGAGTTTATTAGTTTTCTAAGCCCTCTTATTCTCTCAAGAACCCTAGTTTATTCTACTTTGTGCGCACATTCAAGATTTCAATAGAGTAATTGTTTTCAAGATTCGTTCTTCAATTGGCATTTGTCTCTCATCCTTTATTATTCCCTTTTTCTTCCTTGTTATTCCATCATGTTGCTTGCTTATTTAATTATGATTATGTTTTCCTAATTACGTGTGAGTAGTTTATTTTTTAGGGATTTCGGGATCTATGTATGCATATGAGGGATTAATGGAATGATCATTTAATTCGTTGATTTGTTTGATTCTTGATATTGAGTTATTTATGTTAATCTACAAATTTGGCCAACTGTGTTGATTATTAATCCAATACAAAGTTATAGACCGAGAGGTAGGATTTTGTATAGGCTCTTAATAGTAGGCTTAGCGATCTATAACCATGCGAGAGCGGCTTAGTGAGCTTTGAGAGAGGTAATGTTTGAGAGAAAGTACATGTGCCCTAGTTAGATTGATTTATTGAGTTTCTTCGATCATTCTTGATATCATGAATTGCATACGTGTGAACCGTTTCCCTATTCTTTCCTTTAATTGATATTTGTGATTTGATTATTTGCAATTAGTTTAGTCAATAACTATTTATCTGATTTAGTTTGTATATATAATATTAGAGTTCAGACATTATAGTATAGGTATCTCCCTGTGGATTCGATTCTGACTTCCCTGACTACCAGTTAGTGGACTTTAGGTTTTATTTTAATTAGGTGATACGACTTTAGCCTATCAATAATCCAGCAAAAGAACAACAGGAGTAGAACTCATGCAACTCTTTAGTGTCTGGTCTTCTTTTTGTTGTGAATCCTCTAATCCTGAATCCACTAGCTCTTTCATGAGCACTATACAATGCATGTCCTTTTTCAAGACTATAAACTTGTTGTCTGAGTACATAATTTTCAATGTCACTTGTCTCATTGTCGTATGTGCTCACTGCATTGGCTTCTTTCCCTGGATCAAAATCATTATTAGGTAAGCTAATATCATTTATTGTGTACTATATATTATTTGTAAAGCTTTTATAACCTTTTGAGGTCATCTGTCATTCCTTTGATTATCGTGTCATTTATGTTCTTTTTCATATCATTATTTGTTTACTTTATGTCATATTCGTTTGAGTCAATGTCATTTATTATACTGATTCATTTTAGTCCACTTGAATTCAGTTTCTCGTGTCAATTTTGTTCAATTCAATGTTATTTTTAGTATAAGTGTTATTTGTGCTGAAACTTATGTCATTTCATATCAATGTCATTTTTAGTATAATCTTATGTTACTTTTATGTATTTTGAATATTCTGTCATTTGTATTTCAGATCTATGTTATTATTTCTCTATTACATGTCATTCTATATATAGTCTATGTCATTTATGGTGATTCCATTGCGTATAGTGTCAATATTTTTTGTGTCATTCTTCTTTAATCTTGTGTCATTTTTAATGTAATTCATAGCAATTTCAACCAAGTGTATGTCATTTGAGTTAGTTTGTTCATATTTAATTATAATGTCTTTTTTCTTTAATCGTATGTCATTAAATATATTATTCATGTCATTTTTTTCCGAGTCTGTATCAGTTATTTATAGTGTATACTACTTTTTCTAATGATACGATAATGACTCAAACTGATTACCAAAACATTAACAAATGACACAAAATTACGTTTAGATAATATAAAATGACACATCGTATACTAAAACAAAACACAATGACATAAGTTGTTCTTTTAATGACATACATCCAATTTTTAACTTAAATAAATTAATTATAAAATGACATAGGTTTAGTCAACAATGATTTGAACTGATTATCCATTTTTGGTACAATATATTATGCAATGTGGATCCAAAATAATTCAATTCATAGTTAGTTGTTTTTATATCTAACCTATTGAGACTGGAAATTCTTGTTTTGTATTAAATCTGTTGATTCTTCGTCTTCTACATTGAATGGTATCATTGCTCAATTTATAAAGTTTGTTGATTTCATTCTTTCGTTCAGGGAGTCATTCGAGTCTCTTAGATTTGATAAGTCCAATTTTTCTCGAAAATTTAAGCAATGTTCACCAATTCCCGCCATTGTTGAGCTAGGTTTTGCTTTTCCGAGTTTTTTTTTTTGCACGTTTATCTGAAATTTTGTGCGATATGTTCAACATTTAATGAAGAGAAATTATTTGTCCTTTTTGTTTGCACATGCGAGTGATGTAAATTATGGTGTAACATATTACAACCAAGTTGGACTTTTTGTATGATGTTCTTTCAATACATTTATATGTATAGTAATCATGTATTTTTTGTATTGCATATATTATAAATATAATTTATTTTGGAGTTTTTCAGTATGATGATTGTATTATTAGAACTTAGTTTATTTTATCTTAACCTATCTTATCTAAACGTATCTAAACTTATCTGATCTATTATGAACTTATCTAATCTGAGATAAGTTAAAACAAATTAAAGAGCCTATGTGTCAAAAACATAGTTATTTCATAGAATTTCCAAACAAAAAGTGTGGTTCACAATTCGATCCTACATTAACAACATTGTAGAAGATATATATATATATATATATATATATATATATATATATATATATATATTTGGTAACAAGTAAACAAGTACAAACAACAAAACAAGTAATCTATTATTACAGGGCGAGTGATGACTCATCATTGCATGGGTCGCCAGTTCATCTTCTTTGTATAGTGTTCGTTGTAAGCGCAAGTCAGTGGAGTTCCATCCTCGTGATGTATCCACTCTCCCCTTTAAGAAATTTGTAGAAGATATTGAAACCAAATTATAAAGGAAAGATTTTTCTAGTCTATCATCATTGCGTGAATATTAAATAAGCTCTCCATTAGGCTGCCATCCCTAATGAAAGACACATACATCCTCGCCAGCAATGAGCTAATCGGAAGAAAGAGAAGTGTACAATTTTAAAAGAACGTACTAATAGTAACAAAAATGTATAAAGTCCAAATCATACTAATGATTGTGTAAAATGTAACCCCACTCAAGAACAAAATTGTACAGTTATGTAAATTACACCAACCTTTTTTTTTTCTCTCCAGACAAATTACGAATCACTTTTCCTTGCAATACAACTCTCTTCATTTACAAGGTGTTCAAGATGCCTTCAACTACCAGTTCTCAATACTTCCCTCATTCACAATTTACCATAAAACCTGCCTCATAGGGACCAACATGAGCAGAAATCCTTGATCGGATGGGCGAAGATTAAGAAGTTTGCAGTAGAAATGAAATTCAGCCACCTACTGCATGAGATATCCCACAGAGAGAGAGATAAGCGCCACCATACAGATATACAACAGAGGAAAACCCATATGAACTGTCTTTCCACCAAGTCTGCGCTTCATCAGTGCCTGCGAAGAGCACTAACAGGGACAATCAGGCACCATATTCCCACATAGATCACCAGAAAATTTGTACATATACGTTTGCAATTGAAATAATGACAACAATTCATATAACCACATTCATTAATTGCTGTAACTGAAGTGAATTGTGCCTTACATTACCTACTCAAACTCCCCCTCCTCCAATGTAGAAGTTCTACAAATGAAACAGGAAAAAAGCTCCTAAAACAAAAAAAAGTAGAATGATCTCTGAAAATCACTGCTAACAGATAGTCCTTTATACTTTAGAATATAATACCCTCATATCATCCATATGCGATCAGATAGAGGACCGCCTTTCATTTGACACAATTAGAAAACTGTCAATGACATTAGTGGTTATTCATGTATTGTCTCCGAAAATAACAAATTGCTCCTAGAAGCAACAATATGCCAGATGAGGAAGGTCTTAAGGAAAGCGGAGGGCAGAAAGTCGTCGGTACTCTGTGCCACTCACATGAGAGCTGACTCCTCCAATTGTAAGATTTGGGATCACACGTATGCTTTAAACTGTTCTTTGCTGTTTGTACTCTGTACAAATGAGCTGCAAATGTCAACTCACAGGCGGTTTTCCGTCATGCTAAAAGAAACAATCCCTCCAATCCTACGTAACGTGGATGGTACCATGGAAAATTGTTATCAAAACCAAAGCACAGAGAGGCTTTTTTCTGGTAGCATTATCTAGGAGGATCCTTCATACAAAAATAAAAAAAATATACCTCCCAAAGTGTGAGATTTTAATAAAACCTGAAAATAGTTATCATGAGCCAGCTGAAAGCTTTCCCGCCTGATCTAATGGTTTTGCTTAATTAGTTATTTACTGTCAGGAACTCATGATGGTACATGGGGTACTTAGGGACTTATGAAGAGAGAGGGATCCAAGTGAGGCCATGAGCTGACAACGGTGATAGACGACTGGAGCTCACACTACGTTACCACCCAACCCACACCTTAATCTATAGCCTATCAAGAACGTCAGATGATTTCATCAACTCTAAGTAACCAAAAACATCTAAAAGCAGAGCTATCCTAAACCAAAACACTGATTAACTGAAGGCATGAAGGAATACAAAAGGATTTCCCAAAATGTAGGTGGCAAAAAAAAATCCCTCACCAGTTCTCGCTTGACCATTTCTTTCTCTTGCATGGTTTTCATTCTCTCTTCTGTTAGCTTTGCAATAATTTGCTCAGCCTGCAAAAGGGTTTTATAATTTTCTTATTTTTCTGCGAAGAAAAGGAAATCACCTCACTCTAATTCAATAGATCAAACACAAGGACATAGAAGACAGACCTCGACTAGCTTTGATCCTAGAGCATCAATTTTTGACTTCAGTTCCTCAAACTCTTTCCTTAAATCATCGTCCATCTCATTTTTAAAGAGCTTCATCTCCTCCACGTTATTTACTTCCCTGGTATCAGTACTTGTTGCTATTGCCAGCTCATTTGCATCATCAGTCAATATGGTCTCTGCATCGCTGTTTAACCTTATGGCCTCGGCAGGTTTTGCAGTTTTCAACCCTTCTGATTCCTGCATTGATTCCCATAATACATCAGAAAAAAGTAATCCACACACAAGATAGTAACTTATCTTTGACAACATGTGAGGGACCTGAAAATAAACTTGCAGAAGCTAAAAGAACCAGATAGAGCAAATGAATTCATCTTTCTAATAAAATTTAAACAAAAGCTTGAGCCTCTTGTACCTTGTGAGTTGGGGCAAGATTTTCCACCCCATTAGGTATTTTATCATTTTGTAAGATACCATGTAAGGGATCTTGATATGTGATTCCGTTAACAGGTGCAAGAACAGGGGACTGAGGTAAGCAAACAAGGATCACTCTCAACTTCCTCTCATCAATAGGTTTGCCTGAGTCCTTTGCGAACTGCCAGACAAAATGTTTCAGATATCAGAAGCCTGCAGTGACTAAACTTCTATAACCTTGCAAGAATTCTCTTACCATGTCAGATGTAATATCTTCTTCTGCAGTCCCACTTGGAATAACAGCACTTTGAATTAAGAATTTGTCTTTGCACTGCAAGTCAAGAGGAGCCGCACACTGAACTTGCATAGTGACTGCATTAGGAATAGAGACAAATTATCATAGAAAGAACTCAACAAACATAGATTTTCTACACTGCAGAATGGGAGATGCTGTCTATGTCCTCTTCTGGACTGGAAAAAAGGAGGGGGCAGAGGTGATTCTAGGAAGAAGGTGTTCTATGCTACTATGGCAGCACTTGTGTATCATATATGGAGGGTGAGTAACACAGCAGCGTGGGAGTAAAAAGTTATACTGATTAAACATACAATTATAGCAATTCAGTTTGATTTCAAAAATAGATTAAAAAACATAGTAGGAAACAAATTGAATACTGTTGATAGCAATTGGAATTCAGCAAAGTAAAAGATCGGCTCAAAAATGCCTTTCAGTTTTCAGTTTAATCTAGAAAGAGCTGGATGCTATAAGCTCAATAGAAATACATGTCCACCGCCTTCTCTAAAATTTCTCAGCCCCCTTTCTAAGAAAGTTTTCACCGCCTCCCTCCACCGCCTCTCTCCCACCGCCTCTCTCTCTCCTAGCTTTCTAAACATCGCCATCTCTCTCCGGTACCTTCTATGCCCAACCCTGACGGTCCTCGTTCGCCGTCCAGTGGTGCCCTTCAGGCTTCTCGCTACCATAGGCCTCGATTCATTTCGCCAACATGAGGTGGTGGTTCGCTTCTTGGAGAAGAAGGCTTTCGGCGTTGCTTCGCCGGATCTACGCTACCACCACCTTGCTGTTCCACAACCGTACCGCCACCCAAAAATTAATCGCCTCTCCCCTCAAATCCTGCCGCCTCTTACCTTGTCATGGCAACGACACTCTGGATATGTTTTTTTTTCGCCAGATCTACTTCATAATCCACCGTAAGGGAGAGTTTGCTCCTCTTTGTTGGTGGAGGTTTGCCCGCATCACCGCCGCCAAGGCCAACCTTCAGCCCGGACAACGGCTTTGCCTATGTTGCCGTCCTCGAATTTCCACCAGTCAAGAGGTGGTTGCCAGCTTCTTCAAGAAGTTTATGCTTGTTCCTTCTGGGAACTAGATTTAGTTTTTAGGTTTTCATTTCTTCCTTGTACTTTAGTTTCCTAGTGGTCTCTCCGTGGGATAGGGATTCCACTAGCTTTATGTTTCTAGTGTGGTCCAACTAGTTCCTCCATGTACCTCTTGAAAATAATGTCCACAAGTGACAGGGTGAACCCATAGCTAATATGTAATGAACATCCTCACTTCTTAGTATGATTTATGGTAATATGCTACCGTCAAATATTTGAGTCTCTTTGTCCAGTATTTAACTTTTAATATCAACTCTTTGCACGGGATAAGGAGAGTAAAGAAAGCGAGTGTGGGTCCAACTTTATAGAAAAAGTAGAATAAAAAAACTTAAAGAAAGTAAGATGTTAACTTCTATGTAGAACATCCCAAGACGAAAAATGTTGCGCAATATAGAGAACGAATATAGATATAATTCAATAAAATCCGTTATAATGAGTAAAAAAAAGATTTAATCAGAAAAAAAATCAATAAAAACCTGTTTGAGCTGTAAAGTCAGTTCTAATCAATAAAAAATGCTTCCTTTGATTACTTTTATTTGCAACATGGGGGGAGGCACGGGGATTAAGGAGAGAGAAGACAGATAGAGAAATATAAAAAGAGGGACCCATGTGATGGCGAGAGAAATAGAGAGATCGCAATGCCAAATAAAGTAACGTTGCAATTAAATTGAAACTTCAACAAAAGGGAAGTGTTGCAATTATAAGTAAATGGAGGAAGTAAGTAACTATATATAATACACAACACTAGGTATTCAGCAAAGTCAGATTTAATTAATCAAAAAAAGTTTAAATTAGCAAAAATCAGTTTTAGTTAGTAACATTGAGTTTTAATTAGTACTTAGCATGAGATACATAATTACAGAATTCCATATAACTCTATGTTGATAATCCCATTTGCCAACGATATACAACAAAACAGAATGTAAATAGCAAGTACCACCCATGTAACAACAGGAAAAAAAGAAAGATGAAAGGCCAAAATCGTCACTAAAGACCATGTCATCATCGTAAGATATAGTATGTTGACGGCTACAGACCTATTTGTGTTTGTAATCATGTGTATGCCTGTTCAAAAAATGCTTCCTCGCATTTAAATTCACAATCTCTGAATTATAATGCTTAGTGAGGCTCCCTATGAGTTAACAGCTAACAATAGTCAAGCCCAAAATAATAACAAAAAGAAATAAATCCAGAAAAAGAAATTAGATCAGGGGGAATTGCCAAGTTCAATCAACCTTTCCCATTTCTTCCACAAAGCAAAACCAGAGATTCAATAAGCCTTAAGCTAGACAAACACCGATAGGCAAGATCTAGGATAAGGGAGCCAATAGTTTGATGACAATAAAAAGCTACATCTCAAAGGCTTTGCACATAGCAACAAATAGTTGTCAGAGCATAAATGGGCCAAAACCAAGACATAGCAAAGCAAGCACATGCTCGAGACAAAAAAATTATTACAAGACTCAACTCAATGTCATGTGAGAAAATATTGGCAGTCAATTCATGTTGTCGTACTTAACTGTATTGCATAGTTTTTAGGATAAGAAAAAGTTGGCAAATCAGTTTCTAAATAAAGATTTGACTGCCAAGAACTTCAGAGTTCAGACAGACAAAAAGCCATAAAGGCAAGTGGTCTTCAGGATAAAGAAAAAAGTCAACAAACATTTACAATGATGAGAGAGAGAGGAGCAGAGGAGAGAATATGAAGATGCTAAGAACATCAGAATGGTAATATAAGCAAATAATATTTTCAGTAAACTAACATACGTCATGCGCTTTAGAAAAAAATTTGCAGCACTATAAGTTTCACGCTTGCCAACGCACAACTTTGAACATTAACCTTTCATTAATTATCAGTAAAAATTATAGAAAGTTGATAAATCGAGAAAAATCCAATAGTATTTTACATAATAACATTGGTTTATATGTATTAGTTAAACAAATTATTGGTCAAAATGCAAAAGTCAAAGCGTGAATAAAGCAAAAGTCAAAGTAATGCAAATTTAAAGAACAAAGCAGAAAGAAATAGTGAGCTCGAAATGCGAAGGAGCAGGGTGAAAATTAACTTTATAGAATGGTATGAAAAGGATCCAAAATTTTGCCCACGAAACAAAGAAGAAATATGGGGCACTTCAACTTTTTGTGTGCATAGATTGAACCCTAACTCTATCAAAAGCTAAATACTAACGACTGTACATTCACTGTGTGCGCCAAGTCTTCTTCCTTAAACTCATGCATCCCCCCTTTCCTCCCACTAATTATATGATGATAGTGACTCCATATTACACTGATGATAGTGACAGCATTTGAAAGGAAACCAAAAAAAAAAATGTAACTAATCTTCAATAGAAAATCTATTTCCAACATAATTCTTTACTTCCATTGCATCATTTCACTCTCCTTGCTATGTTAACCAGTGTCAGAATCAGATCACTGACCTTATCAGTGAACTAAGACATATGCCAGCCTAGTTCCTCAAAGGAGCAATTAGTATACTCCCCTCCGTCCCAATTTAGTTGCAATTGTTTGTTAACGGTCTCCCAGACATATCTTTGAACATTAATAACGTTGATTACATATTAAATTGAAATAGGTCTATCATATATTGCTTAAATAATTACATGCAAGTTTCCCCGACAAAAGGTAATGCTTTGTTGCTTGCTCAAGCACCTTAATTCAGGCACCATTATAAGCAAAGACCAATGTAGCTTACAAATTCAAAGTTGATGAAGTTTGACCATGAAATAACAAAGGTTGTAACTAATCTAGGATGGAGGGAATATTTTATTCCATGATATAGAGCTTACAAAATGAACGTGCACACTAAATTATCATCTACAGCTTAAATGTATCTGTCCATGACAAAAAGGTCATGCTTTGTAGCTTGCTCAAGCACCTCAAATTGATATACCATTGTAAGTAAAGAACAAGAGCATAATACTGTTATCTACCACATAAAAAGCTTAAACCTACATAAAGTTCAAACTCTTTATCGATCTTGCACTGATACCAGCAGCGCAAATCTTCTATAAGAGCTACCAACATTATGTCATCTAAGCACAATAAAATATGCCTTGTGTGAGTGCTGCAACTCTTCAAGATGCAAAATAGAGTTCATGCAAAAAATAATGCTCAGTGAAAAAAGAATCATTTGCAACACTAGGTACACTAAATCAACTGGCTTGGCTTATATGTAATTTTGATAATACCAAAAAAAAACCAAATCAGTAAGTAACAAAAACCTGTGAAGTCGCTTTTCCCATGTGGCTTGATGATGCCCACGTTAGGTCGCACACAATATTTCTTGGGGGATGTAGTCTTTACCTGCCATTACCAAAATTTATAATAGGGTTAGTAAACCAAAACAGCCATTATTGCATTGATTTATTTTCTGAGCGCTCATACTATTTCAAGTAAGCAAAATGCAAAAGATGGCAGTTGAGCTATCTCCTAAAGTTAATATTATTCTGCTTGCTACTTTCTTAGTACTAGATCGAGCTTATATTCATTCTTGTACAGAAGATCTGTTCTCTCTAATTACACGTCAATAATAATTCATTAGATTATTTTAAACGACTTTCAAACATCGTACTATCGTAGTAGTGCCCACGAAGAATAAATAAGTTTGCCTACAAAACTATGCTGAAAAAATGTAATCATAGAATTAATTAGAATAAAATAATGATTTCAGTCTAAAACAATAGAAATCTAGGAGAGATTCAATATATATATAGGCATAATATAAGTGAAGATGATTGTACCTTATAAGCAACATGCTGATCTGTTTTATTGCCAAGTTGAATAGAGCATGAACTCTGTTTCTTTGCTTCAACTGAAAGGACAAAGGAATGACACATTAACATAGCCTACATGTCTTCCAGGTTCAAGAAAAGTACCAATAGCAACTACGCCCAAAGTATAGAGGTAATTGTGAAACAATGTTAGAAATTAAGACGATTTCAATTTATGAATATAACAATGTCAACAATCACAGCCTTATAGTAGACCTTATGTCCTCGTTTATTAAACAAGTATATCTCTCTATTCAGCCAACCAAAAGTCCAGCAGCAGATAGAAAAGCACAAATAAACGAGGGGATGAGGGACTAGGGAGGCCTCTACATTGAATATCTCTTGTTTGCTAATAGTACTTTTTTTGCTTCATGTTTTCACCTTTGACCCAGCCGTAGAAAATCGATACTATGACTATAGTAAGTGTACTGCAAGTGTTCTCATATTTGACTCTCTTTTCTTGGTCTAGTTCACTAGGATAAAAAGAAATAAAATCTGATATAGCCTTCCCTGGTAGGATATTCAACTGACAAATCTATTTATATAATCACAGGGGACAGAGCATCAATCTCAACACTTAAAACACATCCATTCAAAGTTTTCAAGATAGCTTGAGAAGCAAAAGGAAATCACAAAAAGACGTGTAATGCCTGCAGTTCACGACCATGGTCACTCAACCAAGATATAGAAATAAAGAAGAACCCAATTTCAGAATCAAAAAGCAAGGTTCAGCCTTTATAAAGATTCAAAGTATAAAAAATAAAACAACATAAAGGGAAACAAAGTTCAAATTTATAGCACAAACACTATGATACCCAAGATGAGTGAAATCGACGCCACACAGTATATAAAAACTAAAACCTTTTACTAGATGCTTATTGATAATCAAACATACCAGTGAAACAAAGTTCATGAGGGTGAATATCCAATAATTCAACACTCATTGATTTTGTTAAACAAAGAGTAAAATCCTTGATTACGCCAACCTAGAAATCATGAAACCATCAAAAAATGTTAATTCCTAATTCCTGTACATAAAGCACCAAAAGAACCAAACAGAGCTTCCAAATCAGAACATAATCACCAAAATTAGATTGAGAATAAAAAAGGTTCCCTCCATAAAAGTAGTTAGAATTCAGATTAAATTATAACAAAAGGCAACTTTTAACATTATAAATTCGTCTTTTTATTCCTCATCCAAGCCTTTAGGTACTCGAATTAATTTAATTATTACCTGTTTTATCCCCCTTTTTGCCTACATTTCTCCTTGAATTATTACATTTTAAAATTACATACGAAGATACAGATCTCGATCAATCAACGCAGTGATCAGGTAGCTTAACAAATCAAAAAGAAATGCAGAAAATCGAAAATAGTTCGTTCTAAACAAATTATATCGTTTCACAACTGAATAATATTAACCCTAACTATGATCGATCAACAACATTCAACATTCAGTGACATTGTTCCAACAGATTAAACAGGAATTAAATAAAAAAATACAAAAACAACAAGATTTCAAATAAAATTGGAAGCAGCAGAAACAGAAAAACGAGAGAAACTTACATAGAGCGAGTTGAGTGAGAAAAACTGCAGTGCAGACGATAGATTACAAATCAAAGATCATAAAATTGGAGCAGAGAGAATTTTGGAGAGATTATGTGAGTGAGAGAGAGAGAGAGATGTGATGATGAAAGCAAATGTGAGTTACGAACTGACTATGTCTAGCTTTGACAGGGAGATATTGGTGTTCGTCGTTGGGTCAGAGTTCAGAGGGAGAGGAGAGCGTTTCTCGTTGAAATTGTACAGTTTTTCTGTCCATTTTCACGATTTTCACTCTCCTCCTCCATCATCATATCATCTATAAGAAAAATTAATCAATGCTCGCAAATAAAGGTCTTTAAGCCGAAGTGTCTCACCTAGGTGTGTTAATGAGCTAAAGCCTAGACTCCACTCCATAGTGGCTCGTAAACTATTCAACTTAAACTCGGTCAAAGTTCGGCTTGAGAGGGCTCAATTCATGTTTAGGTTTCGGCTCTTAGCGTTCTCAAATTCGGCTCTTAGCTCTGTAACACCACAGATTTTCGCTCATAATTTCTACGAGTTATTTTCCTTTAATTATTATTTTCCATTAAAATTGGAATATTTTACTTCTTAAAAATATTATATCTTATACTATTTGTTTTCCAACTTTTAAAATGTAATGTTTATAAAATTTATTTGATTAGAAATTATATATATTATAGTATTTAAAATTACGTGTTTGATTTACTATTTTTATTATTCGGTTTTAGCGCGTTTTGGACTGTTGCACGACTTTTTTTTTAACGTGAAGTTTTATGTTCCTAAAAGCTATCCCCAAAATCAGAATATTGGAAGCATTGGAGAGGTTTTTTTGACCACTTTCTAACTCTCTTGTAACTCTCAATTTCTTACCCAACTTAAATTGGGTTGGAGAGTGTTAGTTAGTCCCCCGATCGTGGATGTTTGTTGATATATTTTGCGGGTGTTTATTTCGTATTATGGGGATTGAGAGAAAGACTATCTAGGATTTTTGAGACATCTTATTTTATTTTATATTTACTACATTGGGTTTATGAGGTTGTTTTGCCTCTTCGTGGATATCTTGGATTAATTTAATTGGGTTTTTTTTTTATATAGTTTAATTTAACCTTCATTTAGAGTGACATTTCCGTTAGGTAATATTTCCGCTATCGCTATTTCTTTGATAAAATGATCTATTTTCATCATATTATTGTGTTTATAAAAGCACGGAGTGTTACAGTTGGTATCAGAGCAAATGATCCAAAAACTCTCATTGAGTTGCTACATATTCCATGCGAAATGTGTAGTTGTTGCATCTAGGATTATTAGTATATTAGGCTTCAAGCAAAGTTCTTAGTGAGAGTTACTTGGGTAGAAAGAAAGCCTTGGGAGTTATTTTTGTTAACATATGTGCTATATGTTTTTCTTAAGTGCTACTTAGTTAGGTTTAACAAGGACTAACGTTTTCGTTTTTGTAGAATGCCTCCAAGACGTTAATTGGATGGCCGACACAAATCTGCACGCAGTCATCATACAGGCTACATCACGTCTTCATGTCTTTTCAAGTTTCGTGGACGAAACTTTCTTAAGGGGGAGTGATTGTAACACCACGGATTTTCGCTCATAATTTCTTCGAGTTATTTTCCTTTAATTATTATTTTCCGTTAAAATTAGAATATTTTACTTCTTAAAAATAATATTATATCTTATACTATTTGTTTTTCAACTTTTAAAATGTTATGTTTATAAAATTTATTTGATTAGAAATTATATATATTCAAGTATTTAAAATTACGTGTTTGATCTAGTATTTTTATTTATTCGGTTTTAGCACGTTTTGGACCGTTGCACGACTTTTTAACGTGAAGTTTTATGTTCCTAAAAGCTGTCCCCAAAATCAGAATATTGGAAGCATTGGAGAGGTTTTTTTGACCACCTTCTAACTCTCTTGTAACTCCCAATTTATTACCCAACTTAAACTCCATCTTTTAAGCTTTGTAACCCCTACTTTTTTTACTCCACTTTCTCGCTTGAACCGATCGGGAAAAAATCGGTTTGGAGCCTCCCATCTTCACGCCATTAGAGAGAGGAAGTGAGAGGAGAAAAGCACCCCATTTGTTGTTCACAAAATCCACCATTTTTCTTTCATTATATTATTAATCTTGAGTTACTAAGTTTGCTTTTGGGTTGCTTGGAGAGAAGCATGTAGAGGACGCTACGCGAGACGAAGAACATTAGATTGACTTGGCTACACTCGTCCAGTTGGCCCAGGTAACTAACGGCGACCTCGGAACAATTTGATTTTATATAGGGATTATATTAGCTTTAATAGTTATGTTTGGGTTAGTATCATGCTAGAAAAGTAGAAATTTAGGTAGGAAAATTATATACTTCCTCCGTTCCAAAATAAGTGAAACACTTGTCTCAAAAAGCTCTCACATAAATGAAAGGAAGTGTTTCACTTATTTTGGAACGGAGGAAGTATATGTTAATGCATTTGTCTTCTTGAAATTTCATTATTTTATGATGATTTAGAGACTGTAATTTTGTTGTTCTATTGGAAGGTTTATGACGAGCCATGTTTATAGGGATGAGTAAGTTATAGTAGTGGTTACTTCGCATGCCTTGATTAGGCTGGGCAGCTATTGCTTGTTTTCCTCTTATGCTGGCTGTTATTCGTTGTTATCTCATTGCTTAGTTTTTGTTGATGTGCACGAAGATGATGATGGATAGCTGCGCATTACATTATTGCTTCTCTCGCTCTCTCTGGATTTCTGATGCAGCTTGTTGAGTTCTATCTTTTCATCTTGTTGTGTTGTCTTGGTTACATTATGTTATGTAATGCATGCCATGAGTTGTTCTAGTCATGTAGAGTTATATAATGGGCTTGTATTTATTTTTCTAATTAAATTATAGATTTGTTTCATATTACATCTTGTGAGTTGTATGTAGTTATTGGCTACAAACTGTATCTTTGTGAAGTTTAGTTTTTAGTCATGATGGATTTCTTGTTTGGAATTTATATTTTCATATTTATTTATGTTGTGATTTAGCTTTATAATATGATATGGTGTTTTTGGACACGTTTGATATATCAAGTGTGGTTTGATTATTTTATGATGGTATTGAGTATGAAATTTGGTGAGTTATTCGGATGAAATTATTTTGTTGTGGACAATTAAAATTGCTTTCAATTGCTATTATAAGCTTTCTTATTATATTCTGGATCTTGATGAGTTATATACTATGTTTTCGAAAGATGATATTATTAATATTATTTTCTTTTCTTTTTTTTAGAAGATTGTGAAGTTCTTTTGGAAATGGGATTTATGGGTCGAGTCCCTTAATTTCTTGCAGTTTGAAATTGATGGGTTAAGACCCTAGATTTTTGTAGTTTGATGTAACACCTTGAATGGCCATCTGCAGACGATGAAAATATATGATTTATCATTTATTTTTGTTTGAGGATGACTAGTGAGGGGGCATGGTCTCCTAGGAATGAACAATCACTATGTACAGAGCAGGGTACATAGTTTATACTTACGTACTGAGCAGAGTATGTAGGTCCGTATTGATTATTAGTTGTCGTCTGAGAGGTCGAGAAGTACTAAGCAGGGTACTATCTCGCATCAGGGTGTGGCCATACTAGACATAGGCGAGTAGGGTCCTAATAATAAAACCAAATAAAAACAGTAGGTTGCGATCCACTTACGTTCAGTTCCACCTCAAATGTGTTAAGAAGCTTATTTTTGAAACGTTATCATTGTCATTTATATCGTTCATATTATTATATTATTTAGACTTGAAGGTTTATTATGTTGATCCTTGAGTTGATCATATGTATATTTATTTGTATAATCATTCTGTTAACTTTACCCTGTTTGTGGATAGCATGTTGTATTATATTGTTTATATGTATTTATTTGTTTATTTAATTGTTTATTTGATTCTTTGAAGTGTATTTCTGAGATATTGTGTATGACTTGATTGTTAAAACTTTTATAACTCTTATATGGATCCGAACTGGACTGGGAGAGTTGTTAGTTAGTCCCCACTGATTGTGGATGTTTGTTGATATATTTTGCAGGTGTTTATTTCGTATTATGGGGATTGAGAGAAAGGCTATCTTGGATTTTTGAGACATCTTATTTTATTTTATATTTACTACATTGGGTTTATGAGGTTGTTTTGCCTCTTTGTGGATATCTTGGATTAATTTAATTGGGTTTTATTTTTATTTAGTTTTA
Organism: Beta corolliflora; assembly: GCA_947648045.1. Taxonomy (NCBI): domain Eukaryota; kingdom Viridiplantae; phylum Streptophyta; class Magnoliopsida; order Caryophyllales; family Amaranthaceae; genus Beta; species Beta corolliflora. Next base: position 253,610 of record CANSZD010001984.1, read on the forward strand.
TTTAACTTTATTTAGAGTGACATTTCCGTCAGGCAATATTTCCGCTATCGCTATTTCTTTAATAAAATGATCTATTTTCATCATATTATTGTGTTTATAAAAGCACGGAGTGTTACAGTTGGTATCAGAGCAAATGATCCAAAAAACTCTCAATGAGTTGCTACATATTCCATGGGAAATGTGTAGTTGTTACATCTAGCATTATTAGTATCTTAGGCTTCAAGCAAAGTTCTTAGTGAGAGTTACTTGGGTAGGAAGAAAGCCTTGGGAGTTATTTTTGTTAACATATGTGCTATATGTTTTTCTTAAGTGTTAGTTAGTTAGGTTTTGCAAGGACTAACGTTTTCGTTTTTGTAGAATGCCTCCAAGACGTTAATTGGATGGCCGAAACTAACCTGCACGTCGTCATCATACAGGCTACAACGCCTCTTCGTGTCTTTTCAAGTTTCGTGGACGAAACTTTCTTAAGGGGGAGTGATTGTAACACCACGGATTTTCGCTCATAATTTCTTCCAGTTATTTTCCTTTAATTATTATTTTCCGTTAAATTTAGAATATTTTACTTCTTAAAAATATTATATCATATACTATTTGTTTTCCAACTTTTAAAATGTTATGTTTATAAAATTTATTTGATTAGAAAGTATATATATTCTAGTATTTAAAATTACGTGTTTGATCTAGTATTTTTATTTATTCGGTTTTAGCGCGTTTTGGACCGTTGCACGACTTTTTAGCGTGAAGTTTTATGTTCCTAAAAGCTGTTCCCAAAATCAGAATATTGGAAGCATTGGAGAGGTTGTTTTGACCACCTTCTAACTCTCTTGTAACTCCCAATTTATTACCCAACTTAAACTCCATCCTTTATGCTTTGTAACCCCTACTTTTGTTTACCCCACTTTCTTCTTGAACCGATCGGGAAAAAAAATCAGTTTGGAGCCTCCCATCTTCACGCCATTAGAGAAAGGAAGTGAGAGGAGAAAAGCACCCCATTTGTTGTTCACAAAATCCACCATTTTTCCTTCATTTTTACACTAAAATATTCATCTTCTCTTATATTATTAATCTTGGGTTACTAAGTTTGCTTTTGGGTTGCTTGGAGAGAAGCATGTAAAGGACGCTACGCGAGACGAAAAATGTTAGATTGATTTAGCTACACTCGTCCAGTTGGCCCAGGTAACTAACGGCGGCCTCAGAACAATTAGATTTTATATAGGGATTATATTAGCTTTAATAGTTATGTTTGGGTTAGTATCATGCTAGAAAAGTAGAAATTTGGGTAGGAAAATTATATATATGTTAATGCATTTGTCTTATTGAAATTTCATTATTTTATGATGATTTAGAGACTGTAATTTTGTTGTTCTATTGGAAGGTTTATGACGAGCCATGTTTATAGGGATGAGTAAGTTATAGTAGTGGTTACTTCGCATGCCTTGATTAGGCTGGACAGCTATTGCTTGTTTTCCTCTTGTGCTGGCTGTTATTCGTTGTTATCTCGTTGCTTAGTTTTTGTTGTTGTTGTGCATGAAGATGATGATGGATAGCTGCGCATTACATTATTGCTTCTCTCGCTCTCTTTGGATTTCTGATGCAGCTTGTTGAGTTCTATCTTTTCATCTTGTTGTGCTGTGTTTGTTACATTATGTTATGTAATGAGTTGTTCTAGTCATGCAGAGTTATATAATGGGCTTGTATTTATTTTTCTAACTAAATTATAGATTTGTTTCATATTACATCTTGTGAGTTGTATGTAGTTATTGGCTACAAATTGTATCTTCGTGAAGTTTAGTTTTTATTCATGACGGATTTCTTATTTGGAATTTATATTTTCATATTTATTTATGTTGTGATTTAGCTTTATAATATGATATGGTGTTTTTGGACACGTTTGATATATCAAGTGTGGTTTGATTATTTTATGATGGTATTGAGTATGAAATTTGGTGGGTTATTCGGATGAAATAATTTTGTTGTGGACAATTAAAATTGCTTTCAATTGCTATTATAAGCTTTCTTATTATATTCTGGATCTTGATGAGTTACATACTATGTTTTCGAAAGATGATATTACTAATATTATTTTCTTTTCTTTTTTTTTTAGAAGATTGTGAAGTTCTTTTGGAAATGGGATTTATGGGTCGAGTCCCTAAAATTCTTGCAGTTTGAAATTGATGGGTTAAGACCCTAGATTCTTGTAGTTTGATGTAAGACCTTGAATGGCCATCTGCAGACGATGAAAATATATGATTTATCATTTATTTTTGTTAGAGGATGATGACTAGTGAGGCGGCATGGTCTCCTAGGAATGAACAGTCACTATGTACTTGAGCGGGGTACATAGTTTATACTTACGTGCGAGCGGGGTATGTAGGTCCGTATTGATTATTAGTTGTCTTACGAGAGGTCGAGAAGTACTAAGCGGTACTATCTCGCATCGGGGTGTGGCCATACTAGACATAGGCGAGCAGGGGTCCTAATACTATAACCAAATAGGAACAAAGAGGGTTGCGATCCACTTACGTTCAGTTCCTCCTCAAATGTGTTAAGAAGATTATTTTTGAAACGTTATCATTGTCATTTATATCGTTGATATTATTATTTTATTTAGACTTGAAGGTTTATTATGTTGATCCTTGAGTTGATCATATGTATATTTATTTGTCTAATCATTCTGTTAACTTTACCCTGTTTGTGGATAGCATGTTGTATTATATTGTTTATATGTTTTTAATTGTTTTTATGATTCTTTGAAGTCTATTTCTGAGATAATGTGTATGACTTGATTATTAAAACTTTTATAACTCTTATATGGATCCTAATTGGGCTGGGAGAGCTGTTAGTTACTCCCCACTGATTGAGGATGTTTGTTGATATATTTTGCAGGTGTTTATTTCGTATTATGGGGATTGAGAGAAAGATTATCTAGGATTTTTGAGACATCTTATTTTATTTTATATTTACTACATTGGGTTTATGAGGTTGCTTTGCCTCTTTGTGGATATCTTGTATTAATTTAATTGGGTTTTATTTTTATTTAGTTTAATTACACCTTTATTTAGAGTGACATTTCCGTCAGGTAATATTTCCGCTATCGCTATTTCTTTAATAAAATGATCTATTTTCATCATATTATTGTGTTTATAAAAGCACGGAGTGTTACAGTTGGTATCAGAGCAAATGATCCAAAAACTCTCATTGAGTTGCTACATATTCCATGGGAAATGTGTAGTTGTTGCATCTAGCATTATTAGTATCTTAGGCTTCAAACAAAGTTCTTAGTGAGAGTTACTTGGGTAGGAAGAAAGCCTTGGGAGTTATTTTTGTTAACATATGTGCTATATGTTTTTCTTAAGTGTTAGTTAGTTAGGTTTAGCAAGTACTAACGTTTTCGTTATTGTAGAATGCCTCCAAGACGTTAATTGGATGGCCGAAACAAATCTGCACGTCGTCATCATACAGGCTACAACACCTCTTCATGTCTTTTCAAGTTTCGTGGACGAAACTTTCTTAAGGGGGAGTGATTGTAACACCACGGATTTTCGCTCATAATTTCTTCGAGTTATTTTCCTTTAATTATTATTTTCCGTTAAATTTAGAATATTTTACTTCTTAAAAATATTATATCATATACTATTTGTTTTCCAACTTTTAAAATGTTATGTTTATAAAATTTATTTGATTGGAAAGTATATATATTCTAGTATTTAAAATTACGTGTTTGATCTAGTATTTTTATTTATTCGGTTTTAGCGCGTTTTGGACCGTTGCACAACTTTTTAGCGTGAAGTTTTATGTTCCTAAAAGTTGTTCCCAAAATCTGAATATTGGAAGCATTGGAGAGGTTGTTTTGACCACCTTCTAACTCTCTTGTAACTCCCAATTTATTACCCAACTTAAACTCCATCCTTTATGCTTTGTAACCCCTACTTTTGTTTACCCCACTTTGCTGCTGAACCGATCAGGAAAAAAAATCAGTTTGGAGCCTCCCATCTTCACGCCATTAGAGAGAGGAAGTGAGAGGAGAAAAGCACCCCATTTGTTGTTCACAAAATCCACCATTTTTCCTTCATTTTTACACTAAAATATTCATCTTCTCTTATATTATTAATCTTGGGTTACTAAGTTTGCTTTTGGGTTGCTTGGAGAGAAGCATGTAGAGGACGCTACGCGAGACGAAAAATGTTAGATTGATTTAGCTACACTCGTCCAGTTGGCCCAGGTAACTAACGGCGGCCTCAGAACAATTAGATTTTATATAGGGATTATATTAGCTTTAATAGTTATGTTTGGGTTAGTATCATGCTAGAAAAGTAGAAATTTGGGTAGGAAAATTATATATATGTTAATGCATTTGTCTTATTGAAATTTCATTATTTTATGATGATTTAGAGACTGTAATTTTGTTGTTCTATTGGAAGGTTTATGACGAGCCATGTTTATAGGGATGAGTAAGTTATAGTAGTGGTTACTTCGCATGCCTTGATTAGGCTGGACAGCTATTGCTTGTTTTCCTCTTGTGTTGGCTGTTATTCGTTGTTATCTCGTTGCTTAGTTTTTGTTGTTGTTGTGCATGAAGATGATGATGGATAGCTGCACATTACATTATTGCTTCTCTCGCTCTCTCTGGATTTCTGATGCAGTTTGTTGAGTTCTATCTTTTCATCTTGTTGTGCTGTGTTTGTTACATTATGTTATGTAATGCATGCCATGAGTTGTTCTAGTCATGCAGAGTTATATAATGGGCTTGTATTTATTTTTCTAGCTAAATTATAGATTTGTTTCATATTACATCTTGTGAGTTGTATGTAGTTATTGGCTACAAATTGTATCTTCGTGAAGTTTAGTTTTTATTCATGACGGATTTCTTATTTGGAATTTATATTTTCATATTTATTTATGTTGTGATTTAGCTTTATAATATGATATGGTGTTTTTGGACACGTTTGATATATCAAGTGTGGTTTGATTATTTTATGATGGTATTGAGTATGAAATTTGGTGGGTTATTCTGATGAAATTATTTTGTTGTGGACAATTAAAATTGCTTTCAATTGCTATTATAAGCTTTCTTATTATATTCTGGATCTTGATGAGTTATATACTATGTTTTCGAAAGATGATATTATTAATATTATTTTCTTTTCTTTTTTTTAGAAGATTGTGAAGTTCTTTTGGAAATGGGATTTATGGGTCGAGTCCCTAAAATTCGTGCAGTTTGAAATGGATAGGTTAAGACCCTAGATTGTTGTAGTTTGATGTAAGACCTTGAATGACCATCTGCAGACGATGAAAATAAATTATTTATCATTTATTTTTGTATGAGGATGATGACTAGTGAGGCGGCATGGTCTCGTAGAAATGAACAGTCACTATGTACTGAGCAGGGTACATAGTTTATACTTACGTACTGAGCAGGGTATGTAGGTCCGTATTGATTATTAGTTGTCGGCTGAGAGGTCGAGAAGTATTAAGCAGGGTACTATCTCGCATCAGGGTGTAGCCATACTAGACATAGGCGAGCAGGGTCCTAATACTATAACCAAATAGGAACAATAGGTTGCGATCCACTTACGTTCAGTTTCTCCTCAAATGTGTTAAGAAGATTATTTTTGAAACGTTATCATTGTCATTTATATCGTTCATATTATTATTTTATTTAGACTTGAAGGTTTATTATGTTGATCCTTGAGTTGATCATATGTATATTTATTTGTCTAATCATTTTGTTAACTTTACCCTGTTTGTGGATAGCATGTTGTATTATATTGTTTATATGTATTTATTTGTTTATTTGTTTATTTGATTCTTTGAAGTGTATTTCTGAGATATTGTGTATGATTTGATTGTTAAAACTTTTATAATTCTTATATGGATCCTAATTGGGCTGGGAGAGCTGTTAGTTACTCCCCACTAATTGTGGATGTTTGTTAATGTATTTTGTAGGTGTTTATTTCGTATTATGGGGATTGAGAGAAAGACTATCTAGGATTTTTTAGACATCTTATTTTATTTTATATTTACTAAGTTACTCCGCACTGATTGTGGATGTTTGTTGATATATTTTGCAGGTGTTTATTTCATATTATGGGCATTGAGAGAAAGACTATCTAGGATTTTTGAGACATCTTATTTTATTTTATATTTACTACATTGGGTTTATGAGGTTGTTTTGCCTCTTTGTGGATATCATGGATTAATTTAATTGGGTTTTATTTTTATTTAGTTTAATTTAGCCTTTATTTAGAGTGACATTTCCGTCAGGCAATATTTCCGCTATCGCTATTTTTTTAATAAAATGATCTATTTTCATCATATTTATGTGTTTATAAAAGCACGGAGTGTTACAGTTGGTATCAGAGCAAATGATACAAAAACTCTCATTGAGTTGCTACATATTCCATGGGAAATGTGTAGTTGTTGCATCTAGCATTATTAGTATCTTAGGCTTCAAGCAAAGTTCTTAGTGAGAGTTACTTGGGTAGGAAGAATGCCTTGGGAGTTATTTTTGTTAACATATGTGCTATATGTTTTTTTTAAGTGTTAGTCAGTTAGGTTTAGCAAGGACTAACATTTTCGTTTTTGTAGAATGCCGCCAAGACGTTAATTGGATGGCCGAAACAAATCTGCACGTCGTCATCATACAGGCTACAACACCTCTTCGTGTCTTTTCAAGTTTCGTGGACGAAACTTTCTTAAGGCGGAGTGATTGTAACACCACGGATTTTCGTTCATAATTTCTTCCAGTTATTTTCCTTTAATTATTATTTTCCGTTAAAATTAGAATATTTTACTTCTTAAAAATATTATATCTTATACTATTTGTTTTCTAACTTCTAAAATGTTATGTTTATAAAATTTTTTTTATTAGAAAGTATATATACTCAAGTATTTAAAATTACGTGTTTGATCTAGTATTTTTATTTATTCGGTTTTAGCGCGTTTTGTACCTTTGCACGACTTTTTAACGTGAAGTTTTCTTATTATATTCTGGATCTTGATGAGTTATATACTATGTTTTCGAAAGATGATATTATTAATATTATTTTCTTTTCTTTTTTTTAAAAAGATTGTGAAGTTCTTTTGGAAATGGGATTTATGGGTCGAGTCCCTAAAATTCTTGCAGTTTGAAATTGATGGGTTAAGACCCTAGATTCTTGTAGTTTGATGTAAGACCTTGAATGACCATCTGCAGACGATGAAATTATATGATTTATCATTTATTTTTGTTTGAGGATGATGACTAGTGAGGCGGCATGGTCTCCTAGGTATGAACAGTCACTATGTACTGAGCAGAGTACATTGTTTATACTTACGTACTGAGCAGGTTATGTAGGTCCGTCTTGGTTATTAGTTGTCGTCTGAGAGGTCGAGAAGTACTAATCATGGTACTATCTCGCATCAGGGTGTGGCCATACTAGACATAGGCGAGCAGGGTCCTAATACTATAACCAAATAGGAACAGTGGGTTGCGATCCACTTACGTTCAGTTTCTCCTCAAATGTGTTAAAAAGATTATTTTTGAAACGTTATCATTGTCATTTATATCGTTCATATTATTATTTATTTAGACTTGAAGGTTTATTATGTTGATCCTTGAGTTGATCATATGTATATTTATTTGTCTAATCATTCTGTTAACTTTACCCTGTTTGTGAATAGCATGTTGTATTATATTGTTTCTATGTATTTATTTATTTATTTGTTTATTTGATTCTTTGAAGTGTATTTCTGAGATATTGTGTATGACTTGATTCTTAAAACTTTTATAACTCTTATATGGATCCTAATTGGGCTGGGAGAGCTGTTAGTTACTCCCCACTAATTGTGGATGTTTGTTGATGTATTTTGTAGGTGTTTATTTCGTATTATGGGGATTGAGAGAAAGACTATCTAGGATTTTTTAGACATCTTATTTTATTTTATATTTACTACATTGGGTTTATGAGGTTATTTTGCCTCTTTGTGGATATCTTGGATTAATTTTATTTAGTTTAATTTAACCTTCGTTTAGAGTGACATTTCCTTCAGGCGATATTTCCGCTATCGCTATTTCTTTAATAAAATGTTCTATTTTCATTATATTATTGTGTTTATAAAAGGATGGAGTGTTACAAGCTCGATCCTTCCCCTTCTCGAGCCGTGCCTAGCTAGCCAGACTCGGTCTAGATTTAGCTTGTTAGCATCCCCTAGTCTCACCCATGAAATTGACTGCGAACTGACCTGGTTAGAACTTACTTCCTTTTGTTGTTGGAGAGAGATAGAAAGAAGAAATTATCAGATAAAAAAACATTGTAATTAATTCGAAATTATAAACATGGAAAATATTGCAAATAAAAAAGAACGGGAAATTATAAGTTACAACCTGGAGGTGGTGACCTATAATATAATCAAATCGAATTAAAGTCAACCTAATATACAAACCTAAGTGGGAAGAATTTTGTTTTTAATACTAGATACGAGCCTATGCTTGAAGAGTCTAAGGCCTTTACTCTGAATCAGATTCCTCCGCGCCTAAGTCTAGTTCCCTAGTTGGGAACATAATTAAGTTCATATTTGTTTTTCCTAGATAGTGTCCAAGTAGAGTCTGCATAGTCTTTATTTTATGGAATAATTTTTGATTTCAATAAGATGAATTTCATTTGCTTACGACATGTTCAGTGTATTTACTCGTTTTTATTGCAACAATTAATCTAAAAAAGATATAATTAGAGTAAGGGAAGAGCACGAAAATAATACACCAACCATTAAAGCTATTGAAAAGATTAATCTTTTTGATAATAATGAACTGAAGGAGATAATATTTGGACTAACTGTTAAAACTCAAGAGCGTACTGGAATTAGTCAAAACGCTTGTCGAGTTCATCGACATATTCGCTTGGTGTTATCTAGACATGAAAGTCATTGATTGAGATTTAGCCTAACACACGATATCCTTAATCGAAGGCATGAAAATCGTAAAGCAAAAACTATGTCGAATGAAGCCTAAATGGAGCCTTGAATATCAAATAAGAGGTTGCTAAGCAATTATTGGAAAACCCAGTTATCATGCCATAATCTAATTTGCCTTCCATTTCCCACCTACCATCTCATACCTCTTTTGAAGATTTCTCTGAGCTGCATAAGATTCTCCCATTGCCAATAGGCGATCAGGGAGACCTTATGATTTAGAAGATCTATCTGTTTCACATATCTTTCCTTAACCAGATTAACCCATAAGCTATTATTATGCCTAACTACTTTCCACATAAGTTTCATTTGGAGAGTAACATTATTAGATTCTGCTTTTTGAAAGCCTAGACCTCCATTCTTTTTAGGTTAGCATATTTTTATCCCAACTAATAAGATTAGCCGTTTTATGATTAGCATCCTTATTCGAGAAAAAAAAATTCCTATAAGTTTTGTCCAAATTAACAAGAATAATTTTTGGTAGATGAAATCTTTACATTTGATAGCTTGCTCTATGGTCAAATTAGACTGTATAAGGATCGTCCTATCTGCATGGATTAGGGGGTTATTAATTCATTTACGGAGCTAATTTATCGTTTTTTAATAAACTTTACCAAATGTTTCTTTAGTAACTTTGTAATTAATAATCGAACAACCTAAATCATCACCAAAATTTTAGTTTCTAGCATGGTTAGAATGGTTGCAAAATTTGTTTTGTCATGGGTTAGAACATTACTGGAGCATTAGAAAGTGGATTTATAATAATTTATTAGCTAGCCCGACATAGCATAATACTTATCTATAATATTTTTGATAAGGATGCAGATTTGATTGTTAGCTTCGCAAATATCATAGTTTCGTCTGCAAATGTGACAAAAGGGATACAAACCCTCGATTCGCCTATAGAACACCGACTAGCTAGTACAAAAATGAGGATTTGCGTCTGTCCATTTGCGTCGCACCCTCGAAGAACTGACGTAAATTGCTAATTTGCGTCGAATACCATTAATAATCCAATGCAAATAATCTCAGCAGAAGAGTAGGAGAAGTACATATGCGTCGGACCCTCAGGACAAACGACGCAAAAACAAATATCTGCGTCGGACCCGACGCAGATGGTTGTTAGCCAAATGTATGCACACAGCACTATCTGCGTCGGACGTTGCTGACATGTGACGCAGATAAGTTATATCCGTCGCATGTCCTTAGCCTCCGACGCAGATGACTTCAACCCACATCCAAGTATCCAACTACGCAGAACACTATCCGCGTCGGATGTAGCTTACATGCGACGCAGATAAACTGCAGCCCAAACACTGATCCATGTATCCAAACACTATCCGCATCGGATGTTGTTTACATGCGACGCAGATGACCTGCAGCCCAACCACTGATGAGGCCCAATACAATTACTATCTGCGTCGGATCTCCTTGTACGTGCGACGCAAATGGGCCTCCACCACTATCTGCGTCGGACCTACGTGCACGTGCGACGCAAATGGTCTGGGACTTTAATTCAAAGCCCAAAACTATACTCACTCTCAAACGGAACTCTCACACTTTCTCACACTCTCTCTCTCTCCTGCGATTGCGAACCGTCGACCTTCGCTGAAACTGTACGCACTCTCGCCGGCGACCGTCGCTTCTCCGGCAAATCCCGTTTCGCCGGCGAATAACTCAACCCCCATTCTTGGTTTTCGCTCGTTTTCCATTCTTTCTCGTTTTTTCGCTCGTCACTCCCATCCTCTCTCTCGGTTTTAGCTCACTCTTTCTCGGTTTTGCTCGCCGGCAATCGCCGCTTCTGTGAGTCGCACCGCCGCCGCTGCATACCTTGTATCGCCGCCGTCACAGCTGCACACCAGGTGTCGCCGCCGCCGCTGCTTCAATGTAAGTCATGTTTTTCGGTTTTTCAATTTTTGTCTTTTTTTTTTTTTTTTTTTTGAATTTTCCTCTTTTTTTTTGCTACAACTTAATCAAGGAGTTTATTACTACATTTTAATGTATTGAATCAATTTCTTGCATGTGTTTCTTGAATGCTCACTTTAGAATTATGTGGTTCGATTATGAGTTAGAATTCTTGAATGGTCACTTTAGAATTTCAAACTTATAAGAATTTATATTATAGTTTCCTATTTAACTTGAATTTGTGAAATTTAGTAATATGTTGTGTGACTATCCCAACTCATCTCTTTCAATGGTGTTGCATTCTCTCACTTTGCCTCTCCTCTACACTGTACTGCAGTTGCCACCTGGTGTCTTGTGCTCATCGGTTTGCCGGTTCTCCAAGCTCACCTCGTTGTGCTTGTCTTCGTTGCTCCTTGAGAGCAGAGGTATGTATTATACATTTTGCTATTTTCTAATTTATGTTAATTTAACCATTAGTTTGGATTTGTGGATTTGTTTTATTTATCCCCTATTATGTGATTGGGAAAGTATATGTGAATTGTTTGGTTATGTGATTGGAAAAGTATATGTTGAATTATGACCAAACCTATATGGACATACCTTAATGGGGTGGGGAGGGAAATCTAAGGAATGGATTGGTTTGTGCTGTTTAATTGCAATGTGCATCATTGGCCTAGATACCCGTTCGAGGCTTACTTATTAGGAGTAAGTCTTGAATAGTCCCCGGTTTGGGACTGTCTTTAAGTTTCTTATCTCACTTAGGATGTGAATGAATGTTTGGTTTTCGAGTCTAAGAAAAATCTAGCTCATTTCCCTAAGCGTTCTCTGGGTACATATGGGGATAGTTTACCTACTATCTTCATCGTGTACTTGGAGAACTATAGGAAAGTGCTGCCGGATTTTTCTTAGAATTGAAAACCAAATGTTCATTCACTAGTGAGATGAGAAACTCAAAGATGGGTTAGGTTGGAGTGATAAGGACCCAAATTTTAATGACTGCATTTGATAAGACACTTTGAATGATGTGATCGATATATTGTGTTCTTGTTTGGTGTCTCTAGTGTATGAATATGGATCGAACCTGGATGTATGGCAATCAGATTTCGGCGACATTTCTACTAGGTGGACATGGTATGCAAACTAGATCTCAGTTAAGGAATTTTTGTGCATTTCATGCGTTCTTATCAATGACGGAACCAAGAAATCATGAAGAAGCTCTAACTGATTCTGATTGGATCACTGCTATGCAAGATGAGTTACATGAGTTTGAAAGAAATAAGGTATGACATCTAGTTCCCTCTTCTAAACAACAAAAAGTGATTGGCTTAAAATGGGTGTTTAGAAACAAACTAGATGAATATGGAACAGTTGTAAGGAACAAAGGTAGACTTGTAGTAAAAGGTTATAATCAACAAGAAGGAATTGACTATGAAGAAACCTTTGCTCCTGTTACTTGACTTGAGGCCATTAGAATACTAATTGCCTTTGCTGCATATATGGGATTTAAACTGTATCAAATGGATGTCAAATGTGCGTTTCTTAATGGCTATTCAAATGAAGATGTATATGTTGAACAACCCCCTGGATTTGAAAGCAATGATCTCCCAAACCATGTCTACAAGCTTGACAAGGCTCTTTATGGGTTAAAGTAAGCGCCTAGGTCATGGTATGAGAGATTATCTAATTAAGTTCCTTTTAGAAACAACTTTAAAAGAGGAAAAGTAGATAAAACTTTGTTTCTAAAATCAAAATGAACTGATATACTTCTTGTTCAAATATATGTTGATGACATTATTTTTGGAGCAACTAATGAATCATTATGCCAAGAATTTTCAAAACCTTATGAGTAATGAATTTAAGATGAGTATGATGGGTGACTTAAATTTCTTTCTTGGGTTATAAATTAAGCAAACAGAAAAAGGAATAATCATTCACCAACAAAAATATATAAAGGAACTGTTAAAGAAATATGGCCTCGAAAATTCAAAGATAAATCACACTCCTATGGGAACTTCAACTAGATTAGATGAAGATTCCAGAGGAACAAGTGTTGATCAAACAAAATATAGAGGCATGATTGGTTCTCTTTCGTATCTAACTGCTAGTCATCCAGACATAGCTTTTAGTGTTGGTTTGTGTGCTAGATTTCAAGCAAATCCCAAGGAGTCTCATCTAACAACTGTAAAGAGAATTCTTAGATATCTCAAAGGAACAGATGATCTTGGACTGTTCTATCCACGAAGTGACACATTTGAGTTAAGAGGATATGCTGATGCTGACTATGCTGGAGATCTTGTAAATAGGAAAAGCACGTCAGGTATGGTGCAATTTCTTAGTCATAGTTTAGTTTCTTGGAGCACCAAGAAATAAAACACAGTTGCTTTATTCACTGCTGAAGCAGAATATGTAGCTGCTGCTGCTGCATGTTGTTCTCAAATGCTTTGGATAAAACAACAACTTTGTGACTATGGAATAATCTTTAACTGCGTTCCTATTTATTGTGATAATACAAGTGCCATTAGTATTTCAAAAGATCCAGTGCATCATTCAAGAGCTAAGCATATACATATCAGACATCACTTTCTAAAAGAAAATGTCGAAAAAGGTTTGATTAAACTTGAGTTTTGTCAAACTGAAAATCAGATTGCTACAAAGAGATAAATATGAAAAATTAAGGCTTGAGTTAGGTTTAATAAAACTTAAGTACTTGTTCCTATTCCAATCCCTCATGTCTGAATTGATTTGTCTTACTCTATGTGATATTAAGTTACTGTGATTAATTGACTAAGACCATTGCAAATTAAGATGTTCAAAACATAAACATGGATTCAAAGGAATAAAGCTATTCACAAATGTCACATAATACTCCCCTTATTGTTCCTAAGTGATAGAAACATGCATGATTTTAAGAATGTTGATATTTAGCATAAGTTGTTCCTATAGCACAAGTTCCTTATTTTTTCTTTTCTTTTCTTTCCATAAATTAAAAAGTCCATAAATTTTTTTTGAAATAAAACAAGTCGAAAATCCCAAAAATATAGGAATAAGATTTATCAAGTCTAGATTTCCTTTTTATCTTTTTAATTTTACGCGTGTAACTCTTCATGTACTGTTACATGCATCTTCTTTCTTTTTCTTTCTTCCCTTCCAAAACCATGTTCCTTAAATGCTTCAACTTCACCATTGTTCATCTCCTTCACACCTCTTCGCAACACATAAAAAATTAATTTCTTTTCACCAAATGGCAAAAACCTCTCTCAATTCACCTTTTCCAAAAGCAAAAACACCCAAAACCTCTCAAATGGAAAACCCCTCTTCTCCATCCAAAACCGTAGAAGCCGAAAATTCTCAAGAAACAAAAATGGCGGTAGAAGAGCAAAAATTGGAGTCACCAGGGAGAAGTGTGAGAAGAAGAAAACTGATTGGGGAAGATGATGAGGAAGAAACCCCAGAATCAGTTGAGGGGGAAGAAGAAGCTACGCATGTTCCTTCTAAAGGAACTGCTGCTTCTTCCTCCAAGAAAAGAGTGGAATGAAGTGATTTGAGGTATATGTTAGGATTCTGTGTAGATCTAGAATGGGCCAAGAAAGTAAAATTCACTGAGCTAACTGATATTCTAAAGGAACAAGGTATAGAACACCTGTTTGAAACCGCTTATAACAATGCCTTAGTTCCTTTAGCAATGGATGAGTTTTGTGCAAACTTCATCAATACTGATGGAGTATGCACTATTGAAGTTAGGGGGAAGAAAATCAAATTTTCCCAAGAAAGTTTAGGAAATATATGGAAAATTCCTTGCAAAGGAACTGATATGTATTTTAAGAGAAAAGGAACTATTTCCTTTTCCAATTTCTCCCAGGTTGATATTGTTGAATCCTTTAGGAGAACTGCTGGCCAAACTAAGATCAACCATAATCTTCTCTCCCCAGTACACAAAATATTGTTTAATCTTGTTTGGAGGGCACTCATTTCTCGAACTGAAAAGAGGAATGAGGTGGGTCTTCTAGACATGTGTTATATGTTCTGCCTTGACTACCACATCCAAATTAACTTTCCCTCTCTGTTTATCCAACGCCTTACTCATTGTATAGAGAATTACTGTGTTGTTGGCTATGGTGCTTTGATCACCTCTCTTCTCTCTCACTTCAAAGTCAAGAGCACTGGTTGGCCTATATTGGGAATTAAACAAGGTAATATATTGAATGATAAGACTTTGTATGGCTTGGACCTCCCTGTCCAAGAAGGGATTTTGACACAAGGAAGGATTGCTTCTACTTCCTCACATAAGAGAAAACTGCCTAAGGCAGTAGAAGAGGAACAAGTGGAAGTAATTCTGGAGGAACAAGTTCCTGCTCCTACAAAACCAAAGGAACAACCACCCAAGAGACGCAAAACTGTTGCAAAAAAAGCCTACCCCTGCTATTTCTAAAAGAGTCAGGTAAAGCTCTAGGTTGCGGATTACCAAGACTGCACCTGTTACTTCAAATGAGGACTCACCTTTAGTCCTATCTGATGAAGAGGAACTGCCTACCAACTCACCTAAGGAACCCACTCCTCCATCTTCACCAAAATTACCGATTACCCTAAACACCATCCCTTTAATTTCTCCCTCCTCCTTCACTGTTCCTTCCAGTTATGAACAAATGAAGGTTGAAATGAATGAACCAAATCCTTTCTCCTCTACATCCACTGACCTTCCACCCCAACCTCCATTTCTTCCTTCTCTTTACACCACCACTTCACCTTATGTTCCTCTCACAGGAACATCAGGACCATCCCAAGCCAACACCCTAGTTCCTCCACCCAAACCACCTACTGACTTTGGTTCAAAGGGAAAGGAACAAGTTCCTTCGGATGATTTTGGTTGGGTAAATGAAGTGTGTCTCCCTACTCAACATATGATCAAGATCTACAATCACCTACACTGGACTTTGGATGATAAAACTGACAAGATGATGGGTCTAATGAAAGTCCTTAGTGATACGGTGATAGAACAACAAAATAATATGGAGATGATGGCCCAAGCAATTAACACTTTGAAGCAGCAACTTGATGGGCATCATGGAGAGGTTATGAAGAAGTTGGAGGAAGTGGTTAAAGAAGAAGTAGTAGAGGAACACAACTCCCCTTCCCTTCCTAATGTCTAGTTCCTGTTTCTCTTAAAGGACCAAGAACTCTTAGGTTTTGTTTCTTTTCTTTTTTTTCCTCCTTTTTTTCTTTTGTACTTTAATGGCACAAGTGCTATAAATACAATGACTTTTCCTATAATTGTCTTCGTTTGTGATTTATTTGCATAATTTCTTACTTGGAATGGCTAGTATCATGTGATTGATGTTTGAGCAAGTTTAACTTTTGAAATTCCTAACTTAACCATTTTTTTGGTGCTTGTTCATGGTCTAACGGTCTTGTAACTATCAGTCTTCCCAAAATCACCAAGAGTTTGATCTTTTTGACGATTATAAAGGAGGAAAAGATACCAGGAACAAACTAAAGTTTGAAAAATTGAAAAATGAAAAATTTAAATCCTTAATCTACCTTAATAAAATTATATAAATTCTTATTTTATCTTTTTCGTTCTCTTATGTTATTTGTTGTTTTCCTTAGTTTGGAACTTTGTTGTCATCATAAAAAAGGGAAAAATTATTGAACCCTAGTTTTGATGATGACAAAGGAACAAAAATGCAAACTAAGTATTGAACTAACAAGTTGTTAAGTGAATGAATTTTACAAGGTATCAATGAAAGGAGCAAAGAGAATACTAAGTCAAAGAAGAAATGAAGTTGGATTTTGAAGACTAAGTGAAGATGCTCAAAGATTTAGTACTAGAGAAGCATTGGAGCAAGAAGACCAAAGCGAGGTTTTTTGTTTCTAGTTCCAATGTAAAGGAACGAGTAAGAATGGTAAGGAACTGTGGCAATTTAAAATGAGAATGAGTGTTTGTTCGAAAAAGGTTACTCAGTTCAAAGACCTCCAATGTTCAATGGGAAGTCCTACACCTATTAGAAGAGCCCTATGGAGATCTTTATCAAAGTCGAGAACTACTAGGTTTAAAGAGTGATCGAAGTTGGAGACTATGAGGTAACAAATTCATACTCAGAAAATAAGGTAGTTCCTAAACTAATATCTGAATATGATAGAGAGGATTTTGAGAAAATGGAATAGATGCTCACGCTCTTAAATTACTTCATTGTGGTCTTAGACCCTATGAACACAATCGTGTCATGGGATGTAAAACAGCTAAAAAAATTTGGGACTAGCTCCAAGTAACTCACGAGAGAACTAATGAAGTGAAACGTTCAAAAATTGATGTTCTAAAGTCTAAGTATGAACGTTTTGAGATGATGCCTTGCTAGAGAAACAATCCAAGAAATGCTTACACACTTTACTAACATTATATATGAGCTTGTTTCTCTAGGAACAAATATCCCTACTGATGAACATGTTAGGAAAGTGCTAAGGAGTCTGCCACAGGACGAGACGTGGAGAAACAACGTGATTTCCCTAACGAAGACAAAGGACTTCACCACGTTTGTAGACACATAATCATGTCTCCCCATTTAGTACCCTATGATGACCAATACCCCGCTCCAATTAAGCCCAAAACCATTTCCTAACTATTATTATTAACTCATTTCCGAAACCCTTTTTATAAATAATCTTTTAAAGGCCCATTTTCAAAAACCTTTGAAAAATAGTTTTGTGAAAGCCCAATTTTTAAAACCATTTTCTAAGCCCAATTTAATTAATAGAATTAATTAATTTTATTGATTAGTTTTATTAATAAAAATATCTTTTATAAAAATAATCTTTTCCCAAACTGTTTTTAAATATCTTTTATCTAACTCTTTTCTAAAAATCTTTTATAAAAATCTTTTATCTTTTAAAAACCTATTGCATCTCAACTACCTATATATATCCTTCATCTCATAATTCACAGGGGACTGATCAGCATCCTCACAAAAATTCATTCGACAATCTCACAACAAATATCTCTCAACACACTCACACACCTTCATCACCCTCTAATTATTTTCCACCGCCCAATACTAATCTCCTCCCAAAACTCACCACAATTTATCAACTCCATATCACCCTGCGCCACATCCCCAAATCACACCATGCTCACCTCCATAATTCCTACAGCACCTAATACATATGATTCCCCTTAATTCCACTTCGCGCCCGACATAATCTGAGCCAAGTCACCAATATTCGTTCAACACAACTCATACAAAAACACTACAGCAACACGTATCATAATCACATACTACAACTATAAAACCTTGATTCATAAAATTGTTTTGGTTGGACGCAAGACGCAAACAACAAATCTTTATCCTTTTTTAAAGACTCGTACGACAATTCAATTTTCTAAGATTCGTACAAATCAACGACCCCAGACGGTGGTATAATTTCTGAGGGTCAAATAAATTAACGATCTTTATTTATTTTTATTATTTTTTAAGGTTACTAACATTCTATTTATGATGTAGATTGTTAACTCGTCCCTCGCGATTGTAAGTATTTGCACGTATTATCTAACTCTTAACGATCTTTTATTTTCATATTTTTATTTATTTTTATGAACATATTATTTTTAATGCCCGATCGTAATATTTATCACTTTGTATTTATTGTTAATCGAAGACCTAAATAAATGTTCTAACTAATTCGGATAACATGGACAACCTACTTGAACCCATTAATCGATTGTTTAATAACTTGTCACTTAAAAATATAGTCTTTTTATGTGTTTTTGAACCAACTTAGACTAATATTTTTAGGGTCTTTAAAACGTTATATGATTATTCTTTGGCATAAAATCTTTTGTGAATCGTTATTTAGTAGAGAGGCGATGGGCAACATAGTTCTTGACTATATTGTACCCTCACCCCGAACTCAACTTTTTTGGTTCACGACCATCCATGGAGTCATGACGGGAAATCTACGTGGGATAAGTCTCTAAGATGCCCTTCCGTTTCAATGTCCAATTAGGTTTATAATTCTTTCTTTAAAGAATTGTTGGCGACTTCAAAACATATTTTTAATAAAACCTTAACAATGGGGTAGTCAAATAAACGCGCTCACACCGCGTGTATGCATTAAAGGAATTCAAAAATCCACGCCTACAATTTGGCAACTTCACTGGAGAGGATTTTTAAAAAAAAAATTAAATGAGTGGGTGAAACTTGAAAAATACGATTCATTCTTCTTTTATGCCTTTGAATAATATACTGTTTTGCATGTACATGGCTATTGTTCAGCCACCATAAGGTCAATCTACCTTGCCTCATTAGCACATGTTCTATGTGTGAGGTCACCCCCGGGGGTTTGCGCTTTGTCCTTCCAAAAAGCTTCTTGAGCGATAGTGTTGGATCTTAGTCATAAGCAAACCTACCCAACCATGGCATTGTTCTCTTGTTCCTGACTTGAGACTGGAGTGCCTCTTACACGTGGCCACCTCTTTAAGCATGGGTACGAAGCGTGGGATCAATCTTTTAGTCATAGACCCTTTCAGCCTTAACCTAAACCTGACCATAGTTTGAAACGTAGAACTTGACTTTTAGGTTGGAACTTTGCATATCATTATACTACTTGTGCATATTTGTGTGTGTGTGTGCGTGCCATTAATTGTTTCGTATTATCGATTTTCGAGACAAAACTATTGAACGAAATCACGCGAAGAGAGAACTCCACCTGCTGCCTTGTGCTCCGCGTAGCTAGGTTGCGTCCCACGCTTCTACCTCGAGCCCAGCGCAGAGCGTCGCTCCTGACGCAATGTCACCCACGCGTTGCGCGCAGGATACCCGCGTTCCATGCTATTGTCGTGCGTCCCGCGCAGCTATGTGCATCTCACGCAATTCCTCGCCCAGATTTTATTTGTGCACTCCCTTTTTTTGAGCGCTTTGAATCTTTATTTTATGTTCTTCGTCTACTTTTGGCGCCTCATTGTTACTCGTTGGTAATACTCGTTTGTGCAATGTTATATTTTTGCTAATCATAGGATAATTCATTAACCTTCATCCGATTTTTCATCCAACAATCTATCTTAAAAATATATATATATCTCCATCTTTTCTTTTTTTTAAAAAAGAAAATCCATCTAAAAATAAAAAAAAAAAATTTCAATCTATAATCTCCAATCTATTTCGAAAATTCTATCCCCATCCTTTACCAAACTATATCTCCCATCTTTTTTGAAAATTCATCTGCATCTTTTGTCAAAAATCATTCTCCTATCTTTTTCAAAATTTCACCCCATCTTTAATCTCCTATCTATTTCAAAAATTCTATCTCCACTCCTTTTTTAAAAAAAAATATCCATCTTTTTTTTTCCTATCACATATCTTTTTTCGAAAATTCATCCTTTTTCTCTTTCCTATCTTTCTATGTATATTATCCATCATTTGTGTACGCCATCTAGGATTCCTTTTAGTGTCCATCTTGTTGTAAAAGTCTCATCCATTTAGGAATTCTAACTCCATTAGAAGTTCGTCTGACCCAAATGTCTAGATTCATCCAGTTTCATTCCATTTAGAGTTCTTCACCTCATCTAACTCCATCCATGATAGTAGTCTTAACCCTGTCTAGGTTCACCCATCTAAAAAGTCTAGGGCCGTTAGAATTCTTGCCATCTTAGAAGTCTGTAATCCATAGAATTCCATGCATAATAGGAGTCTAAAACCATTAGAATTATATCCATCTTAGGAGTCTAAATCCATTAGATTTCTGTCCATCTTAGGAGTCTAAATCCATTAGAATTCCGTCCGTTTTAGGAGTCTAGGTCCACTAGAGTTTCATTCACTTTAGGAGTTTAGGTCCACTAGAGTTTCATGCACATTAGGAGTCTATCATCCTTGAAAGTCGAACATCATTAGAAGTCTATCAAGTCTAGGATTATGAAGTCATTAGAATTTCATGTCAATTAGGATTGCATTCATACTAGAATCCTTTTGCATTACATAGTCTATGATTCATACACTTCATGCATAACTAGAGTTATTAGACATTTAGGAGTCTCATTGCATCCATACTCTCCATTTCATTTCATGCATTCCACATTTAGTAGTCCTGAACTACAAGCGATCTGATTCCCTCTTTTGGGATATGTAGGCAGCCTTTACAGGTTCGAACGCATAGATTGAGTCATTTATACATGCATCAGGTCTAGGTGCATCCAAAAGAGTCATACATACATGCATTAGGTCTAGGTGCATCAAAAAAAAATCCAAAAAAAAAAATATATATCATTCGTTTAGGAGATATTATTTTGTTCTTAGAAGCTCAACTTTTAAACAAATACACATTCTTTCACTCCATTTCTTTCTCTCCATCATCAATCCATCTCTAATCTCCTGCTGGATGATCCATTGTAGGAAATACGCAATATGTTAAACACATTTCAAGAACAAGTCGATGAGTTGAAGGGTATGCTAGTACATCTTATAGCACATGCTGGCAGACTAGAGGCAAACTAAATGGTTCTTCAAGAGAATTGCAGTGCAGATTACGAGCTTCGATACAATGGTAGATGACTCACAACGGATCAACGAACTTAACAACATCATACCACATAGCTCAATTCTCAGGCCTTCGATCAAGTCCGATTTCACTGTTACTCCGATTGGAATACCTTCTAAGCACCTTCATGTCACTTTTTCACATGGACCTATACATAATGCCATCAGGCCTAAAAAGAAATCGCAAAGGAAGTATACCTCGCTAGACATGAGTTATGAGGTTGCTTTTGTCCACCTTCATGCTAAAGGTGCAATTTCTCCTATTAGGCCCATTCCAGACCCTCATAAAAATAGAAAAGGACTAACATGGGATAAGGATGCCTATTGCAAATACCACCGAGGCAATGGACATAAGACTACTTCCTGCAAAAAGTTAAAAGAGGTTATCCAAGATATGATAGACGAGGGGAGGCTCACACTCCGTACTGTTGCAAAAAATGCCGGAGACAATGACCTCAATGCCATAGAAGCAGACACATCTCTGAGCTCGATCGCTCATTAAAATACTTGGACTCGCTTAGGTCCAATCAAAACAAAAAAATATATACACCTCATCTCTTTTTACTTAGAAAGAGACCTCATGAGTCATGAAGATCGAAGCAATGAAGCCGTCTCGTCACGTGACGTAGGAGTCTATACTTATGATTTCATCTTCTGTTTAATCTCTTGTTCTTTTTTTAATTCGCCCAGTCTAATATATGATTTTCCTTTCATTGCATGTACTCATACTTTTCACTTAATAAATGAGTATCTCTTTTCTAACCTTGCACTAATGAGCATCAATAGAAATCATGATTGTCGCCTTAAAAGAAATGAATTTCTAATTCTCATGACTATTCTAATAAAGACAATGAACAACTGGCATATATAAAAGAGGCATTCCTCCCTTCACTACAAATATTCCTCCATTTCAACCTAAAATAACACCCCTTTCCCTCTAACCTACCTTAGTGGAGGTACACTTGACATCAATTCAATGTAAAAGGCAAGTAAACAAAAAAGCAACAAAACGAAAATCAAAGCAAAAGCAAAAAAAAAATCATGCAAAAAGTGCAAAATGTTAAAAAAGAAAGTGTTGCAAATAAGCCTATCAATAGCTATGTCAAATGTACTTCTTTCAAAACCTTCAACCTTCAACTCAAACCTTCAACTTTAACCAATAAGCCCTTGACACCCATGCACATTGCATTCCAACAAGCCATAAAAGACAAACCAAAGCCCGCTAGGTCTAAAACCCATAAGGGCGACTTAGGCAAAAGTCAGGGCACCTTCTTATACATTAGCCTGAACTACGAATGGTCTGATTCTGCTAAAGATACGTAGGAAACCTCACCCTGAGGTCCGACCGCTATAAACCAAGCCAAACCTACATCATTATCCACCCTTACCAAAGACCTCTTCCAATTTAATCCTTAATTCAATGCCTAATTCATTGCAAATGGCTCCAAAGTAAAATGATAGGCCACCAATTAAAATGTTAAGAGCTACGACTGGCCTGATTCCATCATGGATACGTAGGCAACCTCTTTTGAGGCCCGACCATTTTAATTCACAACATATTTTTTAAGGCTCGCCTAGGCCCATGAGAAAAGCGCGATCGCCCAAAAATCATGAATTTTCAATGCTCATCCCTACCCTTAGAACTAGACTGGGATTTGAACCTGCATCATTAGCCTACCTTATTGCGTGAGTCAATTCATTACGACTCTGCCCTTTTCTTATTCTTATTCCGTTTTCTCAGCCACATTATCGCTTCTCAGCCAACCTTAGCATAACCTTTCAACACTTAGCGCTATTATTTACGCCTCATCCCTTGAGTGTTCTTTTCTTTGACCTTTCTTGTCTTTTTCACCTTAGAAACCCTATATGGAATCTTCGGTCGAAACTTCCGCTAAGCGTGATGAGATATCTTCAAAATCAAGCAATCAAGTTGGATGCTTCATCAACTCCATCTTACTGGGGGATTCATCATTGGTCCATCCAGAAAATCATAGGCTCCAAGTCCAGACCTATTGAAGGACTTCCTTGCGAGTCCATATATGACATCTTGGGTTTTAAACCCGCACAAATGCAACATTGCACCTATTCACGGGCTCACTTGGGCCCTTGACATACAAACCTCGAAGCATATATAACTCAAGCGCTACAAAAGCTCGTTCTATAACGTATTCCAAATCGAACATATAATCTATTGGCTACATAGAAGATCATTAGGCTCCATGTCTACCCTGATCAGGATTTCATTACGAGTCCATACAAAAGGTTGTGGGCTCTAGACCCCTACGAGATCCTAACCGTTTTATGGGCTCACTTAGGCCCGTAACAACTACAACACGTATCGCATCAAACAAAACTTACATGGATCATCCTTGTGGGCTTCCCACTTCTCCTCTTTCTAAAACAGTTTTCTAAAACGAAAATTTGAGCTTCTAATGAAACGATCAAATCATCAAATCATATCATATGCATTAGTGTCATATCTCTGCATTAGTGTCACATCTCTGCATTTGCATTACATATTTGCATCATCTAACATTGTGTCAAGCAGTGCATCCTTCGTCCTTAGTCATAGGATTCTAGCGTCAATCAGCGAGTCGCACACACACATATACACACACATGCACCCACGATAACACCCGCAAGTTAAGTTAAGGCAAGTCGAGTCAAATCAAGTCGAGTCAAGTCTTTTCTTATCCATACACTACCACCCACATCACGGGACACATGCATGTCCCCTAGTTGTTTGTCTGTATATCTGTGTGTTATTTGTATTCACAGGTACGCAACATTAAAAGACTCTATACAAGTTATATTCCACCAAGGTCTACGAACCAATACAAATTAACAACAGAAGACAAGTGCTATATACATGGTGCGTCCAGCACACCGACAACGTTGTGCCACACGTAGCAAACTGCGTCCAGCACAACATCCCACACCAAGCGCAGGCTTGTGTGTCTGGCGCACAACCCTTCACTGCGCGCTTGGGGGCTTCTTAGCCAAGTGGAGCCCACATGCTCAACTCCTTATGAATTCAAATGTTCATTACGACATCGCACGCAGCAAACTGCGTCTAGCGCAGCATCCCACGCCAAGCGCAGGCCTGTGCGTCTGGCACACAGTCCTCTACAACACGCTTGGGGGCTTCTTAGCCAAGTGGGTCCCACACTCTCAACTTCCAATGAATTCAAATATTTGTTACAATTCGGCATCGCACGTGATAAACTAACGGATTTTCAAATCCGCAACAAAAATACAATTTTGCCATTCTTCCAACATGCTATACTTTACACAAATCTTGCTCGAGAGACAACAAGTACTCAGGAGTATTAACAGCGGAAATCACACCGTTAGGCCTGCGGACCATCATCATTACCCTGGAGCGGGACCATTAATAGCTTTATCCCGTCGTGAGCCGTACCATTAATAGCTTTATCCCGTCGTGAGCCGGACCATTAATAGCTCTATCCCGTCATGAGCCGGACCATTAATAGCTCTATCCCGTCGTGAGCCGGACCATAATAGCTTTACACATCATCAACACCCTGGAGCGGGACCATAATAGCTCTACACATCATCAACACCCTGGAGCGGGACCATAATAGCTCTACCCCGACGTGAGCCGGACCAGAATAGCTCTACCCCGACGTGAGCCGGACCAGAATAGCTCTACACATCATCAACACCCTGGAGCGAGACCATAATAGCTCTACCCCGACGTGAGCCGGACCATAATATATAGCTCTACACATCATCAACACCGACATGAGCCGGACCATAATAGCTCATGACTTCTCTATATCATTTCATTTTTGCAAACTTACAATCACTTTGCAAATATGTTTCATGTATGTCTGTTCCTGAAGCTCTTGCTTGTTGTGCAGGTACAGGCGTAAAATAGTGATTTTGGATTGCAGAGCATCAAGAATCATTCTCCGTCCCGACACATATACTTTGACTTTCGGTTTTACAAACCTCAGTCAAAGTGGGGGCTTCTGTAGACACATAATCGTGTCTCCCCATTTAGTACCCTATGATGACCAATACCCCGCTCCAATTTGTCCGGATCGAGGAAAGAATAAAGAACGAGTCTAAAATAAAATGTTTTAAGCCCAAAACCATTTCCTAACTATTTTTATTAACTCATTTCCAAAACCTTTTTTATAAATAACCTTTTAAAGGCCCATTTTCGAAAACCTTTGAAAAATAGTTTTGTGAAAGCCCAATTTTTAAAACCATTTTCTAAGCCCAATTTAATTAATAGAATTAATTAATTTTATTGATTAGTTTTATTAATAAAAATATCTTTTACAAAAATAATCTTTTCCCAAACTGTTTTTAAATACTTTTATCTAACTCTTTTCTAAAAATCTTTTATAATAATCATTTATCTTTTAAAAACCTATTGCATCTCAACTACCTAAACCTCCCTAAACCTATATATATCCTCCATCTCATAATTCACGGCGGACTGATCGGCATCCTCACAAAAATTCATTCGACAATCTCACAACAAATATCTCTCAACACACTCGCACACCTTCATCACCCTCTAATTATTTTTCACCGCCCAATACTAATCTCCTCCCAAAACTCACCACAATTTATCAACTCCATAGCACCCTGCGCCACATCACCAAATCACACCATACTCCCCTCCATAATTCCTACAGCACCTAATACATATGATTCCCCTTAATTCCACTTCGCGCCCAACATAATCTGAGCCAAGTCACCAATATTCGTTCAACACAACTCATACAAAAACACTATAGCAACACGTATCATAATCACATACTACAACTATAAAACACCTTCAGGCATAAAATGGGCTGCAGAGGTAGGAAAGAGTAAATTTCACTCCTCATTAACCATAGCCCTATCCAATTGCTAATTACTCTCTTATCACCCTCTTGCTTATTGTTCCATGTGTGTTGCCAGAGCTATTCAGATCCTACATACCACATTTCTCCATACATTCCCTTAGGTCTGCCATATCTTGTTGTCTGACAGTGGCACATATTCTCTCTTCATCACTCATAACACACAGTTGAAATCTCCTAAAATAATCCATGGGCCCTTACAATGATCAACCAAACTCACCAAGTCATTCCATGCAACAGCTCTGCCACTAGCATCATTAAAAGCATACAAAAAAGTACAAAAAAAGTGTTTACCACCCACACCAGCAACAACACTACAGTGAACTATTTGGCTTGAAACATATAAGATATCAACCTGGAAACTAGAAGGGTTCCAAGCTATAACTATCCTCCCCCCTTATGAAAAGAAAAATTGGAAGAAAAACACCAACCACGAAAACATTTTGGTAAAGGCTACCCATGTTTAGAGCCTTTACCTTTGTTTCAAGGAGGCTCACCAAATCCAACATTTTTCATGCCAAGAAACCTCTTCACATCCTTCTGATTTGCTTGACTGTTGAGCCACCTTACATTCCAAGCAATGATCCTATCCATGTTCCCCAGGGGGTTTTCCTCTCCCTTCAATTTCCTACCCAGTTTCATTTAAAACATAGACTACATCCTCCACCTGCACATTATCAGCATGTGTTTGAGTAACAAGCACCTCAAAACCATTTTGCACCTCAGGAGCAGGTGCAACATTTAGGCTTCTTCTTGCTGGTCTCCTAACTTCATGATATCCCCCCTCATTTGCTTTCTGATTACCCTCTCGTAGTCGGGATCGGATGCAAGCATGTCTTTGACATAAGCCCCGTCATCGATTCACAGGAGCCCTGTCTACCTTTTGCCTCCATTCTTGTCTACTAACTAGCTTCTGGCACTGATCTTGAGTATGACACATACCCTTGCAAGCAGTGAATGAAACAGGTTTCCATTCATAGACAACATCCACAACTTCCTTCTCATCACATTCATTGATGAAATTAATCTGGTCAGGGAATGTTTGATTCACTTTCACTTCAATCATTACTCGAGCATACTGAAGTTTTTCACGTTTAGCCGTAGCTTCATCAGTTTTCACAGGTTACCAAGCTGGCTAGCAATCTTAAACAAGCAAGCTTCACCCAAGTACTTGAAGTTCAAGTTAAGTTGAATCCAGATAGGCAATACTCTAATATCTTCCGTCACAACATCAGTTTTAGCATCCCAGACTTTCAATATCATTGGTTTGTTGTCAGAGAAAACTGGGTTACCATTCAAAATTTGATCCCTCTTCTCCATTGTCCTAAATCGAACAATATAGATCCCTTTTCTCAATCAGTGCAACCTTATCAACACCACAATTACTCCATATTAGCCTTACAAACCCCTCCATAACATGAGCAGGAGGGTTTGCTCCCCCAACATAGCAATATAGAGCAAAGTTCCAATAATCTAACTCAGGCTGAATATCACTTAACTCAATCTTAATAATTGTCTTAGCTATATTACTAGGTACAATAGCTACATTAACCTGCAATTCTGGAGAGAAGAGTATGGGTAATGGAGCAATACCTTTAGTACGCACTATTCTCCTACTCTGATCAGGAGCTTGTTGTTCCGCAACACGATTAATCGTCTCAAGCCATTCAAATAATTGCATACGAACTCCGATTGCCGCTGTAATTCTCTCAGAGAAGAACGAGGGGATGAAATCTCCTCCTGAATAAGTTCAGTTTCATTATCAATTTCTAACTCCGAAACTCCTATTGAAGAATCCACCGACTTCATCTTTTGATTCACATTTCCAGAAGTTGGACCCTTCATTCGCGATTGATTTTGGTTAGTCTTCACCTGAGCTCTAGATGTTCTTGCCATGGTGACCACTAAGCAGAGTTAATGGAGAGAATTTATAGAGAGAGAATGATAACCTCATTTCAAAGGCCTTTTTCAACAAGTGTATAAAAATACAAGTCTAATTCAAGTTAATTACTATTAAGAACTATGATCAAACTTTACAGAACTAGTTACATTAACAACTAAAGTATTATAATGTTCTGCGGCCTTACTTCAAAATAGAAATTAATACACGCAATTGTACTTCTAGGATTCTCGAACCTTCAACATTAAATAAGACACTACCACCCACCAAATGACATGCCACAGAAATGACAAAACAAAACGTACACACATCAGCAAAGCTGAGTACTAACCCATCAAATAGATTTAAAACATGCTTTGGTGCTCCTTTACTTGAAAACTATTCAATCAGAGTTACAACAACAATAGCAGCAACAATACCAATATCAATAACAAGAGCAATAGCTACACATGCTTTAAACTTGTCAACCAATACCCTTGTGACTTGACGGTTCCTTGCGGAACAATCTTAACAGCAAACATGCTTTATACTTGTCATCCAATACTCTTGGAGACTTCACGATTCTTCACAAAACAATCTTTATTCATTTCAAACAATTCCCTTACAGACATTCATATACTTTCCATTTCATTAACACAATTATTTGGCAATAGGTAAGGGAACGACGCGAAGGTAGCAACCCCAGATTGCAGACACATCGCTTATCGGGAACGTCTTCCCATCAGATATAAGGCCAACCGTAGTCTTTAGTGTATACACCCGTTGAAGCAACCCAACAGAGGTAATACTTCTAAAGCGACTCTCATAATACCCTACCAGAGGGTTTCCCCTTAAGACACTACACCAGAGAGTAATCCTTAAGGTCTTTAGAGTCGACCACCAGAGAAGTCGTAAGCCTTTTGTCATGTGTTCATAACCTATGGGGGCCCACCAGATTCGGTCCTGAAAGGCTCCTTCTAACCTTTGTCATTCTTCCACTTTACATGATTAGTTCTTTAATCACTTTCGTTCCAGACAATTCAACATCATATCAATTTAACCATGAAACCATCAACCACAACGCAAATACGTAATTCATATCCATTAAAACACCAACAACAATAACAATAGAGTTATGCTAGAAATTAACTAACGAGAGTTAACTTAAGCTTCATAACAAGCAATATTTTCACAACAACAATAACAGAAATAACAATAACAAGACTTAATAACTTTTGGATTTTTTAACCCAAACTACCTTTAACTTTCAAGTTTTTGCGAGAAACTACCTTATAAAAAAATTGTTGTCCCAAACTACCTTACTTTTACCATTTTGTTGTTGATGACTACCTAATCTAGGTTTTTCGGTGTTGACTTTTTTTCGTTCAAAATTGTGGGAGAAAATAAAGTTACCCTTGTGGAAATTGCTTGAAATTTGAGGAGACTGCGAGGGTGATTGAGAGGGTGATTGTTTCAATTTTAGTTTAAGTCAAAGAGGAATTTAAAGCTAGATTGGTGGTACAAAGTGTCGACATAGATATGAGAGAGAGAGATAGTGAGAGCGCACAGAGGGAAATGGGGAAAATAGGGTGGGGAAAATGAAAAAAGGGTTTGAAGAGGTCATGTGATATTACGTGACATTAAAAAAACTGGAAAAAAAGAGTCAAACGCCGGAAACCGGCATAGGGTAGTTGTCAACAACAAAATGGTAAAATTAAGGTAGTTTGGGACAATAAATTTTTTATAAGGTAGTTTCTCGCAAAAACTTGAAAGTTAAAGGCAGTTTGGAACAAAAAAATCCATAACTTTTCAATGAAACTTGCTTCCGATTGCAACACTAATTCTTTATTCCAACTATAGTGTGTTACACTTCTTAATAGAATTCATTTTATATAACTAATAGAAATTTCCTATAGTCTTTTGAATCATCAATTACTACATCAAACACTAATAATAATAATAATAATAAATGAACCTATCCATTAATTATCCCATATAAATGATTGCTAATCTGAATGGAATCCAATTTGCCCAAGTGGCAAACATCTTCTAAAAAGAACTCGACAACTCTACTGCATAACTCGATAATGTAAACCAATAGTGCAATATAGCAAAACAATAAGAATACGGAAAGTACTTCTGTAGTTAATTGGATTCTCATAACTGAACACTTAAAAGATATAATTGAAACACTTCAGGTCCATAACTACGTAGGTTTGAACTATTTTATAAGCTGAATAACTTATGAACATATATCCAAATCTGGCAATCTGAGTTTTATTAAATAAGGGTGTGCCCTATACATACTTAGCTTATAACGAATCATATAGATTTAGATTTCGTGATCCCTGATTAATCGGGTTCATATAGACTTAACACATAATCAACTAACTAACTCAGCTGTTTTTTGCACAACACAACTTAATCGAAAAGTGTACAAGATTCAACTTTAAGACATTAAACTACATGAAAGTTGTTTACTAAGTTAACTGGCTTTATATGGTATGACTTACTAAAAGAAATAAAGTTATCAATTCCCTTTTAGTAAACTCCAAACGATATTTTGACTCTAATATGTTAATCCATTATAGGAGTATCTAATCACCACATTCACTTGTATACATGAGAATGCCTCCTTACATGAGAAATAAGAATGAATCCCAACCACACAATTGGATTAAAGTTACAACACTTGTTCATTAGAGTTATATCCTCGAAATTTTTTTTTCTAATATTTTTTTTTAGAGTTACATCCCTTTTTCATTAGAGTTACATCACTTGTTCATTAGAGTTATAGCTCGTAAAATCAATTCTCATTTCTCATATAAACTCACTTATATATATATATATATATATATATATATATATATATATATATATATATATATATATATATATATATATATATATATAGGGCAGGATCACATGAGAATGCCTCCTTACATGAGAAATGAGAATGAATATCAACCACACGATTGGATTAGAGTTACAACACTTATTCATTTGAGTTATACTCCCGAAAAAACTTCGAGCCCAAATAAAAAATTTAATTTTTTTTCGAAATTTTTTTTTTAATATATTTTTGGAGTTACATCACTTTTTCATTAGAATTACATCACTTGTTCATTAGAGTTATAGCGCGTAATATCCATTCTCATTTATCATGTAAGTATGCATTCTCATATGAACTCACTTATATATATATATATCCACAAATAAACCTTACTAATGGACTTTTTGAGTTACTAACTACTTCCAATGA
Organism: Beta corolliflora; assembly: GCA_947648045.1. Lineage (NCBI taxonomy): Eukaryota > Viridiplantae > Streptophyta > Magnoliopsida > Caryophyllales > Amaranthaceae > Beta > Beta corolliflora. Next base: position 285,008 of record CANSZD010001984.1, read on the forward strand.
TTTCCACATTATTAACAATGATTACTTAATCCCATTCCTAACTTTTGGTGAGCGAACTTACATAATCAATTCACCTAACATATAGTTCTTAAATAATCGACACATTTCGTTATAAACTTCTTAATTGCTACCCTTTTGGCTTTAACTAACCATTGAACTAGAATTACTACCATACTTGACAATATAAATATATTTAAGCATTCATAATTTTCTATCAACATTAGAACTCAAATTCTATAAAGTCGACTCGAAATGAAATATTTCTTCTTTAAATTTGCATATCGTTCAATTCTCCACCACTGAGAAGACATTTAGCATACAAAAATCAGAAGGACTTTAATAAGGTTGTAATGTAAGGCTCAGGTAAGGGGTAGGAATTATTTGGGATTTGGTGCTCAAAATCTTTAAGACTAGTGGAGTACACAATCTGTAACAAGGCCAAAAGTAATGGCCACAATCAAAACTCCAACTACTCAAATGTTAGCAATATATATCTAATAATAAACTTCCCCGAACTCATTTTCATTCTACATATCAAACTTTTCTTTCTTTTTCTTTTTTTTTCATATTTTGTCATTTCTTTTGTTCCTTCATATTTTTCATTTCATTTTGATATTTTCTTTTTGACAATAACATAATTGAAAACTAATAGGATCACCTACACATAGACGTATGACGTATAACCCTATTCAAACCATATCATATATTCCACTAGCTCAAAGATTAGGTAAAAGTCATGTGTTTAGGAAATAAGTTGTAGTGTGGTTTAAACAAAAGACATATGCTTAAGGCTCAGATGGGCTTTAGAAAGAGATATGATAATGTAGGTGGCTTAGGCTAAAAGTGGTTCAACAAAAACGAATGCCTTAATCATTTTTATGTATGCTCATGTTTCAATATGGTCTCAAAGAAACCAACGCAAATTCAAGAGTCAATACTTCACCAGGAACTAACGCACACACTCATGAGAAAAATAGAGACTAATATAGATGTCTTAGTCTATTAAAAGGCTCAAAAGTCTCACAATAGTTATAGATGTTCACCAAGTCAATCACAAATCAAATCATAAATAACCATTCTTACCACTTGCCAAACACTTACACAATGATACTATGCTATTCTCCGAATCAATCAACATAAAAACCTTTTAACTTGCAACAAAATTAGAATTTTTTTTTTTAAAATTCAATTTCAAAAACTGATTTTTTTTTCCAGTCAAATTAAGCTAACGGAATTTGCCTTCAAATCCATATCAGACATGAAAATTATAAATTTTTGCACAAATTTTGGCAGCACCTCCCCTAAAATCTGACATATCCAATTAGATTTTCTCATTTTCTAGACCTGTCACATAAATTAATTCCAGCATCACATCAATACATCAAATCCAGCAATCCAAAGCTTAATCCTCTCCCCCCACACTTATTATAAACATGATCCTCAATGTACTACTCAACATCCAGGGGGATAGGGAAAAAAGTTGAAAAAGAAATGCAGCTAACAAAAGCGGAAAAAAATAGAATAAGTAAGAAAAGGAGATACACAACCTGGGGTGTAAGACGACTTCTCTCGTGCAACGCAGTAACAGAGCGGCAACAAGCTAGCTACTCTATGTCAATTCTTGTGATAATGGTGTCAAACACAGTAGCACAACACATAGCAGCAGCAGCCGCACATAGCAGAATAGAACATAGCAGCAGCTCAGTACAGCTTGATCAGCTATAGCTTCTTAGATAAGATAAATGCAGAATCAACATGCGAGATTACTCTTGACGTCTGACACGTCTTATTAATAAATCTACTGTAAAATAAAATAATAAAAAAAACAGGAAAACAAGCGTAAAATCAAGCGGGGAAAAAAAAATAAAGTGCTTGGGTTGCCTCCCAAGTAGCGTTCTTTTAAAGTCAATAGCTTGACTTCCAGCAAGTCTCATTTAACCAGGATCAATCAAGGAGTTAGTCACTCCTTTAGTGGCCGTCTTAGTAATCAAATGGGGCTTACCTATAGCTTGGACATGTTTGACATTAACTTTTTTTCTCCATGACAGATATTCCTTGATTGTAGGAAAAAAATTTCTTACCTTTGCTTTCTTAAGTTTAGGAGGAGTACCTGTTTTACTCAAACACACTTCAAGTGGAGCATTAGTAGCATCAGTTATAGGTTTCTTCTTAGTCAAGTCTTCAATTATATCAACTTTACAAACAATATCACGTTGTGAATTGTTTTTAGAAGAATTGAATATATTGAAGTGAACTTTCTCTTCACCAATTTCAAACGTTAAAATACCATTTTTAACATCTATAATAGCTCCAGCAGTAGCTAAGAAGGGTCTACCTAAAATAATAGGTACCTCTGTATCCTCATCCATATCAAGAATAATGAAATCAACAGGAATAATAAACTTATCAACTTTAATTAGCACATTTTCTAGTATTCCTATTGGATATTTGATAGATCTATCAGCAAGTTGCAAAGAGACAGTGGTAGATTTTATATTATGTAGTCCTAACTTCTTGCAAATAGATAAAGGCATAAGAGAGACACTTGCACCTAAATCACATAAAGCTTTAGAAAATTTAATATCACCTATAGTGCAAGGAATGGAAAAACTTCCTGGGTCTTTCAATTTAGGGGGAAGCTTTTTCTGAATCACAGCACTACATTCCTCACTCAAAGCAGTGGTTTCATATTTTTCCAACTTCTTCTTTTTATTCTAATTTCCTTGAGAAACTTAGAATAAGAAGGAATTTGCATTAAAGCATCAATAAAAGGAACGTTAATATGTAATTGCTTAAACATTTTCAAGAATTTCTCAAATTCACTATCTAATTTCTCCTTCTCTTTTTCACTCTCATTGGCGACCTCATTTTCTTTAATCGTACTTTTTATGTTACTTAATTCCTTACCATATCTAAGAGTGACAGCATTGCAATGCTCTTTAGGATTAACTTCAGTTTTACTAGGCAAAGCTCCTTGACTTCTAGAATTGATGGCATTAGCTAACTGTCCAAGTTAAAGTTCTACATTTCTATTAGAAACAGCAATCTGATCAACTTTAGTTTCCAACTTTTCAATTCTTTCAGAAGTAGCATTAGCCAATTTTTCAATAGTCAACTCCCATGCTGGCCTAATTTCTTGTTGGGGTTGTTTTTGGTGAAAGCCAGGTGGGTTTGGTGGTCTAAAATTGGCATTTTGGTGGTCTTGGTTTCTCCAAGAGAAATTGGGGTGGTTTCTCCATCCTGGGTTGTAAGTATTAGAGTAGGGATCATTTTGTGATGGCCTATTAACATTAGAAACATATTGAGCTTGCTCCACATTAGCACATTCAGTAGTTAAATGAGCACCTCCACACAAATTACATGGCATAGTAGTAGACATACAATTGACATTACTCATCTTAGTAAACAAATTGACTAAGTTGTCAACTTTTGCATTTAACATGTTAATTCCTTCTACTTCATACATACCAGCAGTATTTTTTGGTTTAACCCTATTATTAGACCAATGATAATTATTAGAAGCCATTTCTTCAAGTAACCTATTAGCTACTTCAGTAGTTTTATCCATTATTGCACCTCCGGCGGCCGCATCTATAGTTATTCTAACAAATTCATTAAGACTGTTATAAAAAGTTTGCACTAGCAACCAATCAGGGACACCATGATGAGGACATTTGCGTTGTAAATCTTTAAACCTTTCCCATGCTTCATATAAAGACTCCCCATCATACTGAGCAAAACTAGTTATATCGTTTCTAAACTTAGCAGTTTTTCCAGGAGGGAAATATCTTTTAAGAAAAGCTTTTGAGATAATGTAGCCCATGTTGTAAATGAATTAGGTGGATTAGATTTTAACCACGTTTTAGCTTTATCTTTAAGTGAAAACGGAAACAAACCAAGTCGAATAACATCGTCAGTCACTCCATTTAACTTAAAATGCATCGCATTTTTCAAGAAAAGTGGTTATATGTTCATTAGGGTCTTCATTATCTAGGCCACTAAATTGGTCTTGTTGAATTATTTGAATTAAAGCAGGGCGAAGCTCAAAATTATTAGCAGAAATAGTAGGCCTTACAATACTTGAAGGTGCATCACTAGCATTTGGCATAGCAAAATCACGTAAGGGCTTTTCATTGTTGTCATCCCCCATCTCTACTGGTTTATTGTCAGATTCTTCAGAGAAGATGTACTCCAAATCAAAATCTGGCAGCTTTTGTATTTGCTCTAACCTCTTCTCTTTCCTTTGCACGAGTTGTTCTTTCAATCTCAGGTTCAAAAGAAACCAAAGAACGATTAGTACATGGCATACACAGATACACTAATAAATCTCAGAAAGTTTAAACTTAACTTAATAATTCTGTGGAGCAAAAAGATAATCACTAAAAGTGCAGCAACTTCTACACTAAATAGTTAAGAACACAACTACTAGTGATTAGGAAAAGAAACTAATTATTAAAAAAAATTCTAATACTAATAACTCAAGAACACAAAGATATCACTAACAAAACGTTTATGAAAAGGAAAAACAAAATTATATAGAAAAATAAAACAAGTGCTAACAAGAAAATAAAGTCAAAACTAATATTAAAATCCCTCTAGTATGATATTGAACTATTGCCTCCCCGGCAACGGCGCCAAAAACTTGGTCGGTCCTAAAAGTACCTTAAAATACCGCAAGTGTACGGGTCAATTAAAGTAAATATAGGGTAAGCAAGATATCGTTTCCCCACAAGGAGGTATAATCAACTACCAAATTAAGAGACACTCATATTATTTAGACGATCCGGAAATAGTGAATGGTGGTGATAAACTAAACTACTACAAATAAAATCTAAATTAATTCTAACTCTAAAAGGGTCGGATAATAAGTATAACCAAATATGAGAGAGATAGTTCTAGGACTTAGATTTCGCCAATTAACTTCTATAATGAAATTAAACTAGTTGTCGGATTAAAAGTTATTGTATTGCAATGATCGAACTTCCTATGATATATTATCTCCTCTTCCAAGGTAGAAAACGTGTATTTAAACTAATCTTACGCCTACTTCCGTGGTCATAACAATTAGTATAAATCCATTACGAACAAGAAATTCATATAAAAGACCACCCCAAATGTATAACTATTCCTAAAATTATACTACTTGACGTTTGATAACCCACGAACTAATATTGAAAATTCACTTCCGCTAATAATCCAATATCTTAAACATATAATCAATTGGCCAAATCAATTATATGAAAACAAACCAAGATTATCAAATTGCAATAAAAATAAATCAATCCAAACAACTTAGTTCAAATCATTGACAGAAAATAAAAGACTACATCTAGTCCTAAAACATGGAAATTTAGCTAGACATAACAACTAAATCAACCCAATTAATTGAGAACAAAAATCTGAAATTAAACATAGTAACTGACGAAATTAAATAACATAAACTAAGAGAAGAAAGAAATAAACTCCAGATTCATATGACGAATCAGATGAATATTCGTCTTCTTCCTCTGGCGTCTTCTCTCGTCCAGTTCTCCCGTGCGGCTCCCCCTTGTGCGTCCGAGATCATCCTTTTTTCTCTTTTTGTTTAGGTTTTGGTTCCTTTCTTTGGCCCAACAGCATATTCCAAGTCATTGACATCAAGGCCTCATTCAACCTACTATTAGGACGACCATGGCTTCATGAGCTTGATGATGTCCCATCTTCTCTGCATCAAACAGTCAAGATGATTGTAGATGGCATTCCTGTAACACTAGATGCCTCCACAATATATGAAATTACAAGTAGTTGACAAATCTCTCATCCATATTGATCATGATGAAGAGGATGAAGATCTTCGAGGGTTCTGTAGACACCAAATTTTGAACCCATTTTGCGTATAAAATTTTAAAATAAATATTTTGAAAAAAAAAAAATAACGAAAACCGTCAAGTATTGTGGAGCACGCTCCCCGTCAAAGGCATGTTTCATCCCGGAACACGAGTTTCATTCCATCGTATGGTTTTCCTTTTTTCGCGTTTTAGTCATACAATTCCGGCTTTGAAATATAATTTTCCGTGAGTCATAGTCAATAACTACAACCACTAGTTTTATAAAATGATTTGTAGTATAATCATGCTCGTCTTTACTAATTTGACGAGTTTTCGTTAATTTTCTTTTTTTTATGCTAGTTTTTCGAAAAATAGAAAAAACGAGTCGCAATTAGGCGCTAGAATTTTAATCGTCTCCCAAAAGCGGTAGTAATCAATTTTCTTGATGGTTAAGTCATTGTTCATTGGATAAAGAAAAGGAATATATTCTTTACCTACTAATCACATCCTTTATCCATTAGTTAAGGTATAAGAATCATGAAAAGGAGTGAGAATAAGAATCAAATCCAAAGTGTAAGAGCCAAGAATCCGGATTTTTTCCGAAGATTCGAGTTGTGCGCCAGGCACATGATCATGCGCCCAACGCACAATGGTGTCCTGCATCAGACGCAGGCCAGTGCGCCTAGCGCAGGTTCATGCGTTTGGCGCAGTGATCCAGTCAGCATTTTTTTTCACGTTTTTCGATGCATTTCTACGTATTAGGATGTGTTGAAATTCGGATTTTGCTTTATTAGTGTAAAAATCAAAATCAAATCTAAAGAGTATAAGAATATTGGCATTTCCCATAATTTTGATGATGTAGGAGGATTTAGTGATGTCATTAGTGTGATGTCATTAAGATAATTCGGGTTGATAAAAATCAGATTTTTGGGTGAAAAAATTGATTTTTGGGTGAAAAATCTGATTTTCTACCTTCTTCAAACACTAGTTCACTACTTCATTTCCCTATAAATACCCCCCATTTTTTTGATCAACTACAACAATTTCACACAACCACAACTTAACTCTACAACTTCTAACTTCAAAGAAATCTCAATATTACTCTCCTCCTCCTTAATTTCTCCATCTAAGCAAAAGTCATAATTAGTAAGTAAAGAAATTCATCAAAAGAATAACACAAAAAAGGGGTTTAAGTTAGTAATTAAGTGGATTTAGAAACTCACTTAGCAATTAAGAAAATCACAAAAAAGTAGAACAATTTGCAAAAAGGAAGTGCATCATTGAGCTAGCTAGGCAAAGTTCAAGTTCTTGTTATTTTTCTTAATCCTTCTTAGGGCCTGTTCTCTTCGGCATAAAACAACCGAACCGAATCGGCGAACCGAATTGAGCCGAACCGAACTAAAGCGAACCGAATCGAATCGAATTAAATTATAACTAATTAATAGTAATGATTATCATTTAGAACCGAAATGAACCGAACCGAATCGAACCGAATTGAACCGAATTGAACTGAACTGAAGTGAACTGAACTGAAAATTATCTGGGGAGAATAGGCCCACTAACTTTCTCTTTGTTTCTTCTTATCATTTTTTAATTTTTGGAGTGATTTGGGTATGTGGAAGTCCTAATAGGTTCCCAACCTTAAATCACCCCACCTAGAATAGTCAACTCTAATGGGGAGACTCTTAGGAAACATGTGCTTATGTAATTTTTGTTAATCAAGTTGTTATTCATAACCAAAAACATGTTTTCATAAATTATTCAAGAAGAGTTGTGCATAAACATCTCCATAAAAAGAAAATGTGATGCTGTAATTATGGTCAGTTTTAATTTCGTACTTCATTTCATTTTTCGCCATTATTATCAGAATATTTTATATGATGTAATATTTTTCATATGAATTTCAAGATGTTTCCAGCAATTGGGATTTGGAATTTCTAAAAAACGAATTTTGTACAGATAATTAAAAATCATACAACTTTGTTGTGCAAAACTGATTTTGTCTAGTACCACATAAGCTTGTTCTATCAATAAAGTTTAGAATAAAATCATTTAGACAAAACTAAAAACATCAACATTAAATTAAACATCAGTATCTTTCCAAAAACATAAAAAGCATGTTCATATTAATTTTATAAAATTTTATATCATTTTTACAAAAACGCTTATGTAAATCACTAAATTCCAGAATACTGATTTTCTCTTTAGTTAAGAAAACAATTAAAAAAGGGTCTTAAACATGTCCAATTCAAGTGAAAATCCAGTCTAGTATTTCAAAGTGTCTATAATTTTCATACCAAAATTCACTTCAAACTAAGTTCAGTAAGTTGGATTTCAAAGAACAAATTGGATAAAGGTCCTGTTTTGACCATATTTAGCATAAAATTCACCATAATTCGAGTTGTCTGTAAAAGCTTGTGAAATTTCGACACAAGAGAAAGATTTCACTGACCTATCCGTAGATATATGACATGCTCAATTTAACACTTTGTACTGAAAGTTATGAATTTTACAAGTCAGTACAATAACAAAAGTGCAATCTGCAAAATAAAATAAAGCGATTAACTCAAGTTTCATAAAAAAAATTGTTTTTATTATACGAAAATGTTAATAAAAAATCATGAAATTTTAAGTTTCTCTTAAAATGATTCATTTTTATTATGCAATAAAAATCAATAAAAATTATCATAAAAAATCAAAATCAAAGAGGTTAATTAATCTCTAATTTTCACAAGTTTTACAAATAAACATGAATTCCAAAACTCATTCAATGAGATGAAGATCAAGGAGCATCATAGTGAAGATCAAGATTAAAGACTTTGTATAAATCATAGAATTTGTACATATTGTTGCAATAATAGTTTTTTGTAAATAGTCATTACATCACTCATTAATGAAAAACATGGAGATGTTTTATGCACATTTTTCATAAATAATTACACATTCCTTTTTAATAAAATGAGCAACCAATATTATAAATTTTGCATGTTGGGCCCAATATATTATAGTATATGAATTAAATGACCCAATCTCAAATAAGAGGAAAAATTGCAAATTTAACTAAGTTAAATTATATGATGTTCCATCCCACATTTTAAAATTTGTTCTCCATCTCCAAATGGATTAATCATATAATTTGACATAATTAGATTGGTAATTATGATCTCCGAATTGATTTTAGGCCGTTTCACGTGTCTCACTTTAAATGGCCAAATTCCAATTAGCCAAACACAATCTCCAAATTTGATCTCAAATTGATCATTTCTCTCTAAACGACTTAATAATCGTCAATTAAGATTATTTCTCAAAAGCTTTGAATTAGGAAACAAACCTCCCGAGACCTCTTGAAATTTATAAACGTGATCACTAATTAAGGTGATAATTTCAATCCTCGATTAATCGCTAATTAGAGCGGTTAACTCAAACTTTATATGACTAATTAGGGTGATTATCTTCAATCATTGATTAATCGTTCATTAGAGCGATTAACTTAGGATGGTTATCTTAAACCTTGGTTAATCACTAATTAGGGTGATTAATTTAACCTTTCATATTTAATCACTAATTAGAGTGATTATCTTAAACCTTAATAATCGTTAATTAGGGCGATTATTTTTTTCTCATTTAATCACTAATTAGAGTGATTATCTTAAACCTTGAATAATCACTAATTAAGGTGATTACTTCCTTCCTTCATTTTTAATCACTAATCAAGGTGATTATATTTCCTTCCTTTTTAATCACTAATTAAGGTGATTATCTTTCCTTCATATTTAATCATTAATTAAGGTGTTATCTTAATCCCATTTCAATCACTAATTGGAGTGATTACCTCATTCCTAATAGAAGTGTCTAATTCTAAAGGTGAGTTATTCATAATCTATTCTTTGCTTTTCTTCCCCAATGTAATTGGCCATATAGGGTGAGACATAAGATCGAACTACGATGGTTTTGATCCATGAGTGGATTCTAATCCCGCAATGATTGGTACGTAGTGCGACTTCGTTGCTCAAACCTACCATGTACAAATGATATATTGGTTCTAAATAAAAATTATTGACGTGTATATGTGCAAATTATGTGATTTTTCTTTCTTTTGAATAGCTGTGATTACTTTAAAATTGAAAATAACGTTCTGTAGAATGGAAGAGGAGACGAGTTCCAGAGGTTCGCACCTCTTCACCTAAACCCCGAACCCTATCTCATGGTATGAAAGACAAATTTTCAAAAAGCCTTATCCATATGAAGTCATCATCGTTTTAAATGATATTTCTTGAAATTGATTTTAAAATGATTTATAAAATAAATCAGTCCCTATTCAGATATTAATAGGGTGGCGACTTTAAAGTTTTCTAAAACTCATAGTCCAATGAGAGACTTTTGTGGGATTCAGATCGTTAATTAAGATAGTCAAAAATCGGGTACCACAGGTTCGTCCCTGAAGAAGTAGTCCTCATAGAAGAGGACTAGCACCATTTGATTTTCACTACTTCTCTAACTTAGTGGTCAACTATATCATGCGCAAGAATGGACATTTCCCAGGCATGACATTGGGAAATAACAAATCAAGAGCACCTCCTGTCACTATTTCTAAAGTAGTGGAAAACTTATTTGGCTTAGGGTACAAGCCAACAAGGAGGAAGCTAAGAGAGTGCATTGCATAGAGGATTACCTACCGCAACACCAGGGATAAAGATAGTATATCTTTTCCTCCCTATCAACCCACTCTAAATGGGCAATTTCTAAGGGAAGGAGAAGAATTATCCTTGTTATGAATTCCCTGAACCTTTTTACAATGCTCATGATGAAGTGATCTACCCAGGATTTGAGGTATTCCTCGACTTTCACTTTCTGGAAGAAGGGATTCTTGATCCCACAATTGAACAGTTCACTGAAGACCGTTTAGAGTACAAGGCATTAAGACTTCTATTCGGTCAAGAAAGAGTCGAATGGTCAAATGACACTGCTCAGATTCAGGCTGTATTGCAACATGAAGCTTTCGACCCTGCCATGCTAATAACTCCTGCAAGTGGCACCATACAAGGATGGAGGAAGACTATCAAGCTGACTACACCGAATGGCAAATAGATGACCTTCATAATGGGGGAAGAGCCGATGTTCGAAGAGTCCGAGTCTTCCGAGTCTGAGTTCTAGTCCGAGTCTTCCGAGTCTAGCCTCCCAATTGGGATTTTATCTGAGTCTGTCAATCCTTGTGTCCAAATAGAGTCTCTACCTTCTGCCGAGTCCTTGTTTGATGTTATAATTTCTAATTTCAATAAAATGAACTCATTTGCTTACGGCTTGTGCACTATTTGTACTTCTTCTCCTCTTACTTCTACTGATTGCAACAATGAATCTGAAAAAGAAATAATTAAAGCAGTGGAAGAATATGAAAATAAGACACCAATCATCGAAGAAACTGAAAAAATTAATCTTTCAGATGATAACGAACCAAAAGAGGTAAGAATTGGATTAACTCTAAATGACGATGAACGCGCCAAACTAATCAAAACGCTAATCGAATATATCAACGTATTCGCATGGTCCTACTTGGATATGCCAAGCATTGATCGTGACATCGCTCATCATACTATACCTCTAATCGAAGGCATTAAACTTGTCAAGCAAAAATTACGCAGAATGAAACTTGATGTAGCCTTGAAAATCAAGGAAGAAGTTACCAAACAACTCAACGCAGGTTATAATCAAGTTAAAATGGCTGAGGAAAACATGGAAAAGACTAGCTTCACCACTTCGTGGGGAACATTTTGTTATACTGTTATGCCTTTTGGACTTAAAAAAAGTTGGGGCAACCTATCAAAGAACTGCGACCACCCTTCTCCATGATATGATGCATAAAGAAGTAGAAGTATATGTAGATGACATGATAGTTAAGTCCAAGGATAGAGAGGGACACCATACTGCCATTGAGAAGTTCTTCATGGGACTTCGAAAATATAATATGAGACTTAACCCACAAAAATGCGCCTTTGGGGTAACTTCGGGGAAGCTCCTATCAGTTCTAGAGGGATTGAGATTGACCCTACTAAAATAAAAGCTATCATGACCATACCTCCACCTAAGAATGAAAAAAAAAATAAGGGGGTTTCTGGGAAAAATACAATATATCAGTAGGTTCATCTCTAAGCTAACCATGGTATGTGAACCAATCTTTCGAAAGTTAAAAAAGAGTGTCGCCGCTGAATGGGATGAGGATTGCCAAATAGCCTTTGACAAAATCAAAGAATACCTGTCCAATCCACCTGTCTTAGCACCTGCTTTGCCTGACCTACCTTTAAGGCTTTATTTGACTGTGACTAAGACCGCGGTTGGGGCCATGTTGGCACAAGAAGTTAATGGGAAAGAATGCGCCATTTACTACCTTAGTAAAAAAACTATTGGACTATGAATCACGGTACACTCCCCTAGAAAAGCTTTCCCTCACACTAGTATGGGCCACTAAGAAGCTTAGAAACTATATGCTTACTCATACCATCCACATAGTGTCCCGATTGGACCCTCTCAAATTCTTATTTGAAAAGCCAACCCTTAATGGTAGACTCTTCCGCTTGGTAGTAATGCTTGCTGAATTTGACTTAAAATTTATCCCTCATAAATCCATCAAAGGCAACGCTGTTTCAGACTTCCTAGCAGATTTCCCTGTAGACAAATCTCGCGAGGAATATGAGTTTCCTGATGAAGACCTTCTCATGATGGAAAATAAAAGTTGGGCACTATACTTCGATGGTGCTTGAAACCAAAAGGGATGTAGCGTTGGTGTACTCCTTGTATCTCCTGATGGTGAACACAATCCTGTATCTGTTAAACTAGATTTCGATGTTACTAATAACACAGCTGAATACGAAGTGTGCATCATAGGGTTCCAGGCCACACCATCCCTCGACATTAAAAAACTCAAAGTATATGGTGATTCATCCTTAATCATCAACTAAATCTCTAAAATATGGAAAGTCATATGTGAAAGCCTTTTACAATACCAAGCTCATGTAGAAGCCATCGCCGAAAAAATACCTGAAATATAATACACATACCTTCCTCGAGAAGAAAACCAATTCGCCGATGCCTTAACCCGTTTGGCCTCCATGATTAGGATTCCTCATACAATGCCCGAAATGCGCCTTATCATTGAGAGGCGGCAAGAGCCTGCTTATATTCATACCTTAGACACAGAATCAGATCAAACACCCGCTGAGCCTTAGTTCACTGACATCCTAAATTACCTAACCAAAAATGAGTACCCACCTGGCGCTTCAACAATGGCCCAGCGTGCCTTAAGGCTCCTGGCCTCCAAATATGTCAAATACAATGGGATACTATACAAAAGAACACCACAAGGCGTGCACCGTCTCTACATAGATAAGCCAGACACCACGATGGTTATGGATCAAGCTCATAACGGGATTTGTGGTACACACATGAACGGGAGCATGTTAGCCCAAAAGATCATTTGTTTAGGCTACTACTGGACCACAATGGAGAAATACTGTTATCTCTATGCCAAAACCTGTCCGAAATGTCAACTGTGCGCAAACCTACAACATGTCCCACCTTCGTTACTATATACCTTCACCTCAACTTGGCCATTCTCAACTTGGGGAATTGAAATTTATTGGCTAAATAACACCACCTAGTAATGGGGGCCATGAATTCATCCTTGTATCCATTTATTATTTTACCAAATGGGTAGAGACTGTATCCTATGCTAAATTGACCGCCAAACATGTAGCCACATTCATAGAAAAAACCATCATTTGTCATTATGGAGTGCCTCATGAACTTATCAGTGACCAAGGTACCCATTTTCCAGCTGAATGTGAACAAGTACTCGAAAAATACGGTATTAAACACCATAGGTCCTCCCCATATAGACCCCAAGCTAATGGTGTTGTAGAATGAACAAGCGCTCGAAAAATACTGTATTAAACACCGTAGGTCCTCCCCATATAGACCCCAAGCTAATGGTGCCGTAGAAGCTGCCAATAAAAATATCAAAGCCATCATCCAAAAAATGACTGAAAATTATAAGGATTGGCCAGATAAATTACACTTTGCTTTATGGGGATACCGTACTTCGATTCGTAATTCTACTAGCTCAACACCTTATTCCCTTGTGTACGGAATAGAAGTTGTACAACCTATTGAGCTATAAATACCATCCCTGCGCATTGTCTTAGAAAGTCAAATTCCCGAAGATGATTGGGTAAAAGCCAGATTTGAAGAACTCATACTACTAGATGAACGAAGATTAGTAGCTTTGCATCATGTGCAAATATATCAAAAGCTTATCGCACGATCTTTCAATAAGATGGTCAAACCCCAAAACATTAAAGAGGGTGACTTAGTGCTTTAGCCATTAAGGAAAAATGTGTTAGATCCTCGAGGTAAATTCAGGCCTACCTGGGTCGGCTCATATATTGTCAAAATCATCCTCTCTAGAGGAGCAGCTCAACTTATTGACATGGATGGCACTGAATTTTACAATCTAACCAATCTTGATCAACTCAAGAAATTATATGTGTAAAACATGACCAATTCACTAATTGGTCACATTAATCCAATTCTTTACCATGAGCTACGTGCGGCCTGATTCTTGTTTGGATACGTAGGCAACCTTGTACAAGGCTCAGCCCGCTAAAAAAATCAACCCTCCTTTAGTCCATACGAGTCTTATAACAAAAAAATAATAATAAAAAAGAGAATGTTCGACTGCGCCTAGCGCACAAGCGCGCGCCAAACACAACTCAACCGCGCCGAGCGCAAAACTTCGCCTCAGATGAAATAATCTGCGTCTAGCGCAGTTTCTGCACAGCGCTGACAGTAATTCAACTCGTTCTTCTAGCATTCATTACGATGCTATTAAACTGCGACAATATTTTTTTTACGAAATATTTAGACTCACTTCGGTCTAAATAAAAATAAAAGTTGTTTTCATAAATGCTATTAATTAAAAATAAGTAACAACTGCACTATCAAAATAATTATATGGCATGCAAGCCTTATTGAAAGCAGTAAATAACAAGGAAATTAATAAGCTAAGCTACACTATAAAGCAGATAAAAACATAATAATGTTGCAATCAGTCTTCCTTTTCCTTCCTTTTTGCCTCCTTGCCTTTTGTTTAAGATTCTCCCTTTTACATATGTCGGCGTGGTCTAGGTTGTTTTCTCTTTTCCCAATACACCCTATTCCCCTTTCTTTTGCATGTAGGAGCCTTTTGTATGTGTGTCGAACTTCCTGCATCGGTCCTTTCCCTGACGACTACCCCACCTAAGCGTAGTCTTCTTTTTGTTGGTGTCACCGTGGTCCAAGCCTTTCCCGCACTGGTACTACTTTTGGCCCTAAACGATCATTTCCAGCAGAAGTTTTAGTAACAGGTCTCTGACCATATGTCCCTACAGATAGGCCCATAACTTGTTTCTTTCCCTTATCTTAAGAGTTCTCTGAAATATTTTCTACAATATGCAGATTAAATTTCCATTTTTTAGCTACTTCAGAGGCCTCTTTTTCCCTCATCTCCTTCCTCATAGCAGCGTCCTTAGTAAGAATCCATACTATATAGCTTTTAGATATCTTCTCTAATTCTAACCTTTCTTGGGTGTACCAAATCGGGCACTCTCCCTAATATCTCTCCCACTTCCTAATTCCACTCCAGGTTAGGCCATATATTTTAGGAGAAATAGTGTCATTTGCATGAATTAATTGACGATATCCATACTGACTCATTGCCCTCGAAGGAAAATAATATGTCATGGTATATAGACTGCACAACCTCACATAAGGAGAATCATCACGCATACCTACCATAGCACCAATTTTCCACCATGGAACAACCCATCTCACACTCAACTCATCAACCCCGAAAAATAAGGTCCAGTCTTCAAAAGGTTTTTTAGTAAATGTTTTCTTCCTTCCAATGAACCCTTACTTATTATACCTTTCCATGTTCTCTGGAGGATCAATAACCCTCAAGAGCTCCATCACCCGGATCTGCACCAACATGCAAATAAAAAATATTATTGCTTCACATAGTGTAATAATAAAAATAAAAAAATAAATATATTATTATTGCTTCACATAGATTAATAAAAAAATATTATATGAAAATACACAGGAAAAAAATAAATTATTTGGTTCATGACTAAAGCAAATATTTTACGTGCAATACTAGCGGACTTCCTGAAAATTGCCCTTTTGGGTCCTTCTTCACAGCATTCAAACTAGTGATCATCTCACCTACACATAACGTCATAGGTGTCCGCCCTAGTTCCAGTTGTTCTGCCACAGTAATCAGGGATGAAAATCCAGCGCTGTTGTCCCCATTCACGAATAAAAATCAACTGAGCAAGCAAAAAACTAATGCCCGCATACGATATGTCTGCCAAGACCTTTCAGTAGGAGGACTATAAACTGCAGCTAATATAGTAAAACTCACCCTCCTCCCATAAATAATCTCAGATAAATTTTCATCCCCCAGGTCTATAAACCTTTCAAAGTCCTTAAAACAATAACCAGACTAGGGACACAAGGTCATTGACTACGAGGCCAGTCAATAATCGCACCAAATTCTTCAAGCAACAAAGTTAAGGCATGATTCCCAAAGCAAAAAAAAAACAGTGATAGGTCACATCCCATAAATTCACAGCTGCATAAAGGAAATTATAATCTAGTTTCACAAACTTGAGGGACGCCAACACATGCAGATGTCGTCGTTCCAGTTCTTGTGTCTCAACATTGGTCAAAGAGGACAACCACCCGCTCAAAGTCGGTTCAAAGGCCATTAGGAATCAGTCGGAGGTTTGCAAGAAAATTGTTGTAGACACATAATCGTGTCTCCCCATTTAAGGGTCCAATGATGAAATATAATGCGGTCTTAGTTGGCACGGCCCAATGGAGGAGCAGCCTGAATAACCAAGCAATGTGTGTTTTGAAATAATATTATAAAAGCCCAATTAATCATTCATGATGATTAATTGTAAGTTCAACCCATAAAATGTTTTTAAATCCATTTTAAAAGCCCAATTGAATATTTACTATTTTAATAAATATTTTCCTAATATTTATTGTTTTGATTAATATTTTCTTAATGTTTATTGTTTTGATAAATATTTTCCTAAAAGCTTTTATTATTATCCTTTACCCATAAACCAGATTTTTAATACGGAAAATACGATCTCCATATTTTTAGGGATAAAAAAGGCATCTTGAAAGCACGCGTAGCATAAAAAAGGAATATTCTGGAATATTCCAGAATTTGCGCTGGACGCGGCGGCTGCGCTCAGCGCGCCACGTGCGTCCAGCTCATTGGCCATACCGCGTCAGGCACACCAATGAGCGCCTGACACGTGGACTTGTGACTCACATAGAGTCATGCGCCTAGCGCAAGTCTTATGTGAGACCTAAAATACGCATTGCCATGTGTAATGTTTTAATTGGACGGACCACGTCAGGCAGGCCAACCTGCACCTGACGCGTGTTCGCGCGCCTGGCGCAGGGCTTGCGTGGAGCGCACGCTTTGTTTTGCCTATAAATATGGGCTGATTTCCCGAATCAAAGACGGCTTTGAATTATTATTTTTACGCACGCAAATACTTTCAAACACTCCGAAACATACTTCGAATACAAAACGTTTAAACACTTTTAATCTTCCACATTAATTCTTGTTCCTGATTCTACTATATTCCTGGATCCAAGATTGCTTCGACTGAAGGTCACTACGCTCTTCGATCTAAACCGCATAGGTATGATCCTGAGGGCTCTTGAATAATCCTATTTATTTTATTAAAGTTACTAACTTTCTTTTTTGTCATGATGTAGATTCTTAATTAATAACTGTGGTTCTTTTGTAAATTCTAACCTCTTTTCTTATGTTTTCTGTATATAATGTTCATATTATTATGATTGTCTTGCATGCCTTTTTATCACCCATGTGCTATTATGCTAAACAAGACCTAAAGAACTGTTCTAATTAATTCAGATAATTTGGATAACCTGCTAGGAACCTTGTAAAATGATTGTATAATAACTGATCACTAAATAATTAGTCTTTTTGTGTGTTTCCTAAACCCATCTAGAGTAATTATTTTAGGGTGCTTTAAAAATTTATTTGTTTATTCTATTGCATAAAATCTGCTGCGAATTGTTATTTAGTAGAGTCCAACAATGGGCAATATAGTTTCTTATATATTGTACCCTCACCCCCGAACTCACTTTTTGGTTCCTGACCATTTATGGAGTCATGACGTGGAAATCTACATTAGATAAGTCCCTAAGATGTCCCTTCCGTTTCAATATCCAATTAGGTTTATGATTCTTCCTTTAAAGAATTGTTGGCGACTTCAAAACGTATTTTTAATAAAACCTTAACAATGGGGTGGTCAAATAAACGCGCTCACACCGCGTGTAGGCATTAAAGGAATTCAAAATCCATGCCTACAATTTGGCGACTTCACTAGGGAGGATTTTAAAAAAATTAATTTTTTTAAATGAGTGGGTGAAACTTGAAAATACAATTCACTCTTATTTTTATGCCTTAGAATAATATATTGTTTTGCATGTGCATGGCTATTAGCCATCATGAGGACAATCTACCTTGCCTCATTAACACATGTTCTATGTGTGAGGTCACCCCAGGGGGGTTTGCGCTTTGTCCTTCCAAAACGATTCCTGAGCGATAGTGTTGGATCTTAGTCATAAGCAAACCTACCCAACTATGGCATTGTTCTCTTGTTCCTGACTTGAGATTGGAGTGCGTCTTACACGTGGCCGCCTCTTTAAGCAGGGGTACGAAGCGTGGGATCAATCTCTTAGTCATAGACCCTTTTCAGCCTTAACCTAAACCTGACCAATAGTTGAATGTAGAACTGGACTTTAGGTTGAGAACTTTTGCATCCATGTTACTTGACATTTATGTGTGATTGCATTTTTTTGCCTGATCATATTTTATTAACATGTTGATATGTGTTGCGCCTAAAACTAATACACTTCGCGTCTAAAAATTGTCGTTGTTTTCGCCCGAACATTTGTCAAATTACCAATATGCATTCCGGAGAGTATTGCGCCAAACGCATTAAGTTGCGCCTGGCACAGCACTCTCGCGCCAGACGCAAAGCCCGCGAGCCGCACACATCTGTTGCATGACACGCAGTCTTTTCGTCCCATGCAAATTGGTCTTCCGACCACTGCTCGCGTCTCCAATTGGTGTCAATTAGTGCGTTCTCAACTTAGTGTATCCTAAACTGTTATTATAATTAGTGCGTCAGTCTTCGCGTCTTGACATTATACAAGATTTATCAGAACATCGTCTAAACTATCATTAACACGAGTGTGGGCTCAGCACGCTAGACGCATGGGGATGCGCCTGACGCTGCTGTTCTGCGCCAAACGCACTCTGTGCGCCACACGCAAATTCGCTACGTGGCGTATTGTTGTGCATTTCTCGTTTTCTATCACTTTAGGCAATGTGGTGATCAATTCCGTATAATACTTCGTGCATTTGAGTCATTGTCTATTCAGAACATCTCGTGTTTAACTTCACTTAAAAAATTGAGAGTCTTTGTTTTCTTTTAGAATTCCATCAACATTAGGTCTCACCTAGGTGCGCGGTCATATTTTGTTTTTTTTTTTGGAGAAAGTCGGATATTCCTATCCTCCCAACATCTTTTTAAAAAAAAATTATATTTTCCAAAACTGTATTTTGATTGGTGATGAACTCTTGCCAATATATCATTATCTATTTTCCTCCACGAAATAAAATCCATAACGTCCAACATATCATTATCCATTTGCCTCCACAAAATAAAATCCCTAACGTCCACTATGTCATTATCCATTTTCCTCCACAAAATAAATTCATCATTATCCATAAATTCATATATCATCCACAAAATAGATTTCCTTCCATAAATTAAAATGATATTTTCGAAAATATTTTCATTCCTCACCCTATCCGTTTTTGGAGTGCGTCCTAAGTCAATGTGTCCTTGTCAAACAGGGTAATTGAGAAAATAGTCTCGATAGGTCGTCCGCGTGCGCGAAACGCTAGATCTGTTCCACCGGCTAAAGAACGGTCAACTGTTGAAGCAACAATGGGTGACGAAAAGGTTACTGAATTGACTAATATCACCGAACGAATGGCTAAGAACTTGGAGGAGGTCACTCTCCGTCTGCACCAAGTTGAAAGTGGTGAAAATGCTGTATTCGCCAAACAATTGGAAAATGCTGTTCAAAAAGTCACCAATAAGGAGTCCTACTTTGATTTGGATGAGAACAGCAAATTCAAGGGAAAACTACCTGAAAAGTTTGCCACGAGTGACTTTTCTAAGTTCAAGCCTACTGACAATCCCAAGTATCACTTGAGGAACTTCAAGGCCACTATGATCATTAAGTCTGTGGACCCTGAACTTTATCCAACGGTGTTCCCGATGTTGTTGGACCCAGCCTGTCAAAACTGGTTCTACTCCCTGGACCCCAAAACATGTTGAAACATAGGGTGATATCACTAGAGAGTTCATGAAGCAATATGAACATAACATTGTAATCCAAACCTCACTAAGGGAATTGGAAGTATTGAAGAAAGATAACAATGAAGGCTTTACCACCTACCTTAATAGGTGGAGGGAAAAGTCTGCTTACATGGTTTCCAGACCTGCTGATAAGGACCTCGTCCGCATCTTTGTTAACAACTTATTACCAAAATACAAAACTCATCTCAAATACTTGGGTATCGATAATTTCACCAAGTTATACGACATAGGTGTGCAAATTGAAGATGACTTGTTGAAAAATGCCCAAAATGACAACAATCGTTATAAAGGCAATAATAACAACAAGAAGAATGATTACGGATCTCCTTCCAAAGGTGGAGAGGTGAACCTTCTTGAGGCACCCCAAAGATCCTTCCAGAGGAACATGAGAAGGACGTTCACTCCAATAGGCATGTCATATGCCACCGCTTTTGATCGCCTTAATTCGAAGGGCGCTCTTAATCCCATTGGACCAACTCCTGATCCAAAAGAGAATAAGAAAAAACCGAGTTGGGACAAGAATGCTTACTGCAAATACCATAGGGGAAATGGTCACAGGACGGAGGATTGTTTCAAACTGAAGAATGCCATTCAAGACATGATTGATGAAGATAGACTTCCCATTCCTTCTGCAGGGAAGAAGCCTAACAATCAAGATGGACCATTAAACAAAGTTCTGGCTATCTCTGAGGATCAATACTGCTATGATCCACTTCTCTTAATCGCACCAATAGGGGATCCTGTCCCCGTTATCATTATTGCTAGCACCTCTCCAGATATCAATGGTATATGGGATAGTGATGAAGAAGACGAGTATGTCACAGAAGAAAGTGACTATATACGGGGAACATGTATCTCTCCACCTCTAGGACTATATGACGATGATGAAGTCATTAGCCCTAAAACCGATCGTTTTACTTTAGCAATGGATTGGTACAAAAGTGATGAGGAGGCAGTACGGGTACTTACTCGAACTGGAAGGCTAACTCCGCCTATTCTGGATAACCCTCCTACATCGTCTGCATCTCCTGAAGGGGTTCTTCCCAAAGAGAACTCTCTCATTCAACAGCTCATGAAAACAAAAGCTGATGTTAACATTTAGCAATTAATAGCTCCTCTCATGGGCATCGCATGGCATTACTAAATGCCCTCACAAAGATGAACGTGTCATCTGACACTTCCCCTGAAGGACTGGTCAATTTCCTGACTGCTAATAAGCCTATTCGAAGAAACACTATTTCCTTAACAGATGATGACCTTCCTTTTGAAGGAAGCAAACACAACAAGGCCCTACATCTCACTGTAGCATGCGTGGGCATGAATGTCCCAATGACATTAGTAGACAATGGATCCGCCATTAACGTATGTCCATTGCGAACCGCGCGCCGTCTAGGTTTCAAAGATGAGGATTTCAGTCCCTCCCACCAAGGCATCCGAGCATACGATAATTCTCGTCGTCAATCCTTGCGAACTATAGCCCTAAACATCTCTGCACGGGTTATAGAAAAGCGCACGATTTTCCAGGTCATTGATATTATGGCCTCCTACTATTAGAACGACCATGGCTTCATGAGCTTGGTGCGGTCCCATCTTCCTTGCATCAAAAGGTTAAGATGATTGTAGATGGCATTCCCATAACTCTCGATGCCTCTACAATGAAAGTACAAGTAATAAACAAACCTCTCATCCACATAGACCATGATGAGGAGGATGAAGATCTTCGAGGATTCGTTCCCGAAGAAGTAGCCCTCATTGAAGAGGATTTGGCGCCATTTGATTTTGATTGCTTCTCCAATCTAGCAGTCAACTACATCATGCGCAAGAAGGAACACTTCCCAGGCATGTCACTGGGACGTAAGAAGTCTAAAGCACCTTCTATCATTGACTCTAAGTCAGTAGAAAATTTATTTGGCTTAGGATACAAGCCCACCAGGAAGGAGCTCACAGAACGTATTGCACAACGCATAGCATATCGCAATACCAAGGACAAGGACAGTATCCCTTTTTCTCCCTATCAACCCACTCTGAATGGGCAATTTCTGAGGGAAGGAGAAGATTATCCTTGCTATGAATTCCCTGAACCATTCTATCAGGCTCAGGAGAGAGTGATCTACCCCAGATTTGAAGTATTTCTGGACTGTCACTTTTTGGAAGAAGAGATTCCTGATCCCCAAATTAAACAGTTCACTGAAGACTATTTATACTACAAGGCACTGGGACTTCTATTCGGTCAAGAACGAGTTAAATGCCCTAATAATACTGCTCATATTCAGGCTGTCCTACAAAATGAAGACTTCGACCCTGCTATGCTGATCACTCTTGCAAGTGGCGTCATGCAAGGATGGAGGAAGACTATCAAACTGACTACTCCAAACGGAAAGAAGATGATCTTCACCACCGAGGAAGGGCCGATGTTTAAAGAGTCCGAGTCATCTGAGTCAGAGTCTGAGTCTGAGTCTGAGTCTAGTATCCCAGCTAGGACTACTTCTAAGCTTGTAAATTCTAGTGTCCAAGTAGAGTCTTTAGCTTCTGCTGAGTCATTGTTCAACTCTATGATTTCCGATTTCAATAATATGAACTCATTTGCTTATGACATGTGCAATATCTCTACTTCCTCTTCTCCTTCTCCTTCTGAATGCAACAATGAATCTGAAAAAGAAATAATTAATGCAGTGGAAGAACATGAAAATAAAACTCCAATCATTGAGGAAACAGAAAAAATTAATCTTTCAAATGATAATGAACCAAAGGAGGTAAGAATTGTATTAACTTTAAGCGAATATGAACGCACTCAATTAATCAAACGTTAGTTGAATATATCGACGTATTCGCATGGTCCTACCAGGACATGCCAGGCATTGATCGCGAAATTGCTCAGCATACCATTCCCCTAATCGAAGGGATGAAGCCGGTCAAACAAAAGTTGCGTAGAATGAAGCCAGATGTAGCTCTTAATGTAATACTCCGTATTTTTAGTAAGTTATTAGTTATAATTTTTAAAAGGTTTTATATACTAAAAAGGCTTTTTATTAAGGTTTTAAATAGGATTTTATAATAGATTATGGGTTTTTCAAATAGACTCTAGCCCAAATTAAATATTGGGCCTAAAAGTTTACCTATTATAATCCAAGTAATTAGTTTAGGAAAAATTAAAAATATTTTGAAAAGGAAAATTCAAAAAGGATTTACAAAATAAAGAGAAAAGATTTACAAAAGATTTGCAAAAGATTAACAAAAGATTTATAAAAAGAAAAAAAAAAGAAAAAAAAAATTTAGCACAGCATGACTTCGGCTAACGCACCGCCTAGGAACTAAGTTATGATTATCAAAATTTGGTTATTTGGTTTTTATCTTTTTATTTTAAGCATCTAGACTATTTACCTTATGGAATATTCCTCTATTCTAGCTATATGATCATACAGAAATAATGTATCTTAGCTAAAATTAATTATCTTTTCTCAAAAAAATCCATCTTTTAGTTTCCTAATCCCCAAGACGACTTCTACCTATCCAACTAGTATAAATAAGTGCTTCCACCCATCATATCCTTCACACCAAATTTGAGGAATACATCTCTTTTCTCAAGTTTAAACTCTCTCTCCCTCTTAGCCTACCTTCTCTCTCTTCTCCCTAGTAGTTATTAATTTTCAAGGTTCGTGTATATGTAGATCTTTAAATATTGTTCGGCATGCGTAGTATCATGTTTTCAGGGTTGTTATTTTAAATTGAAACGCATGTTTATATGAGTTTTACTATGAACTTTATGAACCTTATTATGAATATTATGAGTTTACATGAGTATGTTAAAACTTATGACTTACTATGAACATGCTAGTAGTTTACGGTTAATCGTAGGTTCGATTGTTCAAAGTTGAGCGAAATAATATGCTCGTATAAAGTGTCGTGCGTGAATTAGTACTGTGAATAACTCCACCTAAAATCCTTAGTCTCTATTATTAAGTCACAATCATACATGTCAGTAATCTAAATTGCTAGAGTGCTAATTCATGCGCCAGTATGTTAGACAAAATTTGCATGACTTATTGGTTACTAGTACCGTAATACGTTACCAAATATTATTAATGTATATAGTTCTATCTCTATAATTAATTAGAAGTTCAAGATTATTTCATGATTAAGTTATTAGTTTTATGCCTTTTATATGGCTAAAGTTTTATATAAGAGTTATTAATCTTTTAAAGGAGTATTATTTCCGAAAGATTTAATTAGTTATATGATCATTTATGATCGCAATTATAAAGAGGCAACGGCTTGTTATTTATTAGCAAGAACGGTAGCTATGATATTTTACCCATGTACTTTTTGTATAAGTCATGTGGACAAGGTAGTTCCCCTCGTCATAGACTCATTAAGGAATACTAAACTTGGGGGGTGTGCACACTTTAGGAAAGGTACCTAGGCAAGGAAAGGAGTTTTATTAAAGTTATATACTTTATATTATACAAGTATTACAAGTATCCAAGGAAGGTTTATAGAAATATTTTGAATGTTTAATAAAATATTTAAATTTCCGCATATATATGTACTCAGTATTTTTACTGACACGCATTTTGTTTGTTTGTTTTATGGCTTTGTCCCTGTGATGACCCTTTTGGTGAGCAGAATTTACAGGATGATTTGGTGCATACTTCACATGGGGGAGCTAGTGAGGAATAAGACTTAAGCTAGGAGTTACTATTTCATTTTATTATAGATTTCATTATTGTCATAATTGAATAATGAAGTTTTTTATATTATCAATAAAGAAAAGTTATTATTATTAGTTTCCGCTGCATTGTTAAATTAGTAGTTAGTAGTTTTAGCCTTTAACGTTATCACGTGGCAGTAATACTCTCAAGTTTCTCAAGTGTTTTATATTAAAATATATTTTTCAAAAGAGAGAAATTTGAGGGTGTTACAAAGTGGTATCAGTTTAAAAGCCTAGGGATATGAAACTGGAATCTAAAATTAATGGGTAGACTTAAGGATGGGCATATAGGTTAGAGAGTTTCGCATTTCTTGTCATATTTATATTAGATATGCATAAAAATTTATTTTATTATTTGAGGAAAAACGATTGATTTGGATAAGTTGGGTTGGCAATGTTTCTGGCAAGGAAAGGCTTGGGCTCTCACCAACGTTGCGTGTAACCAACCCTTTCCTGGGAAATTCATTGGCCCGACTATTCTTTGTCATGAATCAAGTACTCATTATAAAACATATTTGGAAAAAAAAAGGGTTGAAAAAAATAAATTTGGCAAGAAAAGTTTTAGCATTTTATGTGCATCGCATTAATAGTTTGAATTTTTGTTTTCTTATTTACACTCGCATTATTATTATGAATAATTGTATGACATTTTTGTCTAGCTAAATGTGAGAATGTTATTAAATTTTCATAAGGAAGGAGATTTAATTGTCTTGATGACAATATATGTGGTACTTACTATTTATAATTTTTACCACAGATTCATTATGGCAAGTCATAGTCCATTTTTCATACCCATTCTAGTCAAAAGAGATGCGTAAACCGTGACTCGATTATGTGCGTGCTATTCTGAAGTATGCAAACTTTCTAATAGAGCAAGGATACCAACAATTTTACTATCATGGACCAACAATAGCTCTGCTTTTAGAACACTTACCCTACATTGAAGCTTATCATTGGTTATTCAATAAGTATTATAATGTATTGCAATTATCGGATGGAATGCCCAACATGAGGGATCATTACCAAGAAGGAATTTGGCTAGCTACCGTACCTTATTTCATATTTGACCTCCGATATGCTGAGTTGTGGAAAGAGCAACAAGAAGCACAAGACATGATTAATGCATATCAAACTCCAAGCCACTCCTATCATGAATCTACTACTAGTCCTGAACCCCCCAATATTCAGAGCAACCTGCCAAGCTCAGAGGGTAGTTCATCATCTCCGGGATATCACCCTATGTCTGAAGATGAATGGTTGAGACACCAAGCTAATGTTGAAGCAGAAGATCAAAATGACTCCGACTTCGATTCATCTGACTTTTACTATTTATAAATTTTTAAGAAAGTGTTTAGATATTTTAGTAGTTGTTAATAATTAGTAGTTCTGGAATTAGACTACTACTCTTTAAATATGTTAGCATTCCTTTTTAAGGAAGTTTAATAAATGAAATTTTAGTTTCCTTTTTCATGTTATGTGCTTGATGTCAATCATATTATGAATCATGATTGTTGTATGATTTACAAATTTAGTAGGATGACTTAATAAGTAGTACCTATTTGTTTCTTAACCAGGAAGAAATGGCAAGTAGACCCGGAAGTAGATCTAAGACTCGAGCAACTCTTAAGGAGTTGACTTCTCTGACCAAGAATTTAGCTAAGGCTATGACTACTCAGCTGAACCGTCAACAAGAACCTGACCTAGCTGGTGATGTGTTTAAGAAAGTAGCCTCTAGGAATCCACCTGTCTATGATGGAAAAGAGGACCCAGCCAGTCTTGAGAACTGGATTAGGGAGTTTGATAAGTTGTTTACTGCTGTCCAGTGCACCGATGAGTTAAAGATCAACAATGCTACATACTACTTAAGAGAGGAAGCTGATTTATGGTGGTCTCAAAGGAAGGAGTCTTTAACGACTCAAGGAGATTTTGGATGGGAACAATTTAAGGAAGCTTTGAGAACCAAGTTTTACCCACCTCACTTAAGGAAAAAGAAGTGCCTAGAGTTTACAAACCCGAGGATGGGGACCATGATCACAATGAGTACTACTCTAAGTTCATAGAGTTAATGAGGTTTGCACACTCGAAGTGGTTCCAACTCGAAGTTTTGAAGGCTCAACGATTTGAGCAAGGGTTGACCTTGTCCATTCAAGGGAAATTAGGAGGGGCTAACTTTGATAGCCTAGATGAAGTGTATGGGAGAGCTGCCCATCTATTCGGGATCAAAGGAAGAGAGATAGAAGCAAATCCTGGAGATAAAAGGAAAGGGTCTAGTAATGGGTTCCAAGGTGGAGACAAGCGACAAAAGACTAATGGGGGATTCAAGCAAGGAAAAGATGACAAAAGCACTGGGAATAACAACAATCGTAGTCGGCCCGAAAATGGAAAGTCCAAGAGAGTCTACTACCGTAAAAGATGCCCAAGAAACCATCCAGGGAAGGATTGTGAAGGAAATCTGGTAACTTGTAGGATCTGTAACAAGTTAGGCCATAGAGAGTATGAGTGCTTCCAAAATGACTCAACATCAGCAAATCCTAAACCGACCCAGAATCAGGGAGGTAATGGGAGCAAAGGACCCCAGCAGCAGTCAGTGACCAATCACCGTGTTCCTCCTAAGAATGGGAATGGAGGAGACAATCAGGCTAAGGCGAACAATCACGGTCGAGTGTTTGTCATGAGCAATCGTGAGGCTGAAACGACTGTAGGCGTAGTGACTGGTACTTTCTTCATCTCTTCTATTCCAGTTAAGATTTTATTTGATTCAGGAGCTTCTCACTCTTTTATTTCCAAAACCTTAGTGGAAAAACTTAAGTTGGGAAAACCCGAACCTATAAGCATGGATATAGTTATACCTTCTGGAGAAGTCATTGATGTTACTAAATTATATAGAGATGTTTTAGTGACCATAGTAGGGGCAAATTTTCCTTCAGACTTAATTGAATTTGAATTAGATGACCTAGATGTTGTTTTGGGAATGGATTGGTTAGGGAAATTCAAAGCCCAAATAGATTGCAGAGCCCAAAAAGTGACCTTGAGAGGTCCAAAAGGAGTCAAAGTAACCTACAGAAAAATCAATCAGAAGCCAAGTCCAAGGATGATTTCCGCTATGCAACTCAAGAACTGTATAAGAAAAGGGTATCCATTGTATTTGTGTAGTGTACAGAAGTTGGAGGTAGAGGAAGAGAAGATGGAGAATATTCCTGTAGTTAATGAATTTCAGGATGTCTTTCGAGAAGAAATCCCTGGAATGCCCCCAATAAGAGAAGTTGAGTTCACTATAGACTTAATGCCTGGAACTGGCCCAATATCCAAAGCCCCATATCGTATGGCTCCAGCAGAAATGAATGAGCTTAAGACCCAATTGGAAGAGTTATTAGAAAAGGGTTACATAAGGCCCAGTGTATCCCCATGGGGTGCGCCTGTCTTGTTTGTAAAGAAGAAGGATGGTAGTCTAAGGTTGTGTATTGACTATCGTGAGTTAAACCAAGTGACCATCAAGAATAAGTATCCTCTTCCAAGGATCGATGATTTGTTTGACCAACTGAAGGGGGCCGGAATTTTCTCAAGGATTGACTTAAGGTCAGGGTATCATCAGTTAAGAATTGCTGATAAGGACATTGCTAAGACCGCTTTTAGAACGCGTTAGGGTCATTATGAGTTTACAGTGATGCCTTTTGGATTGACTAACGCGCCAGCAATATTTATGGATCTCATGCACCGAATTTTCAAACCATACTTAGATCAATTTGTGGTGGTATTTATAGATGATATATTGGTTTACTCTAAGAATAGAGAAGAGCATGAGAAACATCTCCGAATAATTTTGTCAACACTCCAACAGAAGCAATTATATGCAAAGTTTTCGAAGTGTGAGTTTTGGCTGGAAAAAGTGGCATTTCTAGGCCACGTCATTTCCAAGGAAGGTGTTGCCGTTGATCCAGCGAAGATTGAAGCCGTTAGTGAATGGCCTACTCCAAAGAATGTGACTGATATAAGAAGTTTCCTAGGCCTGGCAGGTTACTACAGACGTTTTGTTAAGGATTTCTCCAAAATAGCCCGACCCATGACCAACCTTATGAAGAAAGCGTCCAAGTTTATTTGGAGCCCAGAATGTGAGAAAGCCTTCACCATCCTAAAAGAAAGACTAACCACAGCCCCTATGTTATCCTTACCTGATGGGAGCGATACTTATGAAGTATATAGTGATGCATCTAAACATGGTCTAGGGTGCGTCCTAATGCAAAATAGGAAAGTCATTGCTTATGCGTCAAGGCAACTGAAGCCATATGAAGTCAACTACCCTACTCATGACCTAGTTGGCCGCAATAGTCTTTGCTTTAAAGATTTGGCGTCATTATTTGTATGGGGTGACATGTAAGATATATACAGATCACAAGAGTTTGAAATACATTTACACCCAAAAGGACTTGAATATGAGGCAAAGAAGATGGTTAGAATTCATAAAAGACTACGATTTGGATATTCAATACCATGAAGGGAAAGCCAATGTAGTGGCAGATGCCTTGAGTAGGAAGACAAGTCATACCTTAAGTAGTATGGTGGTGGCAGATCAACTGTGTTTAGACTTTCAGAAGATGAATCTTGAAGTAATGCAATATGGAGAAGTAGAGAAAATGTTTAGTGCAATGACCATTCGACCCTCTATGTTTGATCAAATTAAACAAGCTCAATTGAAAGATGAAAAGATGGAAAAGATAAAAGAGAAGGTGAGGGAGGGTCATCTTTGGAGATTTCGAAATCCATGAAGATGGAAGTTTAAGAGTGGAAGGAAGGTGGTGTATACCTGAAGCTTGCGACGATTTGAAATTGAAAATCATGGAAGAAGGCCATAATTCTCCATATTCGATGCACCCAGGGGGTGATAAGTTGTATAAGGACTTAAAGAAGAATTTCTGGTGGGCTCGTATGAAGTTGGACATAGCTGAATTTGTTTCCAAGTGTTTAACGTGTCAGAAGGTGAAGAGTGAACATAAAAGACCCCAAGGGAAAGTCCAACCCTTAGATGTGCCAGGATGGAAGTGGGATTCTATTTCGATGGATTTTGTTGTTGCTTTACCTAGGGGTAAATCTGGGAATGATACGATATGGGTAATTGTCGATAGATTGACCAAGTCTGCAAGTGTTCATACCTATGAAGGCAACATGGTCTATGTATCAATTAGCTAAGGCTTACATCAAGCATGTGTTGAGACTACATGGAGTACCGAAGGATATTGTGTCTGATCGAGATTCTAGATTTTTGTCTAACTTTTGGCAAAAGCTACAACAAGCCTTTGGTTCGAAGCTATTAATGAGTACTGCTTTTCACCCAGCCACTAATGGTCAGACTGAAAGGACCATCCATACCTTAGAAGATATGTTAAGAGCTTGTGTCATGGAATATCAGGGTTTATGGGAAGATCATCTAGATCTGATAGTGTTCTCCTATAACAACGGTTATCATTCAAGTATAGGCATGGCACCATTCGAGGCTTTGTATGGTAGGAAATGTAGAAGCCCACTATGTTGGAACGATATAAGTGAAAGCAGTTATACTTGGACCTCAATTGATTGAAGAAACCGTGCAACAAGTCAAGATGATCCAAGGAAAGATTAAGGCAACCCCAAGATCGTCGGAAAAGCTACGGCGATCCAAGCGTAGGGAAGATGAATATGAAGTGCGAGAAAAAGTGCTTTTGAAAGTTTCACCAATGAAGGGTGTGATGAGGTTTGGAAATAAAGGGAAGCTTAGCCCTAAGTTTATAGGCCCTTATGAGATCTTGGATAGAGTTGGAAAGGTGGCCTATAGACTAGCCCTACCCACGGAATTAAGTCGTGTTCATAATGTGTTCCATATATCTCGGTTGAGACGGTATATCCCGGATAAATCACATGTATTGCAACTGAAAGCGGTCAAATTGATGAGAACTTATCTTATGAAGAAAGGCCGATTAAGATTTTAGACAAGTAAGGTTAGAAGTACCGGAATAAGGATGTTAAAATCGTTAAGGTGCTCTGGTCTAATCAGAAGTCTGAAGAAGCAACATGGGAAGCAGAGGCTGAGATGCGAAAGAAATATCCAGAGTTGTTTGCAGAGGTTAGTAGAAGAGTTACGGGGGCGTAACTCCTTTAAAGGGGGGTAGAATGCGATAGAGTTTCGCGCGTTTGACTTAGAACCCTATTTTTGACCTAATTTTGACTTATTTATGAGTTATTATGTGAGCCAACTTACTTTTATAGGAAGTTGGTGGTATATATGTTTTACTTGCTTTGTCTCTTGCATTGCTTGCTTTAAGTTTCGAGGACGAAACTTCTTTTAAGGGGGGTAGTCTGTAATACTCCGTATTTTTAGTAAGTTATTAGTTATTATTTTTAAAAGGTTTTATATACTAAAAAGGCTTTTTATTAAGGTTTTAAATAAGATTTTATAATAGATTATGGGTTTTTCAAATAGACTCTAGCCCAAATTAAATATTGGGCCTAAAAGTTTACCTATTATAATCCAAGTAATTAGTTTAGGAAAAATTAAAAATATTTTGAAAAGGAAAATTCAAAAAGGATTTACAAAATAAAGAGAAAATATTTACAAAAGATTTGCAAAAGATTAACAAAAGATTTATAAAAAGAAAAAAAAATTTAGCACAGCATGACTTCGGCTAACGCACCGCCTAGGAACTAAGTCATGATTATCAAAATTTGGTTATTTGGTTTTTATCTTTTTATTTTAAGCATCTAGACTATTTACCTTATGGAATATTCCTCTATTCTAGCTATATGATCATAAAGAAATAATGTATCTTAGCTAAAATTAATTATCTTTTCTCAAAAAAATCCATCTTTTAGTTTCCTAGTCCTAGTACGACTCTACCTATCCAACTAGTATAAATAGGGGGCTTCCACCCATCATATTCTTCACACCAAATTTGAGGAATACATCTCTTTTCTCAAGTTTAAAATCTCTCTCCCTCTTAGCCTACCTTCTCTCTCTTCTCCCTGGTAGTTATTAATTTTCAAGGTGCGTGTATATGTAGATCTTTAAATATTGTTCGGCATGCGTAGTATCATGTTTTCAGGGTTGTTATTTTAAATTGAAACGCATGTTTATATGAGTTTTACTATGAACTTTATGAACCTTATTATGAATATTATGAGTTTACATGAGTATGTTAAAATTTATGACTTACTATGAACATGCTAGTAGTTTACGATTAATCGTAGGTTCGATTGTTCAAAGTTGAGCGAAATAATATGCTCGTATAAAGTGACGTGCGTGAATTAGTACTGTGAATAACTCCACCTAAAATCCTTAGTCACTATTATTAAGTCACAATCATACATGTCAGTAATCTAAATTGCTAGAGTGCTAATTCATGCGCCAGTATGTTAGACAAAATTTGCATGACTTATTGGTTACTAGTACCGTAATACGTTACCAAATATTATTAATGTATATAGTTCTATCTCTATAATTAATTAGAAGTTCAAGATTATTTCATGATTAAGTTATTAGTTTTATGCCTTTTATATGGCTAAAGTTTTATATAAGAGTTATTAATCTTTTAAAGGAGTATTATTTCCGAAAGATTTTATTAGTTATATGATCTTTTATGATCGCAATTATAAAGAGAAAGAACATTGTTATTTATTAGCAAGAACGGTAATTTATGATATTTTACCCATGTACTTTTTGTATAAGTCATGTGGACAGCGTAGTTCCCTCGTCATGGGCTCGTTTAAGGAATACTAAACTTGGGGGTGTGCGCGACACTTTAGGAAAAATGCACAGAGGAAAGGAGTTTTATTAAAGTTATATACTTTATATTATACAAGTATTACAAGTATCCAAGGAAGGTTTATAGAAATATTTTGAATGTTTAATAAAATATTTAAATTTCCGCATATATATGTACTCAGTATTTTTAGTGACACGCATTTTGTTTGTTTGTTTTATGGCTTTGTCCCTGTGATGACCCTTTTGGTGAGCAGAATTTACAGGATGATTTGGTGCATACTTCACATGGGGGAGCTAGTGAGGAATAAGACTTAAGCTAGGAGTTACTATTTCATTTTATTATAGATTCCATTATTGTCATAGTGGAATAATGAAGTTTTTTATATTATCAATAAAGAAAAGTTATTATTATTAGTTTCCGCTGCATTGTTAAATTAGTAGTTAGTAGTTTTAGCCTTTAACGTTATCACGTGGCAATAATACTCTCAAGTTTCTCAAGTGTTTTATATTAAAATATATTTTTCAAAAAGAGAGAAATTTGAGGGTGTTACACTCAAAATCAAAGAAGAGGTCATTAAACAACTTAATGCAGGTTTTATAAAAGTCGCTAATTACCCTGACTGGATTGCTAATGTTGTGCATGTGCCTAAAAAGGATGGGAGAGTTAGGATGTGCGTCTATTATAGAGACCTCAATAAAGCAAGTCCTAAAGACGGTTTCCCCTTACCTCACATAGACGTCCTAGTAGACAACACTGCCAACCATGCCCTTCTCTCTTTTATGGACAGGTATGCATGGTATAATCAGGTAAAAATAGCCGAGGAAGATATGGAAAAGACTACCTTCATCACACCGTAGGGAACCTTTTGCTATACCGTTATGCCTTTTGGATTAAAAAATGTTGGGGCCACCTATCAAAGAACTGCAACTACCCTTCTCCATGACATGATGCATAAAGAGGTAGAAGTTTACGTAGATGACATGATAGTCAAGTCTAAAGGTAGAGAAGGACACCATACCGCCCTTGAGAAGTTCTTCATGAGACTTCGCAAATACAACATGAGACTTAATCCACAAAAATGCGCCTTTGAGGTCACTTCCGGGAAACTCCTTAGTTATGTCATCAGTTCTAGAGGGATTGATATTGACCCAACTAAAATAACAGCCTTCATGACCATGCCTCTACCTAAGAATGAAAAACAAATAAGGGGATTCTTAGGAAAAATCCAGTACATCAGTAGATTCATCTCTAAACTAACCATGGTGTGTCAGCCCATCTTTAAAAAGCTTAAGAAAAGTGTTGCCGCCGAATGGGATGAGGACTGCCAAAAAGCCTTTGACAAAATCAAAGAATATTTATCCAACCCACCGGTCTTAGCACCTGCCTTGCCAGACATACCTTTAAGGCTTTATTTGACTGTGACTAGGACCGCGGCTGGGGCCATGTTAGCACAAGAGGTTAATGGGAAAGAGTGCGCCATTTACTACCTTAGCAAGAAGCTTTTAGATTACGAATCCCGTTACACTCCCTTAGAAAAGCTTTGCTTTGCACTAGTCTGGGCCACTAAGAAGCTTAGGCATTATATGCTTACTCACACAATCCATATAGTGTCGCGACTAGACCCTCTTAAGTTCTTGTTCGAAAAGCCAGCCCTTAATGGTAGACCCTCCCGCTGGGTAGTAATGTTGGCCGAATTTGACTTAAAATTTATCCCTCATAAATCCATCAAAGGCAACGCTGTTTTCGACTTCTTAGCGGATTTCCATGTAGATGAATCTCACAAAGAATATGAATTTCCTGATGAAGACCTTCTTATGACGGAAGACGAAAGTTGGGCACTATACTTCGATGGTGCATCCAACCAAAAGGGATGTGGCGTTGGGGTACTCCTGGTATCACCGGAAGGCGAACACACTCCTCTTTCTATTGAACTCGACTTCGATGTTACTAATAATGCAGCCGAATACGAAGCATGTATCATAGGGCTCCAGGCCGCAGTGTCCCTCTACATCAAGAAACTAAGAGTATATGGTGATTCATCTTTGATCATCAATCAAATCTCTAAAAGATGGAAAGTTAGAAATGAAAGCCTCTTGCAATACCAAACTCATCTAGAAACCATTGCTGAACAAATCCCTGAAATACAATATACATACCTTTCGCGAGAAGAAAACCAATTTGCTGACGCTTTGGCCCGCTTAGCCTCTATGATTAGAATTCCCCGCACCATGCCAGAAATGCCCCTTATCATTGAAAGACGGCAAGAGCCTGCTTATGTTCATGCCTTAGACACTGAGCCATATCCTATTCCTTCTGAACCCTGGTTTATTGATATTCTCAACTACTTCAACAAGAGCCCAGCGTGCCTTAAGGCTCTTGGCCTCCCAATATGTCGAGTATTACGGGACACTGTACAAAAGAACACCACAAGGCGTGCGCCTGCTCTGTATTGATAAACCTGATACCACAACGGTCATGGATCAAGTCCATAGTGGAATTTGTGGCACGCATATGAACGGCCGCATGTTAGCTCAAAAGATCATTCGCTTAGGCTATTACTGGACCACAATGGAGAAAGACTGTTACCTTTATGCCAAAACCTGTCCAAAATGCCAGTTATGCGCTAACCTGCAACATGTCCCACCCTCCTTGTTATATACCTTCACTTCACCTTGGCCATTCTCAACTTGGGGCATTGACATTATTGGTAAAATAACACCACCGGGTACTGGGGGGCATGAATTCATCCTTGTGGCCATAGATTACTTCACTAAATGGGTGAAAGCAGCATCCGATGCTAAATTGACAGCCAAACATGTCGCTACCTTCTTAGAAAAGACCATAATTTGCCGTTATGGGGTTCCCCACGAGATCATCAGTGACCAAGGTACCCACTTCCAGGCTGAATGTGAACAAGTCCATGAAAAATATAGCATCAAACACCATCGTTCTTCCCCATATAGGCCCCAGGCCAACAGTGTTGTGGAGGCTGCTAACAAAAATATCAAGGTTATTGTAGCTGTGGTTTTTTTAATTCCTTTAATGCCTACACGCAGTGTGAGCGCGTTTATTTGACCACCCCATTGTTAAGAATTTATTAAAAATACGTTTTGAAAGAAGTCGCCAATAATTATTTAAAGGAAGAATCATAAATCTAAATGGATATTGAAACGAAAGGGACATCTTAGGGACTTATTTAATGTAGATTTCCCAGTCATTACTCCATAGATGGTCAAGAACCAAAAAATTGAGTTCGGGGGTGAGGGTACAATATAGTCAGGAACCATATTGCCCATTGTTGGACTCTATTAAATATCGATTCATAACAGATTTTATGCCAAAGAATAATCAAATAACGTTTTAAGCACCCTACAAATATTTAGTCTAAGTTGGTTCAGGAAACACATAAAAGACTATTTTTTTAGTGACAAGTGATTTAACAATCAGATTACTGGGTTCCTAGCAGATTGTCCAAATTATCTGAATTAGTTAGAACAATTCTTAAGGTCTTGTTCAGCAATTAATACAAGGT
This sequence comes from Beta corolliflora, assembly GCA_947648045.1. Taxonomy (NCBI): domain Eukaryota; kingdom Viridiplantae; phylum Streptophyta; class Magnoliopsida; order Caryophyllales; family Amaranthaceae; genus Beta; species Beta corolliflora. Next base: position 321,328 of record CANSZD010001984.1, read on the forward strand.
GATAAATATTGCAATCAGGCACATAAAAAAAAATATGTTCATGAAAATAAATAAAATAAGAAAATAAAATACTGCAGGAAGTTAGTATAATATGTACAATACTTACAGCGCAGGAACGAGTTAACAATCTAGATCATGAATAGAATGTTAGTAACTTCAAGAAAATAATAAAAATAAATAAAGAAAGCAAATAAAGATGATTAATTTAGTTGACCCTCATAAATTATACCACCGTCCGGGGTCTTGATTTGTACGAATCTTGGAAAATTGAATAGTTGTACGAGTCGTTAAAAAAAGAAAAAGATTTGTTGTTTGTATAATAATATGTTGTGTTTGGTATTAATGGCGTGAGATGTAATAAAGAAAAATAGGTGAGTGATGTTAGTAATGTTAGGCAGGAAACTAAGAGGATGAAAGATGCTGATGATCAACGTGGCTTGTGATGATGATGATGTTGTGGGTGATGGATGGTGATGATGATGAGATGAATGGCGAGGGAGTATCAATGAGATGTGATGTTGTTAGGCGGTGGTGAATTGTTGTGTTAGTATTGTGATGTGCTGTGAGATATAAGGTGAGGATGAGGGAATTGTGCCGAGTGATTACTGGGGAAGTTTTTGTGTTTTTGCTATGAGTTGGGCGAGTGAGCCATGTGATCTGCCCGATGGAATTATTAGGAGATGATATATATAGGTTTGGTAGTTGGAAAGCAATAGGTTTTCGAAAGATATTAAGATTTTATTAAAAGATATTTTATAAAATAGTTAGATAAAATTTTTTTAAAAATCACTTTGGGAAAAAGATGATTTTTTTATAAAAAGATAATTTTATTATCAAAACTAATCAATAAAATTAATTATTTCTATTAATTAATTTGGGCTAGAAAAGGGGTTTTTTTAAATCGGGCTTTCATAAAAACTATTTTTAAAAGGATTTCGAAGATGGGCTATTTTAAAAGTCATTTTAAAACATCTAAGAAAGTAGGCTTAGTAAAACTAGTTATAAAAAAGGTTTTCAGAAATGAGTTAATAAAAAGGTTAGAAAATGAATTTGGGCTTAAAACATTTTATTTTGACTCATTATTTATTCTTTCCTTGATCCGGACCAATTGGAGCAGGGTATTGGTCATCATAGGGTACTAAATGGGGAGACACGATTATGTGTCTACAGAAGCCCCCACTTTGACTGAGGTTTGTAAAACTGAAAGTCAAAGTACACGTGTCGGAACGGAGAATGATTCCGGATGCTCTGCAATCCAAAATCACTCTTTTGCGCCGGTACCTGCAAAACAAGCAAGAGCTTCAGGAACAGACATACATGAAACATTTTTGCAAAGTAATTGTAATTCTGCAAAAATGAAATGATATATGGGAAAAAGAATCATGAGCTATTATGATCCGGCTCATGTCGGGATAGAGTTTTTGGCCTGCTCCATGCCAATAAGTGTAGAGCAATTGATGTGGAGTGTTTGGCATCCAAGGCAATTGTTGCGGAATGTTTGTCCTATTCCAAGGCAATTGTTGCGGAATATTTGTCCTATACCAAGGCAATTGTTGCAGAATGTTTGTCCTATTCCAAGGCAATCGTGGTGGAATGTTTGTCCTCTTCCAAGGCAATTGTTGCGGAATGTTTGTCCTATTCCAAGGCAGTTGTTGCGGAATGTTTGTCCTCTTCCAAGGCAATTATTGCAGAATGTTTGTCTATTCCAAGGCAATCGTGGTGGAATGTTTGTCCTCTTCCAAGGCAATTGTTGCGGAATGTTTGTCCTATTCCAAGGCAATCGTGGTGGAATGTTTGTCCTCTTCCAAGGCAATTGTGCGGAATGTTTGTCCTATTCCAAGGTAGTTGTTGCGGAATGTTTGTCCTCTTCCAAGGCAATTGTTGCGGAATGTTTGTCCTATTCCAAGGCAATCGTGGTGGAATGTTTGTCCTCTTCCAAGGCAATTGTTGCGGAATGTTTGTCCTATTCCAAGGCAATCGTGGTGGAATGTTTGTCCTCTTCCAAGGCAGGCGTTGTGGTCGATTGAAAGTTCGTTGGATTGTGGTGCGCAATGTCGTAGCGAACATTTGAATATATTTGGGAATTAAGTGTGTGGGTTCCACTTGGCTAAGAAGCCCCCAAGCGTGTTGTAAGGATCGTGCGCCCGGGCGCACGAGCCCGCGCTGGCGTGGGATCTTGACGCAGCTTGATTTCTTGGTGCGATGTCGTAATGAACATTTGGACTCATAAGGAGTTTATCATGTGGGCCCCAACTTGGCTAAGAAGCCCCCAAGTGCGTTGTACGGGGTTGGCGCCAGACGCACAGGCATGCGCTTTGCGTGGTATGCTGCGCTGGATGCAGTTTGCTGCGTGCGATGTCGTTGTCGGTGCGTTGGACGCACCATGTATATAGCGCTTGTTGCTAATTTGTAATGGTCCGCACACCTTGGTAGAGTATAACTCGTATAGAGTCGTTTAATATTAGGTACCTGAAAATACCAATAACACGCAAATATACAGACAAACACCTAGGGGACATGCATGTGTCCTGTGATGTGGTGCCAGTGTATGGATAGGAAAGGACTTGACCTATAAAGGGTGACCTCTTATACTCTAGACTTAAAGGTGCTATCGTATGTGCATACGTGTATGTGTGTGTTTGTGTGTGTGACTCGACGACTGATGCTAGGATCCTATGGCTAAGGATGACCGATGCGATGCTTGATACAATGTTTGGACGATGCAGATATGCAATGCAAATGCAGAGATGTGACACTAATACAAAGATATGACATAAATGTTGATGATATGATTTGATGATTTGATCGTTCCATTAGAAGCTCAAAATTTCGTTTAGAAAACTGTTTTTGAAAGAGAAGAAATGGGAAGCCCCCAAGGATGATCCATGTAAGCTATGTTTGATTCGAAATGTGTTAGTAGTTACGGGCCTAAGGGAGCCCATAAAACAGTTAGGATCTCGTATGGGTCTGGAGCCCACAATTTTTGTATCGACTCGTAATGAAGTCCTTATCAAGGTACACATGGAGCCCAAGGACGATCTATTCAATTAATAGACTATGTTGGGTTTGAAATACGTTATGGAACGAGATTTTATAGTGCTTGAGTTGTATATGCTTCGAGTTTTGTATGCCAAGGGCCTAAATGAGCCCATGAAGTAGGTTCGATGTTGTATCCGTGTGGATTTTGAAACCCAAGATTTCATGTATGGACTCGTAATGAAGTCCTTGTTACGATAGGCCTAGACTTGGAGCCTATAATTTTCTGTGTGGACCAGTGATGAAGCCCCCAGTAAGATGGAGTTGATGAAGTATTCAGCGTGATTGCTTGATTTTGAAGATATCTCGTCACGCTTAGTGGAAGTTTCGACCGAAGATTCCATATAGGGTTCCTAAGGTGAAAAAGACAAGAAAGGTCAAAGAAAAGAACACTCAAGGGATGAGGTGCGGTCATAGCGCTGAGTGTTGAAAGGTTATGCTAAGGTTGGCTTAGAAGCGATAATGTGGCTTAGAAAAAGGAAGTGATTAGAATAAGAAAAGGCGGAGTCATAATGAATCGACTCACGCAATGAGGTAGGCCAATAATGCAGGTTTGAATCCCAGTCTAGTTCTAAGGATAGGGATGAGCATTTTAAAAAATCATGATTTGAGTGATCGCGCTTTTCTCATGGGCCTAGGCGAGCCATAAAAATATGTTGTGAACTAAAATGGACGGGCCTCAAAAAAGGCCTACGTATCCATGATGGAATCAGGCCAGTCGTAGCTCTTAACATTTTAATCAGTGGGCTAGCATTTTGCTTTGGAGCCATCTGCAATGAATTAAGCATTGAATTGTAAGAGGTCTTTAGCAAGGGTGGATAATGATGTATGTTTGGTTTGGTTTAAAGCGGTTGAACCTCAGGGTGAGGTTTCCTACGTATCTTTAGCAGAATCAGACCATTCGTAGTTCAGGCTGATGAATGGGTTTTCGACCTAGCGAGCTTTGGTTTGTCTTTTGTGGCTTATTGGAATGCAATGTGATTGTGGGTTGTTAAGAAGGTTTATCACAGAAGATTTGAAGTTGGAGGTTTAGAATTGAAGGTTTAAGGTTTTGAAAAGAAAATACTTTTGACAAAGCTATTGCTGGGCTTATTTGCAACACTGCTCTTTTTTTTATATATATTTTGCACTTTTTGTATCATTTTTTTTTTTTTTGCTTTTGCTTTTTATTTTTTTGCTTTGATTTTTTCTGTTGCTCTTTACATTGAATTGTTGTCAAATGTACTTCCCAATGAGGTAGGTTAAACAGAGGGGGATGATTATGCCTGATAAGGATTGGAGAAATAGTTGCGGGGAAAGGGAGGAATGCCTCTTTATATATGCCAATAGTTCATTGCCTTTATTAGAATAGTCATGAGAATTAGACATTCATTTCTTTTAAGGCGACAATCGTGATTTTCATTGATGCTCATTCATGCGAGGTTAGAAAATAGATAAATACTCATTTATTAATTGAAAATTATGAGTACCTGCAATACAAGGGAAAGTCCTATATTAGACTGTCTAAAATGAGCGAGATAAAAATAGAAAATCAAATCCTAAGTCTGGACTCCTACGTCACGTGACAAGACAGCTTTATTGCTTCGATCTTCATGAGGTCTCTTTCTAAGTGAAAAGAGATGAGGTGTATATTTTTTTTTGTGTTGATTGGACCTAAGCGAGTCCAAGTATTTTAACGAGCGATTGGGCTTATATGTCTATTTCTATGGCATTGAGGTCATTATCTTCGGAATTTTTGCAGCAGTAGGGATTGTAAGCCTCCCATCGTCTATCATATCATGGATAAGCTCTTTTAACTTGTAGCAGTAAGCAGTCTTATGTCCATTTCCTCTATGGTATTTGCAATAGGCATCCTATTGTATATTTGCATTACGATTCTCTTGAATAACAGGGTAGCGTGCCTCTAGTCTGGCGACACGTGATACGAGATTTATCAGTATTCCCTTCAATTCATCGATTTGTTCTTGAAGTGTTCTTGACATATTGCGTATTACAGTAATGAATCATCCAACAGGAGATTAGAGATGGAGTGAAAGGAATAGAATGGGAGAATGTGTGTTTGTTTAATAGTTGAGCTTCTAAGAACAAAATAGCATCTCCTAAATGAATGATATATTTTTTTTTATTTTTTTTTTAAATGCACCTAGACCTAATGCATGTATGCATGACTCTTTTGGATGCACCTAGACCTAATGTATGTATGCATGACTCAATCTATGCGTTCGAACCTGTAAAGGCTGCCTACATATCCCAAAAGAGGGAATCAGATCGCTTGTAGTTCAGGAATACTAAATGTGGAAGGCATGAGATGAAATGGAGAGTATGGATGCAATGAGACTCCTAAATGCCTAATAACTCTAGTTATGTATGAAGTGTATGAATGATGGACTATGCAGTACAAAAGGATTCTAGTATGAATGCAATCCTAACTGATACGAAATCCTAGACTGGACAGACTTCTAAAGACTTTAGAATTTTAGACGCGACGAACTTTCAAGGATGCTAGACTCCTATTATGCATGAAACTCTAGTGGACATAGACTCCTAAAGTGAATGAAATTCTAGTGGACCTAGACTCCAAAAATTGACAGAATTCTAATGGATTTAGACTCCTTAGGTTGACAGACTTCTAATGGTTTTAGAATCCTATTATGAATGGATTTTCTATGGATTATAGACTTCTAAGATGGATGGGACTCAAGCGAATAAAGACTCCTAATATGGATAGAGTTAGACGGGGTTAAGGAATCTAAATGGAGTGAAACTGGATGGATCTAGACATTTGGGCTAGATGGACTTTTAATGGAATTTGAATTCCTAGGTGAGTGAGACTTTTACAACAAGATAGACAATAAGAAGAAGAAATACTAATTGATGTGCACATAAAGGGTGGATAATATACATGAAAAGATAGGATAGAGAAAGGGATGAATTTTTGAAAAAAAAAAGATATGTGATAGGAAAAAACATATGGAGATTTTTTTCAAAAAAAAATGGAGATTGAATTTTTGAAGTAGATAGGAGATCGAATATGGGATGAAATTTTGAAAAAGATAGGAGAATGATTTTTGAAAAAAAGAAAAAAAGATGGGAATGAATTTTCAAAAAGATGGGAGATCGTGTTTAAAAAATAGATAGGAGATATAGTTTTTGGAAATAGATAGGAAAAAGGTGGAGAGATTTATTTTGTTAAATGATGAAAAAAAAGATTATAAGATAAAAGGAAATCTAATTATCCTAGAATTTGATTAATAAAAAAAAAAGAAAAATGTGTATGTTTGACAAGGAAACAGTAAAAACGATTGAGATATGCACATAGCGTAAGAATTGGACGTGACATGCAGTTGTAGAGTTGCGCAGTACGCAGTATTCGTGCGCTGCGCACAGTGGAAAGCGTGAGACGCAGAGTGAAGATGGCGTGGAACACATAGAAGAAGCGCAGGACGCATGTCAACTGCGTGACACGCTGCAGGCGCGCAGCGCGCAGACAGAGAAGTTCGCTTGTTTTTTTTTTTTTTAATCTTTTGATCGCGTAAAACTTGTTTGACGTTTTGACTCGAAATATTGCATAATACAAGCAATTAGAACCACGCACATGTAGAGATGCACAAGTAAGATAATGATATGCAAAGTTCTCAACCTAAAGTCCAGTTCTACATTCAACTATTGGTCAGGTTTTGGTTAAGGCTGAAAGGGTCTATGACTAAGAGATTGATCTCACGCTTCGTACCCCTGCTTAAAGAGGTGGCCACGTGTAAGAAGCACTCCAGTCTCAAGTCAGGAACAAGAGAACAATGCCATAGTTGGGTAGGTTTGCTTATGACTAAGATCCAACACTATCGCTCAGGAAGCTTTTTGAAAGGACAAAGCGCAAACCCGCCGGGGGTGACCTCACACATAGAACATGTGTTAATGAGGCAAGGTAGATTGTCCTTATGGTGGCTAATAGCCATGCACATGCAAAACAGTATATTATTCTAAGGCATAAAAATAAGAATGAATCGTATTTTTCAAGTTTCACCCACTCATTTAAAAAAAATAATTTGTTTTAAAAAACCTCCCCAGTGGAGTCGCCAAATTGTAGGCGTGGATTTTTTAATTCCTTTAATGCCTACACGCGGTGTGAGCGCGTTTATTTGACCACCCCATTGTTAAGGTTTTATTAAAAAAACGTTTTGAAAGAAGTCGACAACAATTCTTTAAAGGAAGAATCATAAACCTAATTGGATATTGAAACGGAAGGGACATCTTAGGTACTTATCCAATGTAGATTTCCCCGTCATAACTCCATAGATGGTCAGGAACCAAAAAAATTGAGTTCGGGGGTGAGGGTACAATATAGTCAGGAACCATATTGCCCATTGTTGGCCTCTGATTTTATGCAAAGAATAAACAAATAACGTTTTAAGCATCCTACAAATATTTAGTCTAAGTTGGTCAAGAATCACATAAAAGACTATTTTTTTTGTGACAAGTGATTTAACAATCAGATTACTGGGTTCCTAGCAGGTTGTCCAAATTATCTGAATTAGTTAGAACAATTCTTTAGGTCTTGTTCAGCAATAAATACAAGGTGATAAATATTGCAACCAGGCACATAAAAAAAATATGTTCATGAAAATAAATAAAAATAAGAAAATAAAATACTGCAGGAAGTTAGTATAATATGTACAATACTTACAATACGCGAGAACGAGTTAACAATCTACATCATGAATAGAATGTTAGTAACTTCAAGAAAATAATAAAAATAAATAAAGAAAGCAAATAAAGATGATTAATTTAGTTGACCCTCATAAATTATACCACCGTCCGGGGTCTTGATTTGTACTGATCTTGGAAAATTGAATTGTTGTACGAGTCGTTAAAAAAAGAAATAGATTCGTTGTTTGTATAATAATATGTTGCGTTTGGTATTAATGGCGTGAGATGTAATAAAGAAAAATAGGTGAGTGATGTTAGTAATATTAGGCAGGAAACTAAGAGGATGAAAGATGCTGATGATCAACGTGGCTTGTGATGATGATGATGCTGTGGGTGATGAATGGTGATGATGATGAGATGATAGGCGAGGGAGTATTAATGAGATGTGCTGTTGTTAGGCGGTGGTGAATTGTTGTGTTAGTATTGTGATGTGTTGTGAGATATAAGGTGAGGATGAGTGAATTGCGCCGAGTGATTACAGAGGAAGTTTTTGTGTTTTTGCTATGAGTTGGGCGAGTGAGCCGTGTGATCTGCCCGATGGAATTATTAGGAGATGATATATATAGATTTGGTAGTTGGGAAGCAATAGGTTTTCGAAAGATATTAAGATTTTATTAAAAGATATTTTATAAAATAGTTAGATAAAGATATTTGAAAACACATTGGGAAAAAGATGATTTTTTTATAAAAATATATTTTTATTATCGAAACTAATCAATAAAATTAACTATTTCTATTAATTAATTTCGGCTAGATATTAATTAATTGAAAGATGGGCTATTTTAAAAATCATTTTAAAACGTTTAAGAAAGTGGGCTTAGTAAAACTAGTTATAAAAAAGGTTTTCAGAAATGAGTTAATAAAATGGGTTAGAAAATGAATTTGGGCTTAAAACATTTTATTTTAGACTCGTTATTTATTCTTTCCTTAATCCGGACCAATTGAAACAGGGTATTGGTCATCATAGGGTACTAAATGGGAAGACACGATTATGTGTCTACAGTTATTATCCAGAAAATGATCGAAAATTATAAAGATTGGCCCGATAAGCTACACTTTGCCTTATGGGGATACCGCACTTCTATCCGAACATCAACCGGAGCTACACCTTATTCTCTTGTCTATGGCATAGAAGTTGTTCAACCTGTTGGACTAGAAATACCATCCCTACGCATTGTCCTAGAAAGTCAAATTCCTAAAGCTGACTGGGTCAAAGCTAGATTCGAAGAGCTCATCTTACTCGATGAACGAAGATTAGCTGCCTTGCATCATGTGCAAGTTTATCAAAATCGTATTGCGAGATCTTTCAATAAGAAGGTCAAACCCCGAAATATTAAAGAGGGCGACTTAGTGCTCAAAGCATTATGGAAAAATGTGTTAGATCCTCGAGGTAAATTCAGACCTACTTGGCCGGTCCATACATTGTCAAAACAATCCTATCTAGAGGAGGAGCTCAACTCATTGACATGGACGGCACTGGATTTCATAATCTAACCAATCTTGATCAACTCAAGAAATTTTATGTGCAAAACACAACCAATTCTTTGATTAGTAGTAGTTATCCAATTTTTTAGCATGAACTACGTGCGGCCTGATTCCTATTTGGATACGTAGGCAACCTTATACAAGGTTCGGCCCCTTCATTAATCAAAACCTCCTACGGTTCATACGAGTTTACAGCAACAAAAATAAAAAATAATAGTATTTTATAATGGTTAATCACGCCAGACGCATAAACGCTGCGCCAAACGCAGCACATGCGCCAGACGCACCCTCTTGCGTCTAGCGCAATAACCTGGTTCGAACATTCTTCCGGCATTCGCTAAGATGCTTAAATACGACAATATATTTTGCGATATATATAGACTCACTTCGGTTTAAATAAAAATAAACTTTGTTTTTATTAAAATTGCTGAATGAAAATAAAACATGAAACATAAGTTATGACTACACTATAAAATAACTATGTGGCATGCAATCCTTATTGAAAGCAATAAATCAACATAAAAAAAAATAATAACATTGTTGCAATCAGTCCTTCTTTTCCTTCCCCTTCTCAGTCGACCTTCTCCCTTAATTTCTCCCTTTTCCATCTGTAGTTTTGGTCTAGGTGCTTTCCTCTTTTCCCAATACACCATAGGTTCCTTCCCTTTGCCCGTAGGAGTGTGCATGCGTTGAGTCGCCCTTCCCGGTGTCGCCCTTTCCCCGATTACTACGCCCCTAAGCATAGTCTTCTCTTTGTCGGTGGCATCCGTGGCCCAAGTCGTTCCCGCGCTGGTGCTACCTTTGGCCCTAAACGTTCCTTCACAGAGGAAGTTTTAGTAACATGCTTCTGGCTACTCTTCCCTACATATGAGTGTCCAACTGGTCTCTTGCCCCTGTTATCCAAAGTCTCAAATGTTTTCCCCACAGTTCGGGGAGTAAATTTCTGCTTCTTAGTCACTTCGGCGGATTCCTTCACCCTCATCTCTTTCCTCACAGCAGGGTCTCTAGTCAGCATCCATACGATATAACTCTTAGACACCTTCTCAGATTCTATTCTTTCCTGGGTATACCAAAGCGGGCGCTCTCCCCAATACCTCTCCCACTTCCTAATCCCACTCCCGGTCAGGCCGTATATTTTGGGAGCAATAGTATCTTCAGCAGGGATTACTTGGCGGTACCCATATTGCCTCAAAACCCTTGAAGGAAAATAAAAGGTCATGGTATACAGACTACACAACCTCACATAGGGTGAATCATCACGAATACCAACTATGGACCCAATCCTCCACCATGGCACTACCCATCTGACGCTCAGCTCATCATCCCCAAAGAAAAGGGTCCAGTCTTCAAAGGATTTCTTGGTGAATATTTTCTTCCTGCCAATGAGTCCCTTCTTATTATATCTCTCCATATTCTCGGGAGGATCAATCAACCTCAAATGTTCCATAAGCCAGATCTGCATCAGCAAATAAAATATATATTATTATTGCTTCCTGACGAGTAATAATACATATACACTATTTCATTATTGCTTCTCAAAGAGTAATAATACGCGTAGAGGGGGTATTGCTTCATGATGAGTGATGATAAATACAATCTCATATTACTTCCAATAGAGTAATACTACGAGTGTCCCCACATCCGCGTCTGACACACAAAACAGCGCCAGACACGCTTTAGGAGCAACAGACGCAGCCACATGCGCCCGGCGCAACAATCTGCGCCCAGCGCAAAGCCCAAATTCCTCTAGTTGTCTAGCCTTCTTGCTCCCCCGTAAGTTCAAGGTTTAGCATTCCTTAGTCTATAGACAATTGTTGTGTCTAGCCTGCTTGCTCACCCGTAAGTTCAAAGTCTTGCATTTCATAAGTCCATAGGCAATTTTTGTGTCTAGCCCGCTTGCTCACCCGTAAGTTCAAGGTCTAGCATTCCTTAAGTCCATAGGCAATTTTTGAGTCTAGTCTGCTTAGTTTAATGTAAGTTTCGAAGTCTAGTTGTCTAGCTTGCTTGCTCACCCGTAAGTTCAAAGTCTAGGTGCCTAGCCTGCTTACCTTAAGTTAAGAGTCTAGTCTCCCTTATTGTCTAGTCTTCCTTAAAGTCTAGCTTGCTTGCTCATCTGTAAGTTCAAAGTATAGTCTCTCCTAAACCCAATCGTTGAGTCCAGTCTGCTTGCACAGTCTAGTCCAGTCCATGTCTGCATTTGCATATAGTTAGGCCCATGTCTCCATCATGATCAAGTCTATACTAGTCCAAAACCCATAACCATTTCCATTTCCATTTCAAAGTCTCTTTCCACTTTCATTTCCCATTTTCATTTCCATTTCCACTTCCATTTCCCATTTCTCATCTCCATTTCTCATCTCTGTTTCTCATTTCGAAAGCGTCATTTCTTAAAATTTACGAGGTCCATTCGATTTCTGTTCAGGACAGGTCGTGAGACTATCACTTGGGAACGTCCAACAAAGAGGCAACAAGGTCAACCTACTCCTAGACTCGTCAAGTGCATCCTCACCTTTTCAGACGAATCCTCCGACTCTTCTGAATCATCATCCGAAATGGGGGATACTAATGAACAACTTAGTGCCATTATGGCTCAACTCACACTGATGAACTCTCGTCTTGAGGAACAAGACAAAGAGATCAAGGCACTAAGGGAGAAGCTCACTGAGGAAGATGAGCAAGGCGGCACTCCACCACCAATCAAAACCAACACAGAACTAAGGTTTGAAAAATTCGAGCAATTGATCCAATCAATTCCTGCGCTCGAGGGTCAGGCTCATGGCCATGACATCATTGATCCTGAACTGAGGGACAAACTCCCTAAAAAGGTAACCTTGGGTGACCTCCCAAAATTCAAGGGGGTCGAAGACCCAGATGACCACTTGAGAGCATTTTCCATCTCTATGGCTCTCAAGGGCATGAGCAAGGACATGTTTGCTTATGTCTTTCCTTTAACCTTGGATGCACATCCATCCAAGTGGTTCAGATCACTGAATAAGGCCAAGCTAAATGACTGGGACTATATTAGAGAAGAGTTCCACAAACAATACATCTACAACACTGAGCTTCCCATTGGCCTTCGTGAGTTGGAGTTAACCAAACAAAACTCCAACGAAGACTTCGTCACCTTCCTTAACAGATGGAGGGATAAAGCAGCACAAATGATTAACAGGCCATCCCAGGAGGATCAAGTCCTACTGGTGATCCGCAACCTGCAGCCGAAGTATGGGGATCATATCAAGTTCCAACCTATAGAGTCTTTCACGAAGCTCTATAAGGTAGGCCTACTGATTGAAGAAGACATACAGGCCAACAAGAACAAGGGTTCCAACAATAACAATAACTCTTTCAAAAAGCGTAACAATGGCCCTTCTAGCTCCAAAAGCAATGAGGTCAATGCCATAGCTGCTGAAAAGATAGGCTATCAAAAGCCTCAAAGAACATTCGCACCTTTAGGCATGTCCTTAGAAGAAGCCTTCACTAGACTTCATGCAAAGGGGGCACATCAGCCTATTGGTCCTACTCCGGATCCTACTCCCGAGAATTGATCCAAGAGGTGGGATCCTAATGCTTACTGCAAGTACCACCAAGGGAATGGACACCCAACATTTGCGTGTTGGACCTTAAAGAATCGCCTGCAGGATATGGTTGAAGACGGTAGATTGCCAATTCCACCTGCAGCAAAAGTCAGCAACGGCAGCAACCCCTTGGGTAGCACCTAAACAACGTCGGGGCTTAGTCATTTAACGCTAGTTTTCTAGGTTGAGTCGGAGAGTCCCTCCCCTAGCTCCTTCATTTCCCTTCTGGTCGAGTCCATGTCATTAAGGTTTTTATTTCTAATAAGCCTTGTTCTATTTATTTCTGATTAATAAAATAGTTGCATTTTCATTTTCATTTTCATTGGCCTTTGATCATTTTTATCTATGCTTCTAATTCAATGATGAAACTCAAATCACCTAAATGAACTTGACTAATAATAATAAAAGGAGATCTGAAATTTAAAAAAAACAGAGAAAAATAAAAAAAAGAGGACATACTTGGGATCAGGAGTTATTCCCCCTTCCCTTCTATTACTTTCCATAAGCCATCCATGCAATCCAATCAAAAATCCTTTAAACCATCATCTCCATTAACCAAATAACCTTTCAAAATCCAAGCTCCACAAATAACCTTCAAACCTTTCAATACCTTAAACCAAACTTGCGCGCAAGCCTTACTATATCAAAATATATCAATGCCAGGCAAAAACAAAAACATAGAGTAAAAAATTCAAAGTGCGAAAAAAAATGAAAAAAGCAAGAGAAAACGCACATGACAAAAAAGAAAAAAATGCAAAAAAGAAAGAGCCAAAGGCAAAATAAAAGATCAAGCTAGGGGGCTTGCACACAAGTTCAAACCCTCATTCCAAACCTTCAATCCATCAAAACCCTTAACCTTTAATCCAAATCCATGACTCTTCATTCCTCAAACCAATTAAACCTTCATCCAAACCTCAAGCCTTAAACCTTCATCTAAACCTCAAGCCTTAAACCTTTCAACCCTTCAACTGCTGGAGCCCTCCCAAGCCCCCGCACATGCCCCCCCCCACCGCATGACCCCTCCCTCCCCCCCACCACCGCTGCCCTCCTCCTCCCCGCACACCCCTCCCCTCCCCCCACTTGCCGCGACCCTCCCCCTGCACACCCCCCCCCTCCCCGCAATCTTGCCCTCCCCTCCCCGCACCGCCGCTCCCCCCCCCGCCTTTGCCCCTCCCTGCCCCTCCCCCACTGTTGCCCCTCCCCTGTTCCTCCCGCACTCCCTCCCCCCCCCCCCCTCGCACACCCCTCCCTGCTGCCCCCCCCCCCACCGCTGCCCCATGCACACGAGAACCCCTCCCCTCCCACTCTCGCCCTCTCCCTCCCTGCCCCCCTCCCCACCGCTCGCCCCTTGCACACGGAACCCCTCCCCTCAACTGCACTCCCCTCCCCTGCTGCCCCCCTCCCCTGCACACCCCTCCCCTGCTGCCTTTTGGGAACATGCATATATTTGGGAACGAAAATGTCATTTTTAGGCCTATATTTGCCTTTTACGCTTCCAAATCGTATTTATCGAGTCATTTAACCCCAAATTCATTTTGAACATGATAATATGAGGTATAATGTAACTATTGTGTAGATTTTTAGATTTGCAATTGTTGTAGGTTGAATTTTGGGAACGAAAAAGGCATTTTAGGCCTATTTTTGCCTTTTCGCGTCCAATTCGTACTTATCGCGTCATTTAACCCCAATTTCATTTTGAACATGATAATATGAGGTATAATGTAACTATTATGTTGATTCTTAGGCTTGCATTTGTTGTAGGTTGTATATCGGGAACATAAATGTGATTTTAGGCCGATTTTTGCCTTTTCGCGTCCAATTCTTGTTTCTCGAGTCATTTAACTCCATTTTCTTTTTCAATATGATAATATAAGGTATAATATAACTAGTGTGTAGAGTTTTAGGCTTGCATTTGTTTTTTATTGAATTTCGGCAAGGTATATGTCATTTTTAGAACTACTAACTACGGTAAATGATTGAATTCTTATATTTTGTGTTTATTCCTTAGTTGTTTTGCAAGGTTTATATGAATAACACACCACGTTTGAGGGCCTTCACCACAGACGAATTACATGAAGTTCGGGATAAGTTGGCGTCCCACATTTGTGATGATTGCTTATGATACATTTTGGTGGAATTCGTGATATAATTAGCTACATCTACTAGTTTGTATCAATACTACACTTTTTACATTATTAAATATACATATTTAAAGTTAATTATTACGTTCAAAAACTTATCATATATTATTGCACATTGATTCGGTTTTTTTTTATGTCGAATGGAGGTTCTAGGTGGGGGGGGCCGCCATGGTGGGTCTTGGGAGGCGGGCTACTGGTTGGTTGGAGTCTTTGGGGTGGTCGCGGCAAAGAATGGGTGGAGGGGCCGGCAGAGGGTGGGCTGGGGTGGGGGTGTAGGGGAGTGAAGGGGGTGGATTGGGGTGGGTAGGACTTTGGGGGAGTGCGGGGAGTGGGGGGGCAGTGGGCAAGGGGGTGGGTGGGGGTGGGAGGAGTGGGGAGCGGGGGTGGTGGGAGTGCGGGGGCGGGGCATGGGTGGGCTAGGGGGGGGCTGGTGGGAGTGGGAGTGCGGGGGGTGGGGGCGGGGCTTGGGGGAGTGCGGCGGGGCGGGGTGGGTGGGAGTGCGGGGGGTGGGCGGTGGGCGGGGGTGGGCTCGGGGTGGGGGGGCAAGACGGGTGGGAGTGCGGGGAGGTGGGCGGGGGTGGGGGGTGGGCGGGTGTGGTGGGGTGGGAGTGTAGGGGGTGGGGGTGGGGGTGGGGGGTGCGGGGGGGGGCGCGGGGGTGGGGGTCTTGGGGGCGGATTTAATTTATTTTTTAAGAAAAAAAAATTTGAATGTGAAGGGTCATGCGGTTTTGAGCCTAAGCGCGGCCCTTTTTAAGTGAAGGGTTGCGGTTTAGGGGTTGTTGCTTGATCATTTGTTGGTCGTTGGCTTTTGGTCGGTTTAGTTGGCTTGTTTGTTATTTGGAAGCATTGGTTTGTATGTATTGGCTTTTTAAGTTGGTCCATTTAAGCCCATTTGTTTGCAAAAGTGTTTGGCAAAATTAATTGTGGGTTGTTGGTCGTTTATTAGAGAGTTTGTGGGCCAACAAGCCAAAAGCCAATCCAAAAAGTCTGCTCCAGGCAGCTTTTTCATTTTGGCTTAAAAAGCCTTTTCGACCAACCAAAAAGCCAATAACCAAACACTTTTTTTTGGCTGTTTGACCAAATTGAAAAGCCAAAAGCCATTTACCAAACAGGGCCTTAGGCTTAAAACAGCAGCCCTTCATTTACAGAAGGGTTGCGGTTTAAGCCGAAAACGCAGCCCTTCAAGCTTAGAAGGGCTGCGTTTTTGGCTTGAAACGGAGCCCTTCGTTGTGAAGGGCTGCGGTTAAAAACTGCAGCCCTTCTTATCTATTGAAGGGCAGCTATGGAAAGGGCTGCTGGCCAAAAACGCAGCCCTTTGGGCTGTTTTGACCGCAGCCCTTCCTTATTTTTCCACTAGTGATGGGTTATTTTTCTTCATAGTAAGGATAAGACATTTGATGAATTTCTAACCTTTGCGAAAAAGATTCAAAGAACAAGTGGTTTTAAATTAAAGCATTTAAGATCTGACCATGGTAAGGAGTTTGAAAACTCCAAATTTGATTAATTTTGCAGCAATGAAGGTTTAGATCATAACTTTTCAGCTCCAAGAACACCACAACAGAATGGTGTAGTTGAAAGGAAGAACCGGACCCTTGAGGATATGGCAAGAACAATGATTATTACAAGCGGTCTTCCGAAGAGTTTTTGGGCTGAAGCAGTGAATACGGCTTGCTACATCATCAATCGTGTCATGCTAAGACCAATCACTTTGAAGACACCTTATGAGCTCCTTAGAGGAAGAAAACCCAATATCGCTTACTTTCGTGTTTTTGGATGTAAATGCTTTGTACATAATAATGGAAAGAACAACTTAGGAAAATTTGATGCTAGAAGTGATGAGGCTATTTTTCTAGGATATGCCTTAAGTAGTAAGGCTTATCGTGTTTACAATAAACGAACAATGTGTGTTGAGGAAAGCGTCCATGTTATATTTGATGAGACTAACTCCTTGCAGGAACAGAGTTATAATGATAACTTTGAAATAGGTTTGACTCGTCCTGATGAGTTAAATCATTGTGATGAGGAACTAACCCCTGCAGGAAAGGAGAAAAAGCAAGTTCCTGATCTAGATAACCCTGTTCCTGATCCTTACGAGGAACCAGCAACAGGAGGAACTCAGGAAGATCAAGGAGCTCTTGAACCTGAAGAAGATCAAGTGAAGCAATCACCTCAAGAAACTCAAGAAGCAACTAGGAGATTTGATCCAAAGCCTTGGAAACACCAAAATTCTCATCCTTTAGAATTAATAATAAGCGACATTGAAAAGGGAACTCAAACGAGATCCCAAATGAAGAATTTTTGTGCTTTTCACGCTTTCTTATCTATGACAGAACCTAAGGATCATATGGAAGCACTCAAAGAGGCTGATTGGATCAATGCTATGTAAGAGGGGCTAAATGAGTTCCAGAGGAACAAGATCTGGCACCTGGAGACTAAACCAAAGAACCAGGAAGTTATAGGACTTAAATGGATCTTCAGGAACAAGCTTGATGAGCATGGAACAGTGGTAAAGAACAAGGCCAGACTTGTAGCCAAAGGTTATAATCAACAAGAAGTTTGCTGATCTTATGAGTAGTGAGTTCGAAATGAGCATGATGGGAGAGTTGAACTTCTTTTTGGGATTGCAAATTAAGCAAACTGAAAGAGGAACAATGATTCATCAACAAAAATATGTCAAGGAACTGCTTAAGAAATATGGACTGGAACAATCAAAAACTAACCACACTCCCATAGGAACAGGAACAAGGTTTGATGAAGATTCAAATGGTAAGTGTGTAAACGAGAAGCAATATCGAGGTATGATTGGTTCATTACTTTACTTAACAGCGAGTAGACCCGATATTTCTTTTAGTGTTGGCTTATGTGCTCGATTCCAATCAAATCCCAAAGAATCTCACTTAACAGCAGTTAAGAGAATTCTAAGGTATTTGAAGGGAAGCGATGACTTATGTTTGTTCTATCATCGAAGTGATGTTTTTGACCTAGTAAGCTATTCGGATGCGGATTATGCTGGAGACTTGGTTAATCGCAAGAGCACATCAGGCATTGTCCAGTACCTAGGAACAAGCTTGGTCTCATGGAGCTCAAAGAAGCAAAATATTGTTGCCTTATCCACAGAAGAGGCAGAGTATGTAGCTGCTGCTGCATGCTGTTCCCAGGTCCTTTGGATCAAGCAACAAGTAAGAGACTTTGGCATTAAGTTTAAATGCGTTCCTATCTATTGTGATAATACTAGTGCAATTTGTATTTCTAATGATCCAGTTCATCATTCAAGGGTCAAGCATATTCACATTAGACATCATTTCCTTAAGGATAATGTAGAAAAAGGTCTTGTTAAAGTAGAATTTTGTCCAACAGAAAATCAAATAGCTGACATATTGACTAAACCACTTCCAAGAGA
The DNA here is from genome assembly GCA_947648045.1 of Beta corolliflora. Lineage (NCBI taxonomy): Eukaryota > Viridiplantae > Streptophyta > Magnoliopsida > Caryophyllales > Amaranthaceae > Beta > Beta corolliflora. The sequence goes on from CANSZD010001984.1 coordinate 339,669, forward strand.
AAAATTTGAGAAAATTCGCTTAGAGCTAGGGATGATTAGAATTCATTAAGTGTACTACTTCAAATAAAACTCTTAGTTACAAGATTACACTAAGTGGCCAGCAACATTTTGTGAATTTATTTATACATTACACGGTCATTGTAAAGGACTCACATTAGTCTTCATAATACTCCCCTTATTGTCCATGCATACACTTGAGCAAAAATAGAAAGGTCACTGTACATATAGCTTGAACATATAACATGCATGAGTTCACACCATCTATTCCATTTATTTCTACCCACGTAAATATTATCACTTTATTTGATTTTATTTTCTTTTTTCTCAATTTATTATTTTCCTTCGTTTCATCCCCCACAAATAAATTTTTTTTACAACACTTCACCAGCATTCATGTATCAACCGAAAAAAAAATGTTTCAATGGATTTAAGAAGGAAGGGAAAAGCCGCATTTAATTCTTCTTCACAATCCCCCATAAACCTTCCCCAAATAAAAACCCATCAAATCAATTAAAAGTTACACGGCAAATTCATCTCTTTTTACCCAAAATCATTACCTCTGCAAAACCGCCTTTCTCTCTCTCTTACTCACAAAAATCTGACAACTTCATCTTCTTCACCTAAAACCCTAAATGGCTCCAAAAAGAAAATCCTCCGATGATGTAAAAAAAATTCCGGCCGAAAAATCTTCACCTCTGGTGGATTACAATGAAAGCGAGAATGAATCTTCTAACTCAAATGAAGATTCCCTGGGTTCTCAAGAAAATTCGGCTGAGCATGAAGTGATTTCTCCGAAAAAGGAAGACGATGTGGATGATGCTGAAACAGAGCAAGAAAAGGAAGTCTTGGTCCCTACTAAAAGGGGTAAGAAATCTAAGTCTTCCAAGTATATAATTGGGTTTTGCGTTGATTTCACCTGGTGCAAGAAAATTAAGTGGGGTCAATTTCTTGATCTTGTTAAGTTTCAAAAATGGGTTAAAGTTTTGAGTTCTGATGAGGGTCTTTATGAGAGTGAGATGAGCGAATTTATTGCTAGTTTCGAGAGTAACAAGGGGCTATGCATTAGTGTTGTTAATGGGAAACTAGTTAAGTTCACTGAAAAGAACTTAGGCGAATGGTTTGAGGTACCTACTAAAGGGTACAAAGATTATGTTAAGGGTAGGGCTAAGTTGAATGTTAATGGGACTTCAAATTCTACAATTCTGAGTTTCTTTGGGGGGTAAGGATTCTGACCTGTCCCTAGATCAGAAAGATCTCTCTCCATATCACAAATTTTTGTTTCACTTAGTTTGGCGCTTTCTTTTGCCAAGAACTTCCAAGAGGACTCAAGCGAGCCTCATGGATCTTTCTTTAATGTACTGCCTTGCTAAGAATATAAAAATCAACTTCCCTGCTTTACTGATCTCTCACCTTTCCTATTGCATTACCCACAACACAAAAGTGGGGTATGCAAATCTTATTTTTGTTATCCTCAAAAAGAACCAAATTAAACTCCCTTCCAGTACTTCTTTTGATCTAGAGCCTGATAACTATTTGACAAAAGAGACTCTATCCAGGCTGTCTCTAAGGGTACAGGGTGGGAAGTTAGAATGTGAGGTAGCAGAACCAAAGGGAAAGGTAGAGACTGGGGTCAAGAGGAAGTTTGAGGAGGAGGTTAGTGCTGAAATACCTAGGTCGGTGAGGAAGAGCCAAAGAATTGATGTGACCAAGGCTCCCAAGGAACATGGTCAGGGTGCTGTTCATATTGATCTGGAGGAGGATCAAGCTCCTTCAGGATCAAGGACTGTTGATTTTCCCCTTCTCTCCACTACTGGTCTCGATGGGATTTTACATTCAATTCATGAGTCTCTGTCTCTCCTGCACACAAGAGTCCAGGGTGTTGAAGCCAGGATTGCCAGAGTTGATCTTCAACAGGAGCAGATCCTAGCAGCAATGAAGAAAGGAGAGTCTGCAGTTCGTGAGAAGATTGATGTTGTGGTCACTTCTTTTGTTGCTCGCCCTAAGCAATCCAAGCCCTAATCCCCTTTCCTTCCTATAATATGCTGAAACAATATTAATATTTCTTTTTGGTTTGTACTAAACAATGGTGGTTTGTTGTTACTTTCTTTTATCATTTTTTTTTATGTGGAACACACATTAGTTCCTGATGGTCAATTTGTTTTTGGTTCTCTTGTTTATTTATTTTCTCTCTTTCTATTTTCATTTGCTTCTCTTCTTGTTTTTTTTCCTTTCTTTTCACTTCATCATGAACTCAACTTGTGCATTTTTCATGACTATGTGCATTGCACTCATCTTACTCTGCTCATTAACATGTTTGGATGGCTAGTATTATTAGATGAATGTTTGAGCTACTACGCTTTGACATTGTTGTATATGATGCACTCTTAGAGTCCTGCTGGGTACTTAGCTGTTTTTGATGATGACAAAAGGGGGAAATAGAGTGGCATAAATAAAATTTTCTTAGTTTCTAGGTGCTGATTTTTGGATTTTTTTTTTCTTTACCTTGTCTTTAAAACTGATTTCTGTTTGTTAGTTTTATGTTTTGTCATTTTTTTTTAAACTCATTAGCTTTTGATTCTTTTGCTATAATTAGTTTTATTTTTCTTTCTTTTATACATATTTGTTTATTTTATATTTTTATATGTCTTATATTTGCCATTATCAAAAAGGGGGAATATTGTTGTATTCCATGTTTTGATGATGCCAAATACATAGGTTATAATATAGTTTTAATTTTGCGAAAAATATAAAATCCAAAAAATAATGTAATGTTTAATTTTGCATTTATATCTTGTGGAGAAAGATTAATTATTTAATCTAAGTCAAGATATTTATTTTATATACTTTGAATTTTTATTATAAGGTATGTTTAATAATCTATTACCTTGGAATCTTTGAATAAAAGATTCTTAGTGTTAGTAGATATTTTTGTTGCTGTTTTTATAGTTTGAAAAACAGTTGAAAAACCGTGGCACAAAAAGTGGAGCTAACTGAGTGAAGTTCTCCAACTACCTCTATGCATGCGCTGGAAATTCTCCCTCTAACGGATAGTGGAAGGTAGTTTATTTCTGTTGCAAAAAACGTGGAGGAAGTGCAGCGAAAATTGAGCCATGATCTCCATACCACTACAAGCAAACATCATGGAGAACGTGGAGTACAAAATGTCCAGATGAAGGAAAAATTAGAGCAGCTATATAAGGAAGAAATTACTTGTCGAAAACTTATGACTTTCTTGAGCGGAAATTAATTATCCCCTTAGAAAGTTTTCATGTAATTTCCTCTCTTATTCAACAAAGTATACTTTGTAATATTCATAGTGTTTGGGTGAGAGAAAATTGAGAGTATATCCTTGTAACCAAGAGAGAGAAAGAAAGAGAGAAAAGAGAAGACTTCGAGTGAAGTCAAAGTGAGTGTCATCGGTTCGGGGAAGCTGGGTCGGGAACAAGTTCCTAGAGGAACAGAGAAGGTCTGTTTAATAGGTTGTAAAAGATTGAGTCTTTTGGCCTATTATAGTAAAGAGAGTTTGAGTCAAAATCCCTCGTGGTCAAGATTTTTCTTCCGATTGGGCCTAGGAAGTTTTCCTTGTAAAAATCTTGTGTGTTTGTATCTTTCTACTTTTACTTAGTTTTTATTTCCGCAATACATTTTGAAAATTTCTCCTCAACTACAATTCACCCCCCCCACTCTTGTAGTTGGTCTAGTGTTCATACTAGAATAACACATTCTATGGACTGAATAGTACCCACAAAGCAAGAGAGATGATCATTCGCTAGGGAATTCCTAGACTCATAAATACCAAATGCTTCTATATGTCCCCCAAACTCCACAGTTAATGACCCAGCACCAACATCAATTTTTGTACTGGACGTTTTCAAAAACGGCGTCCCTTAAAGAACGGGAGAAACATGACTATCAGACTCCATGTCCAGTAGGGAACTGAAGTTTACCAACATGAACTAACACATCCTCTACTTTACCCTTGGGGTAAGAGTGGGATCCGTCAGCTAATTGTACTATGACATTCGTTGCATACAACGGGCCAAGCTCTAAAGACTTATAAAGTGAAAATGGAATCACATTAATTGAAGCACCTAAGTCTAACATAGCTTTAGGAATACTAATGTCATTAATAGTGCAAGGGATGATAAACATGCCTGGGTCATCATAGTTGGGAGGAAGCGTATTATGAGAAATAGCAGAAACATGCTCGCTAGTTTTCTCTACTTTGGGTAAAACAAGGGGACTTACCTCACATTCGCGTACGGCCTCGTATATACCTTTGTTGCTTTCATACCTTCTATTGGCCCGCAAAGCTTCTGGAAAAGGTGGGGTCGGCCTATGTTTTGGAAGTAAAGTGACTTCCTTGTCTCTGGTAACCATTTTTTCCCCCTGTTGCAGCTGTGTGTCACCCCTAATCATGATAGGGCTCACATTCTTCTTTGGGTTTACTTCTGTTTGGGAGGGTAATTTCACAAACTCACGAGTCTCTAGTCTGCTCACTGCACTCGAGACCTGGCTCATCTGTGTTTCTAAACTCCTTATACTAGAGCGGGTTTCCTCCTGGAACTGTACCATATTCCCTTGCATATTCACCACATTTTTCGTCATGGCATTCAACATTTCTTCCGTGGAGAAGTTGGAGTTTTGCCTCTGACCAAAACTTTAACCTTGTTGTTGACCTTGAACGGGACCTTGGGGTCGCATATATGACAGTAGTTGAGCATATTGTGGAGGTGGTGGGTTTCCTTGATCATTTCCATATCTAAGCCTTGGGTTATCCTTCCAACCTGGATTGAATGTGTTGGAGTAGGGATCATACTTCCTTTGATTTCCTGCACCTTGGAAACCAAGAGCATTGACTTCCTCGCTCGATCTCTCTTGAAGTTGTGGGCAATAATCAATGGGGTGTCTCACTGCGAGTGAGTCGGGATCAATGGGGTGATCTGAAGCACATATCCCACACGCCTTAACTTGTTGTGTTTGTGTCCCTTAACAATGAGCTCTCTTACTAGTGAGGTGAGAGCTTGAACCTGTTCTTCAAGTTTGGGATTTTGCGCATTTGAGCTACTCACATTCATCTTCTTGTGGGTGGATCGCCTACTAAAGTGTCTGGAGCCTTCAGAAAGCTCCTCTATCAAAGCTCTAGCGTTCGCTGGAGTCTTATTTATGATCGATCCACCATTAGCTGCATTAATCATCCGCACATCATCATCAGAAAGCCCGTTATAGAAGTATAAGATCAAATCTTCCTCACTATATCCATGATACGGACAGCTTGCACATAACCTCTTAAAACGCTCCCAATATTCATACATAGGTTCATCATATCGCTGCTCTATGTAGCTGATCTCCTTCTTGAGTGTGGATGACTTTGAAGCGGGAAAATATTTATCAAGGAACCGCTTCTTCATTTCAGACCAACTGGAGATACACCCCGGTGGGAGATAATAAAGCCAATCTTTGGTCGTATCCTTTAGAGAAAAAGGAAACGCCCTCATTTTAACCTGCTCTTCAGTGGCATTACTCGGTTTCATGCTTGAGCACACAACATGAAACTCAGATAAGAACTTGTTAGGGTCTTCAACACTGAGCCCATGAAAAGATGGTAACAGATGAATGAGCCCTGACTTGAGCTCGAAGGTGGTACCTTCCTCCAGTGTTGGGAAAGTGATACATAGTGGTTGTTGATCGAGATTAGGAGCGGTGAGCTCCCTCAGAGTACGAGTCTCCACTCGTGGTGGCATTTCTTCCTCAAAGTTCAAAGCAAATGGAAGTTCTCGAAAATTTGCTCGCAATTCTCTCCTTAACCTGCAAAGATTCAATTCAAGTTCTGGATCGTACTGCAATTGATCTTGATTAGTGGTACGAGTATCAACCATGTACTAAGAAATAATACAAAATGTAAAGAACTATCTAAAATCAACACATTTTAGTAATTACTAAGTCCTCGGCAACGGCGCCAAAATTTGGTGAGACGCGGTCGCACGCGCCACCAAAGATAAAATTATATTTTCCTTCTTTCCAATACAAATAAATGTAAGTGGCAAGTAAGGTCGTATCCACAGAGACTTGGGGACTAACTCGTGCTTATAGTAGATCAATTGGGGGTTTTGTGATTAAAGAAATGAATAACTAAGTAACCAAAGAATAATAAAGAAGTAAGGTAATCAATAAGAGAAGAATCTTGAGTTCGGTTAACAGCCACTTTAATTCATACTATTGATCATCGGTTTCTCCAGTATGTACTTTAACTCTTAACTACTCAAAGTTGGAAATCAAATTCCTTTCCCGCAAAAGAACCGATAGACAATCATAATCAGATGATCATAAAACTTGAACTATAAATTAACCTAATCTTTTCAGAGATTAGATTCAAATCGATAGAACATCAACGAACTAGGAATCAATGAGCCAATCAACAAATTCCTAGCACAAAGTATTCAAATTGGAAATTATGATTTCCCTAGTGATTAATCAAGAATAATCAGATTCATTAATCAAACCCTAGGTTGCTACTCATGAAAGAAGAACAGATAAATCGGTATCAATTCTAAATCCTAGCAAAAGATAGATTGAATGTAAAAACTAGCAGTACTCCTAGCAATACACACAATAATCATAAATTAAAATCAAGAAATCAGAATTATAATTAAAAAGTAGTTAACAAAGAGAAACCTCGCAATAATAGAACGAAGCTTGATTAATTGTTATCAAATCTAGATTTAGGCTACGATCGACATAACATCCATCAAAGAAATCTTCAAAGTAATGATCTCAAAACTCAATGGGAAAAAATATGGCTAGGGTTCTTCCTCTCTATCCTCTCTAATCAAGTTTGGGATTGCCTAACATAAAACAAAACAACGTATTTTCTAATAACAATAAAACCTACGGAAGACCGAAAACCGCCAAAGAATCCTAACAGGCCCGAAACGCGCGACCCGGGAGCAAGAAACGCGCGACCCGGGCACTCGCTGCTGTGCCAAATTCTCACTTTGCTTGATATGCGCGGCCCAGGCATTTCTGGTGCGCGGCCTGGGCATTTGCTACTGCCTGGGTTCTTTGGTCTTCAGAAAATGCCCGAGGTGGGCTCTTCAACGCCCAGGGTGGGCAAACACTGCTGTAGCAAACTAAGAGGGTGCACTTTGACATCAACCATCGAACTCTAGACTTCAAGGGACTTTGTGACCTTCTATGTTGAATGAATCGCAAACACGGGACAGAAATTCACCTGTAAATGATCATAAGCATATAGAACCTCAACATGTCCTTAAATTTTCTCTAATACATCAAAATCATCATAACTCCCTCTTCTCCACACTAAGGTTTAGATGAGTAAAACTCTCCTTCTTAAGACTTAAACCTTAGTGAAATGGACTTCTCAACGCTCTATAATCGCACATAACTTGGTCACATCATGAAGAGATGTAAGCCTCGAAGAACAAGGGTTATAATAATAACAACTCTTTCAAGAAGAGTAACAACAACCTTTCTGGCTCCAAGAGCAATGATGTCAATACCTTAACTACTGAAAAGAGCGATTATCAAAAGCCTCAAAGAACCTTTACTCCTTTAGGTATGTCTCTAGAAGAATAAGCCTTCACTAGGCTTCATACAAAGGGAGCACTTCAGCCTCTTGGCCCTACTCTAGACCCTGATCCTGAGAATAGGTCCAAGAAGTGGAATCCTAATGCCTACTGCAAGTACCCCCAAGCAAACGGCATGGGACATCACACTGCTGGACTTTGAAGCACGCCCTACAGGAAATGGTAGAAGATGGTAGACTCGTCGGTTCCACTCGCAAGAAAAGTCATTAACAATAGCAACCCCTTGGGCAGTGCTTAAATAATGTCGGGGCTTAGTCATTTAGCGACAGTCTTCTAGGTTGAGTCGGAGAGTCCCTCCCCTAGCCTCTTTATTTCCTTTCGCGTCGAGTCTATGTCATTTAGGACTTTGATTCTTTTTTTTTTATATAAAATAGGACTTTGATTCTAATAAGCTTATGTCTTATTTATTTCTAATTAATAAAATAATTGCATTTTCTTTTTATCTTCATTAGCCTTCCATCATTTATATATGCTTCTAATTCAATGATGAAACATAAAAGACCTTGATTAATATTTTGAAAAAAATAAATAATAAAATAAAAAAAATTGAGATACATTGGATTAAAAGTTATTCCCTTCTTCATTCCATCATTCAAAAAATCATCATCCGTAAGCCATCATCATGCAACCAAAAATATATATAAACCCTTAAACCATCATCTCCACGACCCTTGGCTAAAAAAATAATCCCTTCAAAACTCCACAAAATAGCCTTCAAACCATCCAATACCGTAAAACCACAAAAAACTTATGTGCAAAACACAATACATAAAAAGTCAATGCCGGGCAAAAACAAAAAAAAAGTGAAAAAATTCAAAGTGCGAAAAAATAAAAAAATGAAAAAAGGCAAAGCAAAAGATAACGCACTAGACAAAAAGAAAAAATGCAAAAAAGAATAAGCCAAAGGCGAATAAAAGAAAAGTCAACTAGGGGGTTTGCACACAAGTTCTACCCCGCATTCTAAGATCCTTCAATCCATCAAAACTTTAACCATAGAATCCAAATCCATGATCCTACCTTAGCCCATCCAATTAAACCTTCATCAAAACTTCAAACATGTAACCTTTCAACCTTTCATATCCATTTCCAACTCCTTCTTCAAGGTATGTCCAGGCCCGCTAGGTTGAAAACCCGAAAGGGCGTCCTAGGCAAAAGTTAGGGCACAAAAAAATAAATTTAAATCAGATCTAGAACTACGAATTATCTGATTCCGCAAGGATACGTAGGAATCCTCATCTTGAGTTCCGACCGCTTCAATAAAATAAATCAATCAAGGTCTAATGATTTGACTTTCTAGAATTCAGAAGCATACTCTTTCTAGATCCCGACATAGACTTGAGTCTGAACCTAGCCACGTTAAAGCCTTTTCCCACCTACATATATATATATGAGTCACCAAATTTAAACCTTTTTATTTTTCAATCCCAAGCTGTCCTTTTCCCTAAAGGACTCTCCGACAATTTCATGGTCTCTCTAACGATATCTAACTTTGCCTATATCAACTCCCCAAAGAAGATTCCCCAGTGAAGAACTCTAAATGCTCAATATAGATCAAGTACATTCCAATCTAGGCTCAAAATGCCTAATTCAAGACAAGCTTACCCGAAATGGGGACTTCCTATTATGTGGTGGTTCCTCCAAATCAAACTCCCCAAAAGTTGTAACCTACGGATCTCACTTGCGGACCCCGATTCATTGCCAAAACTATTTTTGAAAATCATTCTATCTCATTGTACCTATCCAGATCTCCTAACCTTGCAAAACTCTAATCTTGCATTACATTTCAAACCTCCTAATCTTGCATAAGCCCGACCTTGCATAACATTCCACCTTTCTTATAGTTGCATAACCCTGACCTTGCATGACGTTTCATCTTCCTTAGCTTTGTATAACCTTAATCCTTGCATAGCATCTCATGCATCCTTAGAGAGTCTAAATTTGCATCTTTGCATCATTATGTGCCTTATTTGAGTTGTTTACTTCTATCTGTTAATATCTTCTTCTGCAGGTAATCAGATTACTAGTAATTAATGTCCCGCATACTAACTTTATATTGCAGAGACCGGCGATATATAGATCAGTTCTAAACTGCAGAAAGTTTAGAATCGTTCTCCGTCAAGACACCGTATACTTTAACTATCGGTTTCCTGAACCTTAGTCAAAGTGCGGGCTTCTGTAGACACAAAATCGTGGCTCCCCCATCAAGTACCCAATGATAAAACATACCTTCGTCCTAATTGGTCCGGTCAAAGGGAAGAGCAATCGAAAAAGCTATGCCCCAAAAGCCTTTCGAATATATAAAGTTTATTTATTAAATCGAAGGCCAATTTTAAGGCCCAATTAATAATTCCTTATAATCAATTTTATTTTTAATATTAATTATTCTTGATAATTAATTTTTAAAAGGATATTTCGAAAATCATATTTTTATTCCTAAAGATAGCTGATTTCGGATTTCAAAGGATAGATTCTATCAAAGGAAAAAAAATCTTAAAACAATAAAAAAACCGGCCAGAAAGTAAGTGTGCGTGGCGCAAAGCTGTGCACCAAGAACACAATTTACTTTATCTTTTCGATTCGTTTTCGGTTTCCTTTGCTTATAAATACCTCGTTTCTTAGAACGATTTTTCATTATGCTTTCCTACGACTTCTACACATACTCTCCAATACTCAAACTCATATTCAAACACATTTTAATACATTCAAACACATTCATACCTTCGAATTTCTTATTTCAAGCTTCAAGATTGCTCATCCTGAAGATCGTTGCATGACCCAGGAGACAAAGGTGTAATTCGTGAGGGTCAATTCCAATTTAATTCTTGTTTTACTAACAATTTACTTGTCATGATGTAGATCTTCAAAGAATTAACACTATACTGTACATTCTTACCTAAATCTCTCTTTTTTATATTTCTTTTATGCCCTATTATATATTCATATGCATGATTGTATGTTTTAATGTTTTCATCACCTCACATGATTATTATTGTTAATCAAAGGCCTAAGGAACTGTTCTAATATTAAATTCAGATAATTTCGACAACCTGTTAGGTTCCTGTAATTTGATTGCATAATAACATGTCACTAAAAATTATTCTTTTGTTTGTTTAACAAGGCAACATAGATTAATTATACATTGCATTAAAACGTTGCTTGGTTATTTAATTACATAAAACATGACATGAATCGATATTAAGTAGAAGCCATGAATGGGCGAATTTGATTCCTGATCTTATTCGTACCCTCAACCCCCGAACTCAATCTATGGTTCATTGACCATCAATGGAGTCATGACGGGGAAATCTACATTGGATAAGTCCCTAAGTTGTCCCTACGATTTCCCAATATCCAATTAGGTTTATGAGTCTTCTTCCTTTAAAGACTTGTTGGCAACTTCAAAATGTTTTCAGTTAAACCTTTACAATGAGGTAGTCATATACGCGCCCATCCTCGCGTAGGCAAATAAAAACACGCCTACACTAGCCATTTCAACGAATTGTTGCTCGGTATTTGATGGGTTACCCATTTCAATGTCTCTTGAATTCTGCATGGATCATCAATGGAGACTTTAGAGAAAGAAGAGGTGGGAAAAATAGATGAATGGGATGTATTTTTTTAAAAAGGTAATTTTCATAATTTGAGCTGCCGAGAACAATTAGCATATCCTACATGAATGATTTTTTTTTATTTTTTTATGCACGTAGACCTAATGCATTTATGCATGACCTTTTTGGAGGCACCTAGACCTAATGTATGTATGCATGACCTTTTTGGAGGCACCTAGACCTATTGCATGTATGCATGACTCTATTTATACGTTCGAACCTATAAAGGCTGCCTACATATCCCAAATAGGAAATCAGATCGCTTGTAGTTCAGGACTACTAAATGTGGAATGCATGAAATGAGGAATATGGATGTAATGGGACTCCTAAATGCCTATGAACTCTAGTTATGCATGAAGTGTATGAAAGATGGACTATGCAATGCAAATAGATTCTAGTATGAATGCAGTTCTAGTGGAGAGGGGATTTTAGGTTCCTAGACTTGATAGACTTCTAATGACCTTAGGATTTTAAACTTAATAGACTTTTAAGAATGTCAGACTCCTAATATCCGTGCGACTCTAGTGGACCTAGACTCCTAAGATGGACGAAATTCTAATGGATTTAGACTCAGATTATGCATGGATTTCTATGGCTTCTAGACTTCTAAGATGCATGGAATTCTGATGGATTTAGACTCCTGTTATACATGGACTTATATGAATCTTAGACTCCTAAGATGGCAAGGACTTTAACGACCCTAGACTTCTTAGATGAGTGAACCTAGACGGGGTTAAGACTCCTAACATGAATAGAGTTAGACGAGGTTAAGAACACTAAATGGAGTGAAACTGGATTAACCTAGACATATGGGCTAGATGGACTTCTACTAGAGTTAGAATTTCTAAGTGGATGAGACTTTGGCAGCAAGAGGGACACTAAAAAGAATCCTAAATGATGTACATGAAAAGATGAGATAGAGATAGAGAAGAAGAGATGGACAACCCTAAATTATATGCTTGTTCATCTAAATGAGATTCGATAGTGATGGGACTCAACAAAGAGAAAATGATTGATTTTTATCTTTAGAATTAGGTGAGATTCATTTTAGACCAAAAAGGACTCCAAAAAAGATCATGACTCTACATGAATGCAGACGGAAAAAAAAACACATAATTGACCACCACCACGACTAAATCGACAAAAACATGAGATGCACAGGATGCGCGCCATGAAACAACGTTGCGCACTGCTCCCCGCCATGCTTTTTGCCGATTTAGGCGAGATTTTGGCTAATTCCACATTATTTCGGCGCGGCGATAAACATGACATAATGACAGATTTGTTGACAGGCTTTTTAGGACTTAAACGATAGCCGAATTGGCAATAGCATGAGACTCAAAGACTGCGCACCACGCAACAGTGTTGCACTCGGCGCAAATCGGTGCGCAGGCGCACCATGGTGCGTTTGGCCCGCAGTTTTGCGCTCGGCGCGGGGCCTTTACGTCCGGCGCAAAGGTTGTGCGCCATGCAATTTGTCAATTCGGCGAAAGTTTGGTCAATTTTGCCGATCTTTTTGGACGCGATTTTAGGTGCAATACACATCAACGTTTTGACAAATTAATAATAGGCAAAAAAAATCGCAGTCACAACCAAATGTCATATAACATAGATACAAAAGTTCTCAACCTAAAGTCCAGTTCTCTGTTTCAAACTATGGTCAAGTTTAGGTTAAGGCTGAAAAAGGGTCCATGACTAATAGATTGATCCCCGCACTTCATACATTTGCTTAAAAAGGTGGCCACGTGTAAGACGCACTCCAGTTCTCAAATCAGGAACAAGAGAACAATGTCATGGTTGGGTGGGTTTGCTTATGACTAAGATCCAACGCTATCGCTCAGGAAGCTTTTGCAAGGACAAAGCACAAACACCTCGGGGGTGGCTTCACACATAGAACATGTGCTAATGAGGCAAGGAAGATTGTTCTTATATTTGCTCATGCATATGCAAAACAATATGTTATGCTAAGGCATAAAAAGAAAATGAATCGTATTTTTCAAGTTTCACCCACTCATTTTTCAAGTTAAGACCACAAAAGGTCGACTTTTTTGATTTGTTATGTTACCATGTGCCGAAACTTGTACTTGCCAGCGATTTGTCTTCAGGGATTGAGCTATGCATGTGTGTTTATAAGAATGAACTCTATTCCAAACAATTATCAAGTTTGTTATAATATGAAAAATGTTACGAACTAAAACGATTTTAGCGGGCTGATATAAATTTACTGAGCTTTTTCCTCATTTTAGTTTTGTTTGTCTTGTATTTGCTTTTGTTATCTGCAAGCTTGGTGATGAGAGATCGAAGTTTAAAGTGGATGGAGGATTTGTTGCAAGGTTGTTATTTGTATTTAAATTGTAAATGATAGTTAGTTGAGAATAATTCTTGTGCCCTTCTCTGATTTATTGTTTCCCTTGAAACCCCGAAAAATGGATAAATTCCTTTTCTTAGGAATACATACCGCACTCGTCACTCCAAAAAGGATAATTGTAACCCCACCATTAACCACTTCATTTATGAATTTCATAGTATTAGTAATAGAAATATATGTCCTACCAAGACAGAATCTGAGTATTGAGAAAAAGTAAATTCTTAATTCAGGATTTATTTTAAGAATAATTTATTATAGGCCCATAAACCACAAGTCCAAGATCGAGTAATGAGTTAAGTTTTCACTGCAAGTCGATGTAATTGGAATTTATTTTATTTTTTTTGAAAGGGGGAAATTTTATTTAATGATGTTTGAAAAAAAATTTATATACATAAAAGAAAAAAAGAAATTCTTGATAGTATAGAATATAGATCAGATTAAGCCTCGCACTTATTCTTGACCAGTTTAACCCAGCCCACCAAGACTGTTACCTTAGCCACTTTTGACTGCTCAAATGGAAGTATTACCCAAGACATTCACAGCAGAATCATCAATCATCTATAAAAACTACAATCAAACTTCATGCCGTACAAGCGGTCAATGCATATAGCACTACTTAGCCTACTTTGCTCCAACTTTAAGCTGAATCTTCTTGTCAATTTAGTAACCTGTAAGGCACTTATTCATTGTTTCTTTCCAGCTCTTTTACAGAATGGTTTAACAAACTATGAATTTTCGGGACTAGACATGAACAATGTCAGCAACACAATTCTCAAGGCACACCCATCCCATATATGAGAAAATAAGAAGGAAAAAAAAAACAAAGTAAGCAAATGCGGGATCGTCAAATAGTTGCTACAGTAACATCACAGTAAGTTGAGTTGCACAGAACCTCGTATTTAGATTCAAATGCTTACAGAGTAAATTTTGCAACTGCACTGATTGTGTTTACAGATCAGGAAGCATATATAGGCCCAGGTTCCTGCTTTCTTCTAATCCTGCAAGCAAGGGGAGGGAGTGCATGCAAAGTACAATTAGAACTGAAAGAAATGGAAAACCCAACAATTGGACTGTCTTTTAAAAGAATATCAGGCACAAATTTATAAATTATAACGGATAGCTCTAACTTCTCAGGGAGTGTTTGGACAGGAAGTTCCAAGATAGGGAAAGGTAATCAAGACCTTCGATTGCCCTGATGTCTCTTTGCTATTTTCTCAAGTTCTTCTCCCCCTTTTCTATTTTTGAGTTCCTCCAAATCCTTGCTCCTGATTCACTACCCCCTAGAAATTTCAAAACCCCAGACTCCTCTACACCATGACAATCTTGGTCACCTTCGACCAACACCATTGGCACTAACACCTACCTAACATCACGAGCCACCACCCATTTTCCCTTACTACCAGCCTCCTCTTTTCACATGACAACCTGACCACTGACTCCGCCACCATTGAACCTAGAAATACAACGTCAACATCATTAACAAGATCTCCAAACCACATCACAGCCCAAAGAAAAAGGATCCCATCACCATGACCTCCCCACCATGATCCAGAAACACCACGAAGCCTTCATGACCCCACCAACTGATCCATGAGAGAATGGCTCGTTTTCTCTAAAGTCCTAGTTCTGTTAGGACTCCATTACATAGATTCCTAGTTCTGTTAGGAGTGCATGTAATTTAGTGTTGTATTTCCTTTAGAAGTCTTTTTGCTCGCAAGTTTTTACTATTCTACTTAGAATAGCTTTGTCTTACTTTAAGCACCTTAGGAATCTAATTACATTAGGAGAATAACACATAATAGGCGTGTAACTACTCTTACTTGCCGCCCAAGGTAGAGTAGTTAGATTAGATAGAAGTTTGTTATTTCGTAGTTATCTTGTTATTTAGTTTCCTAATTCAAGTCAATTAGTCTGTAATGCCTATATAAGGCCACGGTTATCATTAATAAATATAGAGTTTGAGTTTAAGAAATTTTTAAGCATAACGTGTGAATTAATTCAACTGCATAAAACTTCGATTTTATGTTCTCTTGAATACTTACAAGAAAACCTCTTGAATTAATTCCCTTGCTATTGGACGATACTTATAGCAACACAAAAAGATTGCAACTTTCGTATCCAAACACACATCACCAACCTAGTAGCATCACCCCACTAAGGCCACAACCACAACCAAACCAAGGTCACTATAACAACCAATCCAGAAAGAGAACATTCGAGGAAGTTAAAGAGAGGGAGATTGAAACATGACCTTTTCCCTTGAATTGCATACTGACATTCAATGGTCGAACTTGCCCATATGTTCACCATATGTTCCTAACTAGGGATGGCAATCCAGTCCAGATCTAACCCGAAGGAAAAAATTCCGAGCCTACTCCGAAAAAATAATAATCCGAATCCGACTCCATTTAAAAAATCCGACTCCAAGTCGAAGGAGGGTCGAAGTCGGATCCCATAAAAAATCTAGTCATCTGATCCAACTCCGACTTTAAGGCAATTAGTCTTATTTTTTTATATTAATGTATTATATATGTATACCCTGACTCCAACTTTGAGGCAATTGTATTGTATAAGATATTACTATTATAAAAATTGATTGTTAAAAAAATGGTAATGATTAGTTTATATGTTTCATGTAAGATTTTCATATGATTGTTCCGAAAAAAAATTAATGATTAGATTATTTGTATTATATAAGATTTTTCTAGTAAAAATATTGGGGTGAGAAAAACTCAAATCTAGTCGGATGTTAGGATTTAAGTCGGATCGGATTCGGATTTTCGGAGTCGGAGTCAGATTTAAAATCCGATTTCTTGTTGGGTCAGAGTCGGATTATGCATAATCCGGTCCAAGTCCGACCCTACTAGAGTCGGAGTCAAATTTAAACTCTGATTTCTTGTAGGGTCGGAGCCGGATTATGCATAATATGGTCCAAGTTCGACCCGTCGCCATTCCTATTCCTAACTATTCAAAAAAGCACCACATGCCCATGTGGTCTGAAAAACTTAATACATTGCTCTTCAATGACCAACATACATTAACTCCGGCTTTTCGATGCTACTTCATAAGTTTGGAGCCAGATGAGTCTTTACTATATGTGTGAACTAAATTATACCTAGGGTGCATGAAATTTTACTATATCTCAGAGGTGTATGATGCATTTTTTTAAAAGTAAGGGGTATGTGGTGAATTTTCTTAAACCTCGACGATAAGTGGTGAAAACTACTAAAAAGAAATCTGGTCAAGTCAAGCCAATTTCAAAAGATATGGGTATGGAAGTCAAATAACACTTGCAAAAAGAGGCACTCTTGAAACATTGCAAAAAGACAGCCACATGAATAAATCCTCATGTGAACACTTGTACTAGTCCGTACTTGAGACCATACATGTATTCCGCAACAGGCAGAGGTATAAATGAAGATAACAAGCAACAATAAGAAGAAGATAGTCACCACAATCTATCCTCGTGTGGAAACTTGTGTTAGTTGAGATGCCATTTTCCAGGGAGTCCTTAGCAACTAGTTTTATACTCTTACTCTTGTGCACTTTCAGGCACCCCTCTCAGTCTTATGGTTTTATTGGAAAAGGTGAGTGTTAGCAAATAGCAAGGACAAAGAGTGGAAGTAGATCATAGCAGTGAGGCTGTGTACAAAGATCTAGTTAAGTTTCAGGCAAGTAAAGAAGATCAGTCACCACAAATGCGCAGTAAATAAAACACAAAGGTATTTTAAATCAATTACTCCAAAAGGCAAGTTAGAACCCCCAATAAAGAAATTAGAACATTTCTGATAATGCTTTACAAAAAAAGAAGACATCACCATAGAAATGAAGAAATCATAATGCAAACTAACTCAGTCTCACCAATTATCTCCTGCCCACTTGCAACCATCCGTGTCCACCACATGCCAGCTATAAGCATGCCTCGAATTTGGTGACTGGTTCTCGAAACTACAGTGAGCATATCCAAAATAAGAAACATGCTGCATCATTCTGAGTGTGTAAGCAAAAACAATGAGAGTTGACTAACCTCTGATGAATAAGGTCGCCATGAATGACAACCAAGGAACCCGCTTTAACTTCAATTGGAACAAAATCATTCTGGTCATATGTTGGAGATGGACGGTCGAAGTGTACCCCCTACATCGTCTCGAATGAATCTTCTCACAAGGCCATCTGAAAATTTAGTTTGACACAATCAGAATAATTTGCAAGGGAATCATACCACAGGTTTAGATTAGAAGGTCGTATACTTTTATGAGAACCAGGGATGGCCCAAAGGCAACCGTTGATCATAGTGGCATCTTCTAGAGCAAGCCACAATCCTGTGCAGGTTGGTGGGTCCGTATAAAGAAATGAATTATCTTGGTGTGGCACCACTTCTCCACCAATGCCTGGTTGCTGAAAATGGAAATCTTATGATCAGCCAATACTTCACCAATAATACCATGTTCTAGCCTTATTCCTTCTAGTATCAGGTCATCTATAACAGACAAGAGAAACATGTTAAACATTATACTCTTTGACTTCTTACTGATATGAAAAATGATATTACTCTTAACCAAATATAATTACCAGAAAAGCTTTTCACCAACAGTCAAAACTAAAGAGAAACGGTTAAGCCTGATCTTTTAGCATAAATCTTTACAAGAACATATATCCGTCGAAATAGGTAAGACACAAGAAGTCAGAGGTATGCAATTCTCCAGTTACATTGCTGATTTTGGTTAAATGAGGACATGAACAGATCATCATACCTGCTAGTAAGTAGTAACGTAACCAAAACAGATACAAACAACATCATCTTAAAGAAAGCCTCAACTACATAATAGAACTGCACAAAAAAATGGGAAGCAATACTCTGTCTTTTGCAAAGCCATTGCTTCAATTTAGATGCAAGGATGTCTGAAAATCACTGAAAATTCATCTTAAAGTGACATTAAACTCTAACGCCCCGTATGGTAGGCGATACTAAATGACGGCAATGGCAATGAAAACATATGTCATTTGCAAGAAAAGTCCCCTACTCATTATCATTGTAATGGAATCTCATCACCAAACATGTGATTTGTTTCACAAATTTCAGTCCCCACTCATTCCAACTCTAAAGTGGTAACGGATGTAATGCAATTTTTAAGAGAAAACACACATGTTTTGGGATAGATTCTCATTACCATAGATATTGAGAGGAGATTTCTCAACAACACTACTATTCAATACCGTTACCACCATGGCGCCATTTATAACCGCCTAGGCCATAAATACTCTAGAACTGTCTCATCTGACCTTATCTTAGCTCTTCTAAAGTGAGTCATGTGATGAAAGAAAAATCACTGATCTCTAATCATCAGTGCAGATCTTAGGATTAACTCGCTCGAGTTAATTTTGCATAAGATCGACTGTGTTCTGCTTGTTCTACTTTCATGTCTTTGCCTTGTTTGAACCAGGGAGGGATCCTGGGTATGCTTGGCTAGAAGCATGCTAGCATTAAAAAAAAAGGAAATATAACTTAAATGAAAACTCCAACCAAATTAGTTCCTACTTCCTAACGCCAGTATCAATTCATAGGAAAGACCTTCGCTTTTTCTCTTACGTCTTTTCTCCTCCTCTGATAGCTAGAGCTAAAGTTGGAGAGACTATACGCATATTTTGAAGAATATATAATGACTCCTGCTCACAAAAACAGATCGTTAAATCAATTGCTTAGCTCTTTAAACAAAAAAAAATCCTTCATCAGTAATGTTTGAGTTGGTTTCTAAGGGGACTAATTTTGAATTTTGAATCCTAAATTGGACTTCAATCATAATACTTTACAAAGTTGACATCCTTTATTACTGGGAAAAATTGACACTAGGGGTCCCAACTATGGGCCGTTGTCTTTTATAGGTCCCAACTATTGGTTATTCTCTATAGGACCTAAGTATGAGATGTGCCAAACTGGGCAAATTAAAATCACAACAGTCATATTTAGGTCATATGCAAACGATAATAGTTAAATTAGGCCCTATTAAAATTACAACCACCCATACTAAGGTCCTACAGAGAATAATCAATAGTTGGGATCTATAAAAGACAATGACCCATAGTTAGGAACCCCAATGTCAATATTTCCTTATCATTGTGAGCACAGAAAGACCAGCAAGTGAGCATAGACTAAATGTACGTAGACTGAATGACATCTGGAGATACGTAGTTGTACCTTGAAAATGTACATAGACTGAATTACCACCGGCCTTTTGTAACCTAAACTTGAGAGCAGCCTTGCGAAAATCCTTGAGGAAGAGAACTCTTTAAAAACTGGATCAAGCTCATGTAGTGCTGCAGTGGCATTTATAACAAAGTTGCTCAAATTAACATATATATACTGCAACATCTATAACCATCCTATCAAAAGAAGTGAGAGAAAGCAACATATACAGAAAAGAACACGAGAGAGAATCTCTGCGAATAATATTTCTCATATGATAACATACCATGGCCAACTTTATTGATAGAAAGTTGTTTAGGTTGCTTCAATTTACCGTCCTCATCAAACGCTTTCTCTAAACAAAAACAATAACATCAAAATCAGCACACAGAAGTCATAAGCTTTTATAAGGAACAAAAATGTATGGGGATGTATATACAAGTTCGTCTCCTGAGCAGAATAATATGAAGCAACATACTCGTAAAGACACACATATCTCACCCACATAGCAATCTTTTATGATATCAGAACTATAAATTTTTATCTCAGTTGGATTTATGTTTCAAGGAGCTTCTTTCTAATAACTCTTCTTGTTTACCCTGAAATGTGCAGAAAGCTTTCTGAGAATAAAGGATAGATAAAGCTTCATGTCAATCTTGCGTTTTGCTCCTTTATTTATTTTGTTTTTCTTTTTCTTTTTCCCCCCTTCTTATCCCTCCCCCTCCCCCCCCTCTTTCCATTGCAGGGAGGGAAAGGCTAACAAGCAGTACTGAGTGCTGACAGCCAGAGTAGCAGGCCACCGGCAGAAATTAGCAACGCTCCTACTTTGACAAAGATAATCCCATCTTCTTAACAATTTGCAATGGACACCATGGTGTCAAAACAAGGCCGCACCGTATCGTATCGCCCGTGTCGTAAAGGTTTTCAAATCTACCGAACCGATATTGCCCGCATCGTAAAGGTGTAAAATAACCGCATTTTAGGCGGATTTTAGGGATATATCATGGTTTAAGCCGATATTCAGCGGTACGATAACCGTGTCATTCCCGTTCCCGCATCACCATGACCGTTACCGCAACCGTGACCGAAACCGTATTTTCGAACTATGATGGACACAGGCCTTAATTCCATTACCTATGTAGCATGAAAACGGCAAAGGTTTCTGAAAATCGGGGAAGCATCATTTCTCAAAGAAAAGGAAACAAGGAAACATCAATTAAAAAGAGAAAATAATATTTTCTATATTTTATTAGATGAATTATTTATTTGTGCATGATTTTTTTGGGGGCTAAAGTTCTACTTAGTGCTTCTGGTTTTTGGATAGCTTTTTCATTGGTTTTTAACTTTCGGCTTTTTTGTATGGTCACACAGTCAAAAAAAACTTTCTAGGTAGTTTAAAAGCCAGCTTAACCAATAGTAAAAAGCTAGTTTCTTGTATTGGCTTTTGCATTAATTTTTCATTACACAACCAACACCAACAACTTATTTTACCAAAAAGTCATAGTCAAACAACAAACATAAACAGCCAACACTAACAACCAAGTAAAACAGCCAACATCCAATTGCCAAAAACCCCCATAAGCTCATCCCACAAATATTTTTTTCCAATCTTTTTTTATCACCACCCCACAAATCTTGTAATCCTATGGTTTCCTCATATCAATCTGCAGCAATCAAGCTTTTGATTCAAACGAGAAAACAATGAAGCCAACTAGGGCTTAAAGAGATTGAGGAAAGAGAGACACGCCCGCCAGTTGAAGATACAATGAGTGGACCCACATGAGCAAAGCAGTTCACGGCTTTTCCCACCCACAACTAGCTACAGGCCTCCAGCAAACTCAAGGTTCAAGATTGTTGCCTTCCAAAGCCCGCGAGCTGATCTCACCACTTGGTTTGAAGAGAGAGAGTGAGAGAGTGACACAGGAGGATAAAGGAGTTTCAGTATTGTGTGGTCGACTAGGTTGTATTATCTTTTCCCTTGTTTTGAACCGGAAACTAGGCGAGTGTAACTCCGGTCATGTCCGAAACACCGACTCACATGTTTCCGATCAATAACGTTTGCACTTTTTATATATGGAGATCTTAGACATTTCAAAGTCATTTTCAAGTGTTTCCTTGCATTTTCCTCTCATAAACACTGAAACCCACCCCTTGGGTGATTCCATGCTTCCAAGATACTAACTGGCTTAGCATATTCTACTAGCTAATTTGACCAGATTGCATTTGTTGTTCGCATAAAGAGGTTTGGTTGTATTAGCTAATAGCAACTAGTGACTAGCTTATGATGAATATAAAATTATATAAAAGGGGATAAGAATGCTTTATATTATTACAATTGGGAGTAAAGTTTTACTCTTGCAAATTGATCCCGAATCCTCTCACCCAAAATGCTGGGGTAAGGAGCTTTTTTACAATTTAGTAGATTGGACAGTCCAATTTACTGATGAAATCCACTTGTTACGAACAGGTAAAATAGTGGTTTGGTAGGTCTTTCAAACCACTAAAAGCTGAGCAAAAGCCCTTTACAAAACAGGGCCATATTCTTTCTTTATGTCATACAGGTTTTCCATGATCCAGTAATGGCCCAAGCCAAGAATAAGAATTCAGAAACTAAGCTGTTTTGAATTGTAAAGCAGGCACATACAAAGTTTTCTATTAAGCAGAACTGTGAAGTCTGCAACCATCCTTTCGAGCAAACATTGAATCATTTAATGCACTAAATTAATCTTATGAGCAAATAACTTTTATCAAAAATTCAAAATCACGGAGCTGCATGACAATTAGAAATAAAAACACTCCTTGACCAAGTCCTAACTCACCTCCTCCAGCCATTCACCGATCCTTTTTATCCCCTTATAGATCTCTACTACCTACTAATTTCTTCTTACTCCAAACATGCCTTAAGAAAAATTCCTCTATAATTGGAATTAGTTTTAATACTCCTTCCCTACTTCCTAATAAGTACATTCTACCCTTAACTTCTCAAACTACCATCCTCCGTTATAATCGAGATGCATTAGCAATAGCATCAACACATTTAGTGATTGACTAGGCCAGATCACTAGTAACCTAAGTATATGTGTTTGGTGGACAAGGTTTTCAAAAAAATTTGTAAATGGAAAACTCAATTTTATTTATCAGCAGCTAGTGTAAAAACTTTAGTACAAACATGACCACTTTAACAATTAGTAATTGAAAATAGCTCATCAACACCAACTTTCTACAACAATTTAATAACAAAGAATAGAAATCAGTCATTCAAAGTAAACTCAATACCCTCAAAGAAAAACGAAATGTTCTCCGCACTATTGAAGAAGTAATTGTCTTTTGCATGACTCTGCTCGCCGCGACAAATTCAACAACAAACAAGTCAAGATTGTCATCAAACAAAATCAAAATTGAGTCAATAAGTTGAATTACAGAAACTAACATGATCTTTAGTAGAGAAGATAACAGAAGTAGAGCAGTCAAATTCATTAAGCAACTGTTCCATTCGCATCCTCATGGAATTAATTTCCTCTGGTTTTGCAAATGGTTCCAATACCAAAAATCCTGCAAAAAAAAAAGTTGAGATTTATTAGTAGGAAATAGAGGAAATTAGTAGAGGTGGTCTGGTCTAACCTTGGGAATTGAAGAATTCAAGCTGATTAGGGTTGAGATCGCCGGAATATCCCATCTTTTGTGTGCCTCTTTTCTACGCAAATACAACTGGGGGTCCAAAAATGGGCTTCGCCGGCGCCAGACAGTTTGTGGTCGTGCCGCTGTGGGGTAATGGGGTGAGAAAAATAAGCTTGGGGTTTCGGTTTTGGTTTAGTCAATTTCTTATTTAAAGTCATCTAGAATCTACCTCAACTTATCTTATGGCAACGACTCAGGTTCCCAAAAAAAATATGTTCTACAATAGATAATATCAACAGAAAGTTTTTTTAGCGCTCCTCAACAAACTCTTCCGGGCTACCCCTAATTGTGTGGTCAAAACTTTATCGGCCTAAAATATATGGTGGTTTGAATTTTCGGAAAATGGCCCATGTAAATGAAGCATACTTAGCTAAAATGGACTGGCGAATCCTTTTTGACCAACACTCTATTTGGCCAACTCTAATGCGCCAAAAATACCTTCGAAATACTACTTTCTTTAAGTGCAAAGCTAAGCCATATGACTCTCATATTTGGAAGTCCATTCTTCGATCTCGAGAGCTTCTAAGGAAAGGAATACGTTGGAAAATTGGATCTAGAACAAATGTCTATTTTTGGATTGACAACTGGTGTGCCAATCAAAGCCTGATTGAAATGTTAAATCTTCAAATCACGTATGTTGCTAATCTGGATCTCACTGTTAGTAATGACATTCTGTAATCCCCCGTAAATTGATGAATTTTATCAATATATTTTAATGTATAGATATTTATATTTTAATATATATTTTAATATTTTAATGATTTTTTTTTCAAAGGTTGACTATTTGAAAGTCAAAGGAATTATTTTAATGATTTATGCAAGTCAAATATTTTATTAAAGTCATGCTTTGAAAAGTATTTGAAATGTTTGAAATACTTTTTGGATTTGGAAAATGACTCTTAAATGGGTTTGAGGAACTCAAACACTCTTAGGCTTGGAAAAGGATTTATAATTTAAGCCCAATTACCTTTTTCCTAAGCCCACAAGGGGAAATCTATATAAACCCCAAAATTCCCGACACAATTATTTTCTCTCTCCTCCTTTCCACCCAAACTTTCGGACTCCCTATTTCTTTTTCTCTCTCTTTTTCTTTTCTTCCTTCTTCCTTTTTCCTTCGGTTTGCTTGACCTTCGGTTCGGTGCGATTGCCGATAACCACCTCGTCGCCGGCTGATGCTCCTCGTCGGCCGACCACCCGCGCCGCCGCTGCTGCTCCTCGGCTGTCGCGCGATCCTCCTTCCTTGTTTCCTTTGCTTTGGTTTGATTTCTTTTCTTCCTCCTCAAGTTTTGTTCAAAGTTTATATTTTTAAGTTTGGTTTTAATTTGTTTATGTTTAAAAGTTATATATAGTTTGATAATTTAATATTGAATCTAAGTTATATAATATATGTATTGAAGCAATAAAATTCAGATTTGCATATTTGGGTTTAAATTAGATTTTTATTATCAAAGCATGAATTTTTTTTAGGGTTTTGAAAGTTAGAAAAGCATAGTAGTTTATTATAAGTTATGAAATTTATTATCTTTATGATTTGAAGTATGTTTGAATATGTTTTGAGGGAGTTTTAACTTATGTTATATTGCTGGAAATTTAAAGGGAGTATTTTTATGAAGTTTTATGATGGATTTTAACCACTAGTGTAGTAAATATTATGCTAGGAGGTTTAATAATCAAGTTTTATTATGGGAAAGGTTTTTAAACATGTTTAAGAAGGATTTAAAGTATTTTATTATTGCTGTAAATTCATAAAGAATTGATTGTGAATTTATATTGGTTATTTTAGGCGGAGAATTCTCTCTAGGCGACTTTTAAGATTGTTAAGGTGGCCTCTCGGTTTGTCTACACAAGGTACGTTCATACCTATGTGTTGATTGATGTAGTATCATGATTTTAAGAAGGAGAATTATGTAGTATCATGTATAGGAACTATGTTGAGTTCATATATGATATCTATTATGTTGGATTTTGCATGTTTTATGCTGTTGTATAAACATGTTGATTATGAGATTTATATTATGAGATTTATATCATGTTTGTATGGAAGATTGATGCAAGTATGTTGGTTGGGAACTTTATTTTTATTAATTCACATGGGGGAATTAATATATTTAGTAGTATTGGATCATGATTGATCATTGTTCCCTTTTGAGTATTTCACTGCTTTATAAGGACCGAGGGCCTTATTTGGTAAGTTGATATTTTATACCTATGAAAGGTAGTTTGGTTGTTGGCTAGGTTCAACAAATAAGAAAGATTGAATTAAAGTTGGAATTAATCTTGGGTTGTTAAGTTGTGTGATCACTTATCTAATCCTAAGATAAAAAGAAAGTTGTGACTGTTTGTTGATTGAGCTATTTGTGTTGCTTGTGAGTCATAACAAGTAATAACTAGTAAATCATGTAAAGGAAATCTGGATAGCAATAGCTTTAGACTGGTGCACGTCTGAAGTGTTGGAAAAATAGGAGTTGGAGTACATGGTGGGAGTGTCATGGCTTTTCTGGGGCCGGATTGATCACCGTGTCCTATTTTATTTAAAAGGCTCCTCGATATCATAGGTCATGGGAAGGAGTCGCGCCCGTATTTCGTCTTCCAAAGGGAAGGCTGGTTTTAGTTAGACAACTCGGTCCATTGACTAATCCATTTAAAGTAATAAGAATGTTGTTAAAGTTTAGTTCAGTAAAAGTTATCTGCAAGTTACTATGTTGTTATTTATTCCTGTTTACTATTTATTAGTATCATGTTAGGATTGTTTCTTTATTTAGTATGTAGTACTTAGCTTTGCTGATTACGTGCTTTTGTTTGTGTATGTTGATCATGGCTATGCCTTATTGATCCTGTGATGACCCATTTTGGTGAGTAGTCTCTAGGGATCAATAGTGCATTGTTCATCTACAGGTTTGAAGAAGATGCATCATTGGGTTCGGGATTGGAGAGCTTGTTAGACTATTTATCATACTTTAAGTTTATGTTTTCGTAGTTGGTTTGGTTTTAAGTGTGACTTGGACTTTTGTTGGTTTGGTTTGGAGTTGACTTTGTTGTTGACTAAGTTTTATTTATAAAGTTATTATTATGTTTTCCGCTACAAAATTCTGAATAAGCCCATACGTTTTCACACGGGCGATAATACTTTGATAATTCTCTATGTTTTATATTAAAAAGGTATTTTAGAAAAGTGAGAATTGTCGGGGTGTTACACATTCTTCCATCAAGACAATGGAATGTTTCTTTCCTTAATGAATTAGTCCTATCCCATATCGTCCACCTAATCTTGGGGATTCCTATCCCTAACTATCCCTCCCCAGATGTTCCTTGTTGGGGGCTCACTAGCTCGGATGAATTTTCTGTTAACACGGCTAACTGGCTAGCTCATGGAATTACTCCTTCTAACAGTAGTCCTTGGTCTTTTAATTGGATATCGAAAATTAATATAGCCCCTAAAATCCAAATTTTTCTATGGCAATGTCTACAAAATGGGCTTCCATTAAAATTAAATTTTAGCCCACCGTCAAATCGCTAATGACGTTCTCTGCCCCCTTTGTAAATCTGATAATGAGACTCTCAGTCATTTATTTTTCACATGTCCTCTAATTTGTCAATATTGGAATTCAAGTTATATACGACCAACAATCCGTCAGATAATGCCTCAAGATCTCGTACAATGCCTAACATGTCTACGTCCCTACCCTCAGGCCTTACAATTATTTTGTTATAATTTATGGAGTATTTGGAAGGAACGTAATTCAATTATCTTTGAAAAAAATATGCTTAATTTAAATTGTATTTACTACAGAGCCTAACATCACTGCTCGAAATATGATAGATTTTTCCTTTACCATCTCTTCACTTCCTTGTTGCAGGTCCCCTACTTCCATTGCAGTCAGCTGGCATCCTCCTCCCTCCGGCTACTTCAAGCTAAACTTTGATGGTTCAGTTATTGGCCCCTCAGCCGCTGCCGGTGTGGCCATTCGCGACTCCGATGGTCTTCTTGTGGCTGTACAAACTTATCGTTTTGGCCAAACCTCAACTCTCGTTGCTGGAGCCTGGGGGTTACGAGATGGACTTATTATTGCTATTCATAAGCATATTCAAGATCTATATATTGAAGGAGACAACCAAGTGGTTATAAGAGTTATGCAAGGGAATTATGCTTGCCCTTGGACCATACAAACCCTCATTGATGACATTCGGCAACTGATGCGTCAGTTTAGATTCTACAACATCAAGCCTATTTTTCGGTTGGCTAATCGGGTAGCAGATCTTCTATCAAAAAAAGGTCACAATAGTTCTGCTGCCTCGGTTGACGTGGATGTTTCAATAGAACCCTCGTTACAAAAAATTGTTCTACTTGATTCGTTTGGAGTCTCCCTTGAGAGAAGGGTGTCCTAACTTTCCTCATGTACCCAAAAAAAAAGTAGAGCAGGCAATTATCCATAGTGGATTATTCGCCTACCCGCCTCAGATAAATGAATGAAAACCCGCAATGAGGCGGGTGGCGGACGAGTGGCGGGTGGAGTGAGTGGCGGGGCGAGTCGGAGATGGGTGAGATTTTTTTTATCCATCACCCGCGCCATCCATCCACCCATGTTATATATATAACATATTAATAAATGCTAATATATATAAATATATATATGATAATTTATAAAATATACTTATATTATATATATATATATATATATATATATATTGTTTAGTCTCCTTGGCTGGCAACTAAACTATTATCCCTCAAGATGCTCTTCAAATGGAGACTTGTGCAACGATGTCCAAATCTGGTAATCCGATTCTGAGCTCCGTTCCCAAACCTGCAGAAAAAGGACCCACCCTGGAGGTTTGGGTGGTGGTTCCCCCTCCGAAGTTTAAGTCAGGTATCAGGATTGAAAACGGTAAAGTAGAGATCGAGAGAGAAAGTGAGAGAGTATTTTAGAGTAAGGGCACACTGTTCAAAAATTTACATTTCACCTGATTTCAAGGGGAGTATTTATAGTGTTTGGGATCTGATTGCTGCCTTTTGAGGTCACCCTAAAATAAGGGCACCTGATTGGCTATGCAATCAGATCGTGACACATGGCAGGCAATGACTGGGAGCTGGGCATCAGCCAATCATGTGCAACCGTTTTTTGGGAGTTGGGGCCTTGTGTAACACTCCGTCCTTTTTATAAACATAATATAAGCAAATAGAACATCTTATCGAAGGAATGACGGTAGCGGAAAAATCGTCTGACGGAAATGTCACTCTAAATAAGGGATAAATATAAACTAAAGAAAATAAAACCCAAATGAATTATCTCAAAATAACCATAAAGAGGCCGAACAACCTCAAAAATCCAAAATAGAAAACCTAGAACAATAAAGGATAAGATTTCTTCAAAATCCTAAATAAAATCTCTCCCATTGCCCAAAACGAAAAATAAATAGGCCTCAAAAGTACCTGCAAAATAATCAACAAACATCCACAATCAGTGGGGAGTAACTAACAGGTCTCCCAGCTCAATTAAGATCCATATAAGAGTTACAAAAGTTTTAATGATCAAGTCATACACAATATCTCATAAATACACTTCAAACAATCAAATAAACAAATAAATAAATAAGTACAACAGGAATAATATGATACAACATGCTATCCACCAACAGGGTAAAGTTAACCGAATGATTAGACAAATAAATATACATATGATCAACTCAAGGATCAACAAGATAAACCTTCAAAGCTAAATGAAATAATAATATGAACAATATAAACGATAATTATAACGTTTCCAAAATAATCTTCTTAACACGTTTGAGGAGGAACTGAACGTAAGTGGATCGCAACCCACTGTTCCTATTTGGTTATAGTATTAGGACCCTGCTCGCCTATGTCTAGTATGGCCACACCCTGATGCGAGATAGTACCCTGCTCAGTACTTCTCGACCTCTCAGACAACAACTAATAACCAAGACGGACCTACACACCCTGCTCAGTATGTAAGTATAAACTGTGTACCCTACTCAGTACACAGTGACTGTTCATTCCTAGGAGACCATGCTGTCTCACTAGTCATCATCCTCAACAAAAATAAATAGTCAATAAAATAATTTCATCGTCTGCAGAATGCCCTTCAAGGTCTTACATCAAACTGCAAGAATCTATGGCATTAAACCATCAATTCCAAACTGCAAGAATTTTAGGGCCTTCACCCATCAATTCCATTTACATCAAACCACAGGAATTTTAGGGACTTAACCCATCAATTCCCATTCACAACAACTTCACAATTTCTCAAAAACAATGATAATAATATTTCCAAACTATAACTTATCTCTTCATAAAATCAAAAATTAATATAAACCTTTGTGTTAACTTGAAAGATCTTCCAGGAACCCAAATAAAAATAAAAGCAAAACAATTCATAATAACATAGCTATAATAATTACTTATCTGTTATGCCAAATACACAAACATAATTACGAAACCGAAGCTTATATATACATGCCACTCACCAAAACAAAGATAAGCTGAGTTAAATAAAAACTGTAACAAAGTCATAACACAAACCACTCAAATGATATATACTAATATAGACTAGCTATAACATGTAATAAAGAATATAGATTACAAGTGAGGAAACTTAGCCCAAACCAAACCATAAGTCTTACGTAAAACCCACCAAATGACCTTCCACCTAATATTTCTCTTTTCCTAAAAAAAAATATGATAACATAAACAACATGGTTTCACCACTAACTTCAACATACAAAGCATTGCTACAACCTGCAAACTACTTTCACGAGACAACAATAAAAACTATGCACTACAACAACGTAACACAGAGACCGATGAGCTGCCCAAGCACAACATAAGATAGAACGGCAGCCCGACAGTGAGACGTTACCCATGAAGTACAACCAATTCATAAACAATCATCACTCCTCATTATACAAAAAAAACAAACCACACTTAAACATGCTTTATACTCAACAAATTCCGTGCTTTGATCAGGATTAAAATGGAATGCATAACTCATGATACAGTTAGTAACAAAATTCTACCATATATACTACATGATTTTAAGCAAAACAAGAACAAGTTTTTCACCATGGATACAACTATTACAACAAGAGGTTATTATATGACGATAATCACAATTATCAAACCAAGAACTTCATGAAGAATTGGTAAGAAAATAACACAAATAATCATTTAACTTTTTCCACCCAATTCCTAGCATAATACTAACTCAACTTAACTTTTAAAACTAATATAATCCCTATACGAATACTCATCGATTTAGGGTCGCCGTTAGTTACATTTGAAGACCTCCATTTGCTTGCATTCCCATTACGTACTGTTCTGTTTCGACCATGACTCCTGACTATCGGAAGCTCGGATGCCAAATCTCTCCGGTCAAAGTGACGACCAAGATGTCCTTAATATGCTGTCCAAATTTGAAGACGATCCAACGGTTATATCTCCAGATATCGTCATTTTCGTGAAGGTGTGACAGGGAAATTCGGGATGAACTTTACTCTTCTTTTGTTTTCTCTTCCCCTCTTGAAATGGACGAATGAAAAGGAGGATTATGGACAGTAAATCATGCTGTTATAACAGCTCCAAAGAAGGATAAGAAGAGATGTTGAAAGGGGGTTACAAAGCCAAAATAAGGGAATTAAAGTGGGGGGTTTACAAGGGGGTTATAAGGTAATCAAAAGGTCTCTCCAATGCTTCAAATATACTGATATTGTGGACAACTTTTAGGAGCTTGAAACTTCACATTAAAAAGTCGTGCGCACGGTCCAGACGAGTTCAAATCGAATAAATAAGAATACTAGCTCAAACGCGTATTTCTAAATACTAGAAAATCTATAATTTCACATCAAATAAATAATATAAATATAACATTTTAAATGTTGAAAAACAAATAACATAAGATGTAATATTTTTAAGAAGTAAAATATTCTAATTTTAACGGAAAATAATAACTAAGGGAAAATAAGTCGAAGAAATTATGAGCGAAAATCCGTGGTGTTACAACTTGAATGTTCCTTCAGGCCAAAAGTGGGCTTTTATTCCTTAATCAGTAAAAATCCAAATTTTGGACCACCCTTTTTACCTGTTTTTGATGGGACACGTGGATGCTCCTGATTGATCCATGTGTCTCCTAGTAAGCCTTTGATTATTTAGGCAACAACATTTGCCCCTAAAAGGGGATTTTACTATTGCCTTAAGACAGTTAATGCCCTTTTACCTGAGGAAGTTACCTCATTTTCAAAAAAGCAAAGACGCGCCAATTTTTTGAGAATTACCGGTTGATTTTAACCGGTTCAAGAATTACCGGTTACTTTTAACCGGTTCAGGAGGTTTTTGGCGCTCGACAAACAAACAGCCCGTCTTAGATGAGGAATCGTACTCCCGTCCTCCAGTTCAGAAATGGAGGAGTCAACTGAACGAGTTCCCGAAGAAAGGGAATGTGAAACTCAAAGTGCTCGGCCGGAGAATTCCTGTAGCTGTTTTGTTTTTCTTTTTTTTTATTTGTTTGTTTTTTTGACGTGGGTCTATCCCGGAAGGAAGGCAACTAGCCTTAGTTTGTCCTTCTAAGCGATGTACGTCCGTCTTGATTCGACAAAGAGTCCTTCGTAGAAGGAGAACGTCCGTGTCTGAACGAGGTCCATCGTAGAAAGAGAACGTCCGTGTCTGGACGTTCCTGGTCGAGTAGAATTCCTGGATGAAGTCCGTGTCTGGACGTTCCTGGTCGAGGAGAATTCCTGGACGAGGGTCCATCGTAGAAGGAGAACGTCCGTATCTGGACGTTCCTGGTCGAGGAGAGTTCCTGGACGAGGGTCCTTCATAGAAGGAGAACGTTCGTGTCTGGACGTTCCTGGTCGAGGAGAGTTCCTAGACGAAGGTCCATCGTAGAAGGATAACATCCGCGTCTGGACGTTCCTGGTCGAGGAGAATTCCTAGACGAGGGTCCTTCATAGAAGGAGAACGTCCGTGTTTGGACGTTCCTGGTCGAGGAGAATTCCCGGACGAGAAGAATTCCTGGACGAGGGTCCTTCGTAGAAGGAGAAAGTCCGTGTCTGGACGTACCTGGTCGAGGAGAGTTCCTGGACGAGGGTCCATCGTAGAAGGAGAACGTCCGCGTCTGGACGTTCCTGGTCGAGGAGAATTCCTGGACGAGGGTCCTTCGTAGAAAAAGAACGTCCGTGTCTGGACGCACCTGATCGAGGGGAATTCCTGGACGAGGGTCCTTCGTAGAAGGAAAGCGGCTACTCTTGGCAGGTTTCCTTCTGCAAATGGTCTCCGTCCAAAATCCAAGGTTCTTCTTGTCTCTGGACAAAGGTCCATCGTAGAAGGAGAACATCTGCGTCTGGACGTTCCTAGTCGAGGAGAATTCCTGGACGAGGGTCCTTCGTAGAAGGAGAACATCCGCGTCTGGACGTTCCTGGTCGAGGAGAATTCATGGACGAGGGTGTTTCATAGAAGGAAAGCGGCTAATCTTGGCCGGTTTCCTTCTGCAAATGGTCTTCGTCCATATCCTGAATTACTTCTGGACCAGTACACTTTAGAAGTTGGTCTTCGTCTAGGAGATTGTGTTTGATATTTTGGCCGACTTCCTTTAGCAAGTAGAGAGCGTCTGAAATTTATGAATTTGCCACTTGTTTTTGGACGAGCTTATTTTCTGACTTGTACATTATTTGTTTTTTTTTTTAAATAATGTTTGTCTTTGGTCTGACCATCAAAACGCTTAGAATCTGAATGACCTTTGAACTTCAAACAAATAATTACAAGTTCAAATGTGACTCGTCCTGGAACCTGGACAATCTTTAATCTGTACTGAAATAATATATATATTGTTTAGTCTCCTTGGCTGGCAAGTACCCTTAAGATGTTCTTCAAATGAAGGCTTGTGCAACTATGTTCAAATCTGGTAATCCGATCCTGAGCTCCGTTCCCAAACCTGCAGAAAAAGGGACCCACCCTAGAGGTTTAGGTGGTGGTTCCCCCTCCGAAGTTTAAGTCAGGTATCAAGAGTGAAAAAGGTAAAGTAGAGATCGAGAGAGAAAGTGAGAGAGTATTTTCACAGAGTAAGGGCACACTGTTCAAAAAGTTACATTT
Organism: Beta corolliflora; assembly: GCA_947648045.1. Lineage (NCBI taxonomy): Eukaryota > Viridiplantae > Streptophyta > Magnoliopsida > Caryophyllales > Amaranthaceae > Beta > Beta corolliflora. The sequence goes on from CANSZD010001984.1 coordinate 373,213, forward strand.
CACCTGATTTCAAGGGGAGTATTTATAGTGTTTGGGATCTGATTGCTGCCTTTTGAGGTCACCCTAAAATAAGGGCACCTGATTGGCTAGGCAATCAGATCGTGACGCATGGGCGTGCAATGACCGGGAGCCCGGGCATCGCCCAATCACGTGAAACCGTTTTTTGGGAGTTGGGGCCTTGAATGTTCCTTCAGGCCAAAAGTGGGCTTTTATTCCTTAATCAGTAAAAACCCAGATTTTAGACCACCCTTTTTACCTGTTTTTGATGGGACACGTGGATGCTCCTGATTGATCCATGTGTCTCCTGGTAAGCCTTTAATTATTTAGGCTACAACATTTGCCCCTAAAAAGGGGATTTTACTGTTGCCTTAAAACGGTTAATGCCCTTTTACCTGAGAAAGTTACCTGATTTTCAAAAAAGCAAAGACGCGCTAATTTTTTGAGAATTACCGGATGATTTTAACCGGTTCAACAATTACCGGTTACTTTTAACCGGTTCAGGAGGTTTTTGGCGTCCGTCAAACAAACAACCCGTCTTAGACGAGGAATCGTACTCCCGGCCTCAATTCTGAAATGGAGGAGTCAACGGGACGAGTTCCCGAAGAAAGGGAATTTGAAACTCAAAGTGCTCGGCCGGAGAATTCTTGTAGCAGTTTTGTTTTTTCTTTTTTTTATTTGTTTTTTTGACGTGGGTCTATCCTGGAAGGAAGGCAGCTAGCCTTAGCTGTCCTTCTAAGCAGTACAGACGTCCGTCTTGATTCAGACGATTGTCCTTCGTAGAAGGAGAACGTCCGTGTTTGGACGTTCCTGGCCGATGAGAATTCCTGGACGAGGTCCATCGTAGAAAGAGAACGTCCGTGTCTGGACGTTCCTGGTCGAGTAGAATTCTTGGACGAAGTCCGTGTCTGGACGTTCCTGGTCGAGGAGAATTCATGGACGAGGGTCCATCGTAGAAGGAGAACGTCCGTGTCTGGACGAACCTGGTCGAGGAGAGTTCCCGGACGAGGGTCCTTCATAGAAGGAGAACGTCCGTGTCTGGACGTTCCTGGTCGAGGAGAGTTCCTTGACGAGGGTCCATCGTAGAAGGATAACATCCGCGTCTGGACGTTCCTGGTTGAGGAGAATTCCTGGACGAGGGTCCTTCATAGAAGGAGAACGTCCGTGTTTGGACGTTCCTGGTCGAGGAGAATTCCCGGACGAGGAGAATTCCTGGACGAGGGTCCTTCGTAGAAGGAAAAAGTCTGTGTCTGGACGTACCTGGTCGAGGAGAGTTCCTGGACGAGGGTCCATCGTAGAAGGAGAACGTCCGCGTCTGGACGTTCCTGGTCGAGGAAAATTCCTGGACGAGGGTCCTTCGTTGAAGGAGAACGTCCGTGTCTGGACGTTCCTGGTCGAGGAGAATTCCTGGACGAGGGTCCTTCGTAGAAGGAAAGCGACTAGTCTTGGCAGGTTTCCTTCTGCAAATGGTCTCCGTCCAAAATCCAAGGTTCTTCTTATCTCTGGACGAAGGTCCATCGTAGAAGGAGAACGTCCGCGTCTGGACGTTCCTGGTCGAGGAGAATTCCTGGACGAGGGTCCTTCGTAGAAGGAGAAAATCCGCGTCTGGACGAGCCTGGTCGAGGAGAGAATTCCTGGACGAGGGTCCTTCATAGAAGGAAAGCGGCTAATCTTGGCCGGTTTCCTTCTGCAAATGGTCTTCGTCCATATCCTGAATTACTTCTGGACGAGTACACTTTGGAAGTTGGTCTTCGTCTAGGAGATTGTGTTTGATATTTTGGCCGGCTTCCTTTAGCAAGTAGAGAGCGTCTGAAATTTATGAATTTGCCACTTGTTTTTGGACGAGCTTATTTTCTGACTTGTACATTATTTGTTTTTTTATTAATGTTTGTCTTTGGTCTGACCATCAAAACGCTTAGAATCTGGATGACCTTTGAACTTCAAACAAATAATTACAAGTTCAAATGTGACTCGTCCTGGAACCTGGACGATCTTTGAACTGTACTCAAATAAGCATAAGTTTCGATGAGACTCGTCCTAGAACCTGGGCGATCTTTAAACTTTGCTCAAATAAGAATAAGTTTCAATGAGACTCGTCCTAGAACCTGGACGATCTTTAAACTTAACTCAAATAAGAATAAGTTTCAATGAGACTCGTCCTAGAACCTGGACGATCTTTAAACTTCACTTAAATAAGCATAAGTTTCAATGAGACTCGTCCTAGAACCTGGACGATCTTTACACTTAATTAAGAATCAGATTTAATGAGACTCGTCCTAGAACCTGGACGATCTTTAAACTTTACTCAAATAAGAATAAGTTTCAATGAAACTCGTCCTAGTATCTCATTTTTTGAACAAATGTTTGTCAAACAAAACTCGTCCTGAATGAGTGTCTTAGAAGTTCTTTGGACTGGTGATTTCCTCCCCTTTCTTGGGACTGAGCTCGTCCTGTCAGTCCGGAAGAGCTGTGTTCGAAGAAGGAGAACGACCACCAATCCTTCATCTTAGACGAGTTTGAGTTTATATACACTTGCCGGCCTTGTGGGATATGAGTGTTGTTTGTGAGCATATCAGTTCCTGGTCGGCTTCCTTGAGGAAGCAGTGTTCATCTTGCAGTAGTGAGCCCTTACTAGGGCTTTTACTACTTAGTTGACCTTGCATTTGAAAGTAAGATACCTTTACTAAGGTGTGCTTATTTCTGGTCGGCTTCCTTTTAGGAGACCATGATGTTTCTCTTACTAGAGATTATCACTATTTGGTTAACTAGATATGTAATCTACCTTTCTTTAGGTTTATTACATTTCGGTTGGTCTCCTTGAGGAAGCAATGTGCGTCAGAAGAATGATTACCCTTGTTGGGGTGACTCATTCTTTTAGTTTGATTTTGGTCGTTCATTGTTTTCTTCAATTTTATCTAAGTTAATGTCGCTTTTAGACCACTAGACTAACTATTGGTAAAAATACCCCAAAGTGAATGACTTTAGTAAAAATAAAGAAACAATACGGATATAGGGAGAAAGTAGACATTGTATTATATGAATTTTGCTTGGCAAAGTACCAAGATACATGTATACATTTCCAATTCTCTTTTTGTGTCGTGGCACTTGTTGAGATTTCAAACTACTAGTATTGTTGCTAACTATCTGAATCAGACGTGGTACTTCTTCAGGGTGTTTGAGTTCCAAGTGCGTTGTATCGGACGTCCATCCATATATTGGAGACGAAAAGTTCCACTTCTCACTTTTTGGACTATGAGATAGGGCCCTTCCCAATTTGGTGTCAGCTTACCCAACTCTTTAGCTCGTCCAACGGCTTCCATCTTCCTCAGAACCAAGTCCCCTACTTTGAGTGGTCGTCTAGCGACTCTCTTGTTGAAATCCCGAGCCATTCACAGCTTGTACAATTGCATTCTTAATAATGCATTGCCCCTGACCTATGGATCAATTCCAGGCATCTCTTCAACACTGTAGGCAAACACATCTTGAAATTCTTTGAGCAAATTTATCGAAATGCCTCTCAACTCAGGAGTGAGAGAAGATCCAATCTTCATGGTCCTTTCTAGACGAGCATCATCTTGACGAATGTCCATTGGGGCCTCCACAGGCTCTGGACGTTTAAGTGTCAAACCAATAATGGCCATTACTTCTTCAAACGAAGAAGGTTCTTCCTTTACGGGCACATACTTTCTTTTCTTGCTGGGAAGGATTTCGTACATTCTCCTTTAGGGAGCAACCTGCGTCTCAGGACTCTCAATGGTCATCCTCAACGAGGCCACCCGGTCTTTCACCACTACAGACGTTTTCCTTTCACCAGCCACCTTCGTTTGATCCTTCTCTTTAGTCTTCTAGGACGATGGCTTTAAAGTAGTTAGGTAACACTCTCTGGCCGCCTGCTGATCTCCATACAGGGTACCAATTTGGCCACTATCACATTCAAATTTCATGATCATAAGATGAGTAACTATCACTGCTTTAACATGATTCAGAGTTGGTCGTCCAAGAATAACATTGTAATCTGTCAAATCCTAGACGACTAGGAACTTAATGAACAAAGTTCGGGAGACAACCTTCTCTCCTACTCGGACCGGCAAGGTAACCGTCCCCAAAGTATGGATAACTCCTCCCCTAAAGTCAATGATTGGGTGGTGAATAGGAACTAAGTTCTTTTCACCAAACTTCAATCTGGACAAGCAATCTGCACTAATGATGTCTGTCGAACTTCCAATGTCAATCAAAATTCTTATTACTCTCAAGTTTGCTATCTTCATCTCTACAACCAAGGGGTCATCATGAAGAGTTTTCAACTTCCCTCGATCTTGCTCACGGACTACTACCTTTGGGAAGGGCTCGGCCATCGTTTGGTTAGTTAGCAAAATTTGGCCGAGCTCCCTGATGTAGTTTTTGTGCCCCCGATTGGTTAGTCCTTCAGCTGCAAACCCACCTGAGATGACAAGAACAACATCTTCGTCAGTGCTTTCACTTTCTTTCTTCTTGCTCTGACGATCATCCTTCCTTTGAAACTTCTTTCCCCCTTGGGATAAGTATAAATTCATCTTTCCTTTCCGGGCTAGATCCTCCAAGGCCTTCTTAAGGTGTTTACATTCATCGGTCTCATGATCACAGTCCTTGTGAAAATGACAGTACTTGTTTTTGTCTCTATTCCTGTAAGGAGTCTTCATCTCAGCTGGAGCCTTTAGCTCATATTGATCCTTTATCTCCATAAGAATGGAGTATTGGTCTTTGCTAAATTCTATGGGATCAGCTGAAGATTCAGATTCTTTCCTCTTACCTCGCCTGGACGAAGTGGTTGTGGAGGTTATAGCCCAAATCTCAGCCTTTTTAGGATTGCTCTTTTTAGCCTGAGCTACCTCTTCGGGCTTCTTGGACTCAAGATGCTTGGCCTCAGCACAAACTTCCGTGGCGTGTATGAATGCCTCGACCTCTTTCAAAGCTTCCGCGAGAGTGGTGATTTTCTTCTTCACAAGATCAAACTTAAAACTTCCTGGTCGTAGCCCCCTGATAAAGGCGTCGAAGGCCACACCGGCATTAAGATCTTGGATTTTCAAGGCTTCTAGATTGAATCTCTTAACAAAATTTTTAAGGGCTTCTTTTGGTCCTTCGACGACCTTGCCCAAGTGCATGCTTGTCTTTTGCTCTTGTCGATTGGCAACAAAATAACTAGTGAAAAGGTAACTGAGTTCAGTAAAGTTATTGACTGAATTAGGGGGAGATTGTTAAACCACTTCTGAGCTACTTCTTTCAGAGTAGCCGGGAAGTTCTTGCACCAAGTAGCATCATCTACTGCTTGGACGTACATCTGATGCTTATAAGCGGAGAGATGATCATCTGGATCAGTTGTTCCATCAAACGACTCTATGGTAGGGAGTTTAACCTTTGGGAAGGGGGGTGCCTCCATGACTCTAGCCGAGAAAGGGGTTGGCCAGTTGATCCGGAGGGCTCCCAGTTGTCCCTCAATGGGTATGAACTCCTTACGATACTCCTTCAACACGGGATTAGATGAAGTGTTTGCAGGGGCTGCACGCCGATAAACCATTGGCTGCACCACCGTTTTCTCTTGTCTTGGACGAACAAGAGAAGGGCCAAGACTTCTTCCTTCAGTTCTGGACGGTAACCTCAAAGGGGGATCTCTCAAGTACGGTGTAGACCCTGTGGCCGACCGTTGTAATGCAGCAGCTTTCTTTGCCTCTAAGTATTCCATGGCATTTGTTTCCATCCTATGCCCATTTGGACGAACATTATCCTAGGTCCTGACCAATAGGTTCCAGTCCATCATCCTTCGTTGCTCACTGCCTTCTGGCTGTCTTTCTCTGGCTGTTCTCCTAGTGGGTTTCTGACGAACAGGTCGGCTTAGACCTGGACGATTCTCTTGAGAACGCCCCTTTAAGAGGAACTGGATTGTTACCAGCTTGATCTGGATTAACTTGGAAAAACAGAATATTGTTCTTGATCTGAACCTGGACGACTAGTATTTAATTTTGCCATGTATATAGACAATTGATATTTAGTCGCTTTGCTGTTAATCGATGGACATTTATTAATTTTTTAAAGTTTTTAAGTATACAAACAGCCTTTTCTAGTATAATCATTTCCCACCCGCCCCACCCACTCCATTCGCGGTTGGTGTGGATGGGGATTTGGTTCGTGGGTGATGAGGCGGGTTGAGGTCTACCCGACCCATCTCCGACCCATTGCCAGCCCTACTCACAAGAGTGAGGAGAGGAGGTTGGATAACTCAGTTGTTCCCGGAGAATGGAGATCATGTGATCGATTCTTATCTTGTCTTTGTGGCCTTTCTAAACACCAAAAAGAATAATAGTGAGGAGAGAGTAAACTATTCAAGTCAAAAAGTTTTGAAAAGAAAAATCAAATTCTTCAAAGTTCAAGTGGTGGTTTGGCATTTTGTCTATGGAATAAATTGTAAATTTTTTTTATTAGGGAAGAAAAACTAGGTTAACTTCTAACATAAGAGTAACCTAACTCATCCTTGTGAAAATAGCCATGATGTTAAGCCCCAAAATAGCTTATCTTCCATGCAATTAGAAGGGATAAGAATAGTCTTAATTGTGTTTATGATGGAGCTTGGAAGAAAATTAGATAAGATGCTAAAATCCCATCAATTAAAGGGCGTAATGACTTACTAAAGAGTTTTCATCTAATTCATGGTTAGCACAAATATCACGAAGAGGGTACGGAAAAACCCAAGCTAAAATTTGATGGACTTGTGTAGACACATAATTGTGTCCCCATTTGAGTACCCTATGATGACTAATACCCCGCTCTCATTTATTTGGATCGAGGAAAGAATAAAGAACGAGCCTAAAATAAATTATTTTATAAAAGTCCACTTTCTAAAACGTTTTAAAAATAGTTTTATAAAAGCCCGTTTACTAAGCCCATTTTCTAGCACAATGTAATTAATAGAGTTAATTAATTATATTAATTAGTTTTATTAGTTACTTAAAATATTTTAAAAATATCTTTTATAGATGTTTTCCAAAACATCTATCTTTATCTAACTATTTCCTAAAATCTATTGAATAAAAAATCTTTTAAAAAAACCTAATTGTTTTCAATTACCTATAACTCCCTAAACACTTAAGGCCCATTTGGTTAATGGTACTAAATGGTAGTAATGGTAATGGTTTCTAGTGTAAATTTATGAAGGCATTACCATGGATGTAAAGGCATTCCCATGCCAACATCTATGGTAATGCTACTTTATCTCAAAACACCTATTTTCTTCCAAAAATTTCATTACCATCCATTACCACTTGGGAATGTGGTATTGAGTGGTAATGGAAATTTATGAAGGAAAACCCAAGTTTTCACATCAAGTTTCATTACCATGAATATTAACTTGGAAATATCTTCACAAATTTACACTAAAAAACATTACTATTACCACCATTTAGTACCACTAACCAAACGAGCCGTTATACCTATATAATACCTCCATCACTAATCTCCTGTGGAATCTTCATGGCACAACTAGTTCTTCTCTCGCCTAATCCCTCATACAAATCCTACGCTCAACCTCCTAAATCTCTCGCACCTCACAAGAACTTGCCTAATCATCTCTTCATAGTAATAACAATATCCATCGCCACATCATCATTCCCTCCATACTCCCTCACCTTTTAATCCCCTGACCCATGGCCTAAACTAATTCTCTCACCCAGCATCCATTCATCATCATTATCTTATCATCATCACAAGCCTAACAACAACAAAGTCTTACCCACACATCATCCATCACTAGTGGAAAAATAAGGAAGGGTTGCGGTCAAATGAAACCCCTAAGGGTCGCGTTTTGCCGGCCACCCTTTCCATAGCACCCTTCAATAGATAAGAAGGGCTGCGGTTTTTAACCGGCACCCTTTATGAACGAAGGGCCGCGGTTCAAGTCAAAAACGCAGCCCTTCTAAGCTTGAAGGGTGCGTTTTCGCTTAAACCGCACCCTTCGTAAATGAAGGGCTGCGGTTTTAAGCCTAAACCGCATGACCCTTCACTTAAAAAGAAGGGTGCGGTTTAGGCTTAAAACCTGCACCCTTCACATTCAAATTTTTTTTTTTTAAAAATAAATTAAATCGCCCCAACACCCCCACCCCCCGCGCCCTCTCGCACCCCCCACCCCCGCGCCCGGCCCGCACCCCCGCCCCCCCCCGCACTCCCACCCCGACCCACACCTGCCCGGCCCCCCACCCCCTGCCCACCCCCGCACTCCCACCTGCCCCGCCCCCCACTCCCTCCCACCCCCAGCCCCACCCCCTGCCCACCGCCCCCTACCCCCGCACTCCCCCCCAAGTCCCGCCCCACCCCAATCCACCCCCTTCACTCCCCGCACCCCCACCCCACCCACCCCTCGCCGGCCCCTCCACCCATTCTTGCCCGGCCACCCCCAAGACCTAACCAGCCCCATAGCCCAAGAGCCGGCCCACCATGGCGGCCCCCCACCCAAAACCTCCCTTCGACACAAAAAAAACCGAATCAATGTGCAATAATATATGACAAGTTTTTGAACGTAATAATTAACTTTAAATATGTATATTTAATAATGTAAAAAGTGTAGAATTGATACAAACTAGTAGATGTAGCTAATTATATCACGAATTCCACCAAAATGTATCATAAGCAATCATCACAAATGTGGGACGCCAACTTATCCCGAACTTCATGTAATTCGTCTGTGGTGAAGGCCCTCAAACGTAGTGTGTTATTCATATAAACCTTGTAAAACAACCAAGGAATAAACACAAAATATAAGAATTCAATCATTTACCGTAGTTAGTAGTTCTAAAAATGACATATACCTTCCCGAAATTCAATCAAAAACAAATGCAAGCCTAAAACTCTACACACTAGTTATATTATACCTTATATTATCATATTGAAAAAGAAAATGGAGTTAAATGACTCGAGAAACAAGAATTGGACGCGAAAAGGCAAAAATCGGCCTAAAATCACATTTATGTTCCCGATATACAACCTACAACAAATGCAAGCCTAAGAATCTACATAATAGTTACATTATACCTCATATTATCATGTTCAAAATGAAATTGGGGTTAAATGACGCGATAAGTACGAATTGGACGCGAAAAGGCAAAAATAGGCCTAAAATGCCCTTTTCGTTCCCAAAATTCAACCTACAACAATTGCAAACCTAAAAATCTACACAATAGTTACATTATACCTCATATTATCATGTTAAAAATGAATTTGGGGTTAAATGACTCGATAAATACGATTTGGAAGCGTGAAAGGCAAATATAGGCCTAAAAATGACATATTCGTTCCCAAATATATGCATGTTCCCAAAAGGCAAGCGGGGAAGGGTGTGCGGGGAGGGGGCAGCAGGGGAGGGGAGTGCGGTTGAGGGGAGGGGAGGGGTTCACGTGTGCAAGGGGCAAGGTGGGAATGGGGGGCAAGCAGGGGAGGGAGGGGCAGCGGTGGGGGGGGGGGTTACGTGTGCGGGCGGCGGTGGGGGAGGGGGGTGTGCGGGGAGCGGGGCAACAGGGCGGGGAGTGGAGTTGGGGGGAGGGGCGAGGGGTGGGGGGGGGAGGGGAGGGAGGGGGGGGCGGTGGGGGAGGGGCAGGCAGTGCGGGGGGAGGGGAGAAGAGGGGGTGGGCAGGGGGGGCGGGCAGCGGCGGTGGGGGAGGGAGGGGTGTGTAGGGGAGGGGGAGGGGAGGGGTGTGTAGGGGAGGGGCGGCCGGTGGGGGGGGGGAGGGGGGGGCGTGCGGTGGGGGTTGGGGGCATGTGCGGGGGCTTGGGAGGGCTCCAAGATCCACAGCCCTCCCCCCACCGGCCGGCATCCACGGCCTTCCCGCCCCTCGCCCAGCATCCCGGCCCTCCCCCCCCTCGTCAACCCCTCCCCACCCCCTGTCGGCCCTCCCCCACTCCCCGGCCATCCACAGCCTTCCCCACCCCCTGTCGGCCCTCCCCCACCCCCGCCCAAGACCCCCACCCCCTACCCACCCTACCCTAGCCCTCCCCACCCCCTACAATCACATATTCAAGCTAATACAAGCACATTTTACAACAAAAAATAGAAGTTGATTTCAAAATCCAATGAAATTAAACAAAAATTAGAGAAATGTAAAAGAGGAGAGAGAGTGAGAGGGGATTTACCGAAAGAGAGTGAGAGAAGGGATGATCCACAAACAATGCGAGTAGTGGAGGAGAGAAGAAGAAGGTGGTGCGCAAGGTGGTGCTGTGTGCGTGGTGGTGGCGTCAATGCGGTGGAGGGCGGGGCACCGGTGGTGGTGTCAATGCGGTTGGTGCGTCGTCGTGGCGGTGGTGCGTGAAATGAGTGGTGGTGGTGGAGATAGGGTTTCGCGGTGGTGAGAGAGTGAGGGGAAGTTCGCGCTGGTGGTGAGAGAGTGAGAGGGGAAGTTCGCGCTGGTGGTGAGAGAGTGAGAGTGAGAGGGAGGGAAATTGAAATGGGGGCACTGTGTATGCGCGCAAAATGCATATAAAAAAAAAATGGAAGTGATGAAGGGCTGCGTTTTTTTAAAAACCGCAGCCCTTCGTTTATGAAGGGCTGCGGTTTTTGGGATAATCGCAGCCCTTCACTAATAGGGCTGCGGTTAGCCTCAAAACCGCAGCCCTTCATACAGCATGAAGGGCTGCGATTTCTTGTTAACCGCAGCCCTTCACTAATAGGGCTGCGGTTTCCTTTAAAACCGCAGCCCTTCCAGCGCAGCCCTTCCTTTTTTTTCCCCTAGTGCATGCTCCTTGTTATGGGGTAAAATTCCAGTCCACGTGGCAATCAATCATTGGCAACAATATAATTATTATGTACTGCCACTTGGTAGCAGACAATTGGTTTGAAGATGGAAGCACAGGTTGCCAACGTGGCAGGTTGTTGTGGCAGCTCCTAAAATGGTGGTAGGTTGTTCCTAAAATAATGGCAAGTGGAGGAAGAGGCAGATAGTAAGCCAGTGGTCAAATCAGTTGGAAAACTGTTGAGAAGATCAAGGGAGATCCCTAAAAAAATAGGAACTAACAAGTTGCAGCACATTTGACAAATTTTGCTTAAACCGTCATTCTTTCTATTATAAATACACCTATTGTAAACCATGCAAAATAGATAAAACTTTCTCCCACTCACACATAACCTTAAACACTCTATTTCGCCTCACTCTCTCCATCATTTTCGTTTATATTCTTAATTTGCCATCTTTTTCTCTCTAAAACCAGAGCTGCTCGTCCGTTTTGCCAATCAGGCAAAAACATTGTACTTATACTACAAATTGATATTATTATAGTGGATTGATGGAACACCCATTACCCCGTGGTTTTCTCCCCATTTAGAGGGTTTCCACGTAAAATTGTCTTGTGTTATTTCTTTATTTTTGCACTATATTTCACCCATTTATTTTGCCAAGTATTGCAAGTTAATTGTCAACCCTCCAAACAAATTAGCCTTAGTATGAAATTTGCCCAAAACAATTTGGTGCCCACTATGGGGCTGATAATTAAAAAAGCAATCTTGCCAAAATCTCCAATCTCAACAACTTGCCAAAATCGCCAATCTACTTGCCAAAATCGCCAATCTCAGCAACTTGTCAAGCATTATGGTTGAAATCAACAACGAAGCCGGAACCCCATCAACTCCCAAAACTCCTTCCGAGGTGCCCAATCAGGAGACTATGTCGCAAATCCTGGGAGTCATTGACGATATGAAGAAGTCCCTCAAAGAAGAGATTGTCGTTCAGGGTGTGCAATTCGAAAACAAAACTAATGCACTCCGCACCCAGATGCTGTCCATGGCATCAATTGTGTCGAACTCTCGGAGGCAACTTTATCATGAAATGGAAGGGCTCGTTCCAGTCGATGAAGATGCCAGATGTAACAATCCGCCAAGTCAAGTTGCATGTCTTGGACCCATGCCAGGATCAGAAGGATGGCACCAGCAAAATCATGCAAACATTCCAGACATTCTACCTAGGCAAACTGAATCTGGTTATGCTTTTGCGGGTGTAACAACCCTGAATTTTCAATACTTCTAAAAACATCTTATAATAAATAAACTCGGAAATCCAAAGGTGATACGCCGCAATAATTAATAATAATAACCGCAAGGCTAAAGGTTATAATTGTAAATAATAAATAATAAATTTTAAATAATTATTACAGACCAACTAGCTAGAAAGTAAATAATAATTATTACAAACCAAATATAAGTTCTAAAGTCAAATAAATAACAGCGGAAGTCTTATTAATGTCTATTAAGCTAAAAGAGATCCAACGCGCTCTTTAACCCAACCAAAAGCTTAACACTATAGTATCAGCCAAAGGCTGAGCAAGATTTCATACTATAATAAAACAAAACTATCCAATGTGCAGACAAGATATATAGGAATATCTTGCAAATTCATTTAAAAGTTGTACAGATTGTATCTATAATACAATAACTTTCCAACAACCTCAAATCCAATCTTTCTTTCTTTCTGAACAATTCTGTAAAACATTCAAATATAACTCCTTTGAAATATGTGAGTAGGAAGTATCAAAAGTCTAATGAGCTATCTAGGCTCACTAGATAAGGTAAACACCAAAGTCTCTAGTATGCATACCCCTATCTTGATAACGTACCAAGAAGGAAGACAAATGGCAAGAGTATTAATCAATATACTCCCAACTACTAAATAAATTGTTGAGACATTGTTAACTCATCATACTTCCATACTCGAGAAATACTGCTTACCGGCAACCCCACATTTAATTAAACTTGGTAATAATGAGGAACTTCCTCCTTTTAATATAAATTTCATACAACTCTTCCAATATAAATATCGAGAACCATTTAAATCTCAACATATAAATTTCATAAAATGATCTCATTCTTAATATAAATTTCCTAAATAATGTATAACAATTTCTGAACTCATTTGTACAAGTATAGTAAGAAATCTTACCTTGATTAACAGCAATCATAGTCAATGAATCTCAATCTCAAGTCAAAAAGGTTCCTCTACGAACCCGCAATCTACTATGTAATAATATAGTATAAGTACTCACTTGAATATACTTCACATAATTCACCTATAAATGACATAACCTAGTTAATGAGTTTTAATTGATTTTTCTTAAACGACTCAACTAAGTCAAAAGAACACAACCACATATAACAATACAACACTACCTCACTAATACTTTAGCACGACAACGGCACACAACAACACTACAAGAAAGCAACTTAGACAAACTAGGTAAATAAATGACAAAATAGTCAACCCCATTATGCCTCAACTAATAATACACAGTACATGTATAAGCATATTTATTAGTAAAGTTTAAAACGATAATTAAGCCTTATATGAAAAGTAAATCAAATTAATTAAAAAGAAGACATGTTATCAACCCCATTATTAAATCAAACTAAGCTTACTACTGTGTCTGATTTGTAATAAAACTGTACTGCAACATGCACCCTTTAATAAAGTCAACCCCATTATGCTGGTTGGGCCAGTTACACACAAAGAAATTGACGATGCTTTGTTTGCTATAGATGACTCTAAAGCTCCATGTATTGATGGCTTCAATAGTTTATTCTTCAAGAAAACTTGGCATCTTATTAAGAATAATGTGTATGCTGCTGTGATGTATTTCTCTAAAACTTGTGAGATGATGCCTGCCATTAATTGCATTTTGATTACGCTTGTCCCTAAAGTAGCTCACCCTACTTATGTGATGGAGTATAGACCTATTGCATGTTGTATTGTGCTCTATAAGATCATTGCAAATATCTTAACTAACAGGATGCAGGGTATGATTGGTGAGGTGGTGGATCTTATGCCTGGAAGAAATATTTCTGATAATGTTTTATTAGTGTAACGCCCCGGAAAATACATAATCTTAGTCGGCAGCGGAATCATAACTTAAGCATGTGGGTTATGGCCCACTAATAAAATATTAGCCTAAAATGGTAATTCAACTATACAATTGCTCATCATAAAATAATATTTGTTTATTCATCATACAAAATATCCTAAACCTCATAAAATCATACATAATCTCCTCAACTATATCTCATAATAGCCATACTACAACTGTTCTTCCATACCTAAAACATAAAACTAAACGTCATGAGCCGAGGCTCAGTAACATACTAGCCTAACATCGTAAGAGCATTTCAATTCATTTGTTAGCAAACAGGGAGGAGAGAAATAGTAAAACTATTTCGTAAACATAGCCATTAAATCATAATCATCAAAACATTATCATCATTCTTTATCATGTTCATCATCATATATCTTTTACTTTGGTAACTTGGCTAGTACAACAGAAGGGACGTCTCCCTAAAAACATACAGAAAGGCGGCCACAACATAGGTGACACTTTCGGTACCCACATTTTTAACAGAAAGGCGGTCACAACATAGGTGACTCTTGCGGTGCCCACAGGATACTGCCAAGAACCATCTTTCACTTAACTTTATCATGTTTCGTTTCTTTTACGTATCATAATTACATTACATCATCGTAATCGTAATCAAAAAAACGTAATCTTAATCATAACGTAACCATAATTACATTACATCATCATCATAATCATGAAACGTAATTGTAATCATTAAATGTAATCATAATCATATTTTCATAACATCAAAATCGTCATACTTCATAGCATTAAATCATTTAATAAACATCATTTACATAGCAAACATTTCATATCCCGCACACCATAAATAACATCGCATAAACATCGTATAAAGCATCGTAAAACATAGTTGGAAGGGGAGTGCGGGTGTTAGCAGTAGACGTTACATGAAATCCTGCTTACCAACTTTGATAGCCAGGGGAGGCTTGTAATATCCTTTATTCTTTAATCTAATTAAGAATTGAGTCACGAAGTTCATTACTATTTAATTAGACTTGGACTTTTTTAAAATATTCTTTCATTGGGATTCATAGTACTTATGTCATTACTCGTGTAGGGTCTTTCTAAACATAATAGGCATACTTAGGGTCCGTTTGATTCAACTTATTTTGTCTTATCTTATCTTATCTTATCTTATCTTACCTTATCTTATCTGATCCTATCTTATCTTATCTTATAAGATAGTTTATTGTGTGTGTCTAACATCTTATTTTATCTTAGATTATCTTATCTTATCTTATCTGATCATATCTTATCTTATAAGATCTTATATAAGTTAAAATAAGTTGAACAGAACGGACCCTTAGTCGAGCATGATAATCGTAGTCTTGACTTATTAATCATGTTATTATTCTTAACATCTTTTAAACATAATCTTGACTTACAATAATCCATGTTTAATGACTTGAAATAGGGTTCTCAAATTCTAATTATTTCATTTCCTATACCTTGATTTAAGCGCATATTTAATAAGTTATCACCCCTTTAATAAAACTTACAACATTATAATCCTAATCCTTTATTATGTTACTAAGTGAGCATATTTTAAGCAAACTTATAACATCATAATTCTAACTTCTAATAGGATATATAAACTTAAACTAATGAATAAAAGCTAGTATCGTTATCAAATTATCCGTCCATGTTCAAATATCAATTTCGGCATGATTACTACTAAACTAGAATGATTAATCTAATTACCTAAATTATTACTATCATGAACATACTACAATAGTTGTCAAAAATTCATGATATAGTATGAAGTCATTATATAAACTTAAGGGTTTCTAAAGTTGCATTCACAAATCCAGATTACAAGAATTAGCTTATTTTAACATACTTAGTTTAATACTTAATACAAGATTAGTCCAAACTAGCTAAAGATGTAACTAAACTAAATGGTTTAATTATGACTAACTAGTATTTTCGCCCGGGCGATGCCTCGGTCAGTTACAATAATCAAATATATTAATATTATTCTTAAATTTCATAATTTATTTTGCTACTTTTCCTATTTTTTATGCATTAAGAAATTAAAAAATTCACGTCATGATGTGATAAGTAAAAGAATCTGAAAGGTTTGAGTTTGAAAATAATAGATTAAAAGGAATTGTGGTAAGAGAATATGACATCAACAATCTCTTGTTAGTTACCTAATAAGAGTTTTTGAGATGTATATACTTGTTTAAGTCTTTTTAGTTAAGTATAATTATTATAAGACTTTATCATATTTTATTTGAAACATTAGACAATAAAGCCATAGTGTATTGATGGTTAAGCTCTAATTTTTCATTTCAAAGGTCACGTGTTCGATATCTTGCACTGACACAATATTTATATTTTTTATTGAGGATCGGAGTACACATGCATGAGAAGAGTGCCACGTGGCGCATAGGCTTCCTTAGACACACCTTTTAATATATTTGTATAGATTAATCAGTCCACTTAAGCCCAACTAAGCAAACTACCAATTAAACAAAAATAGCTTAGCTTAAGCAAATCAGATTTTAGGCCCAACAATTAATTGGAAAAATTGCTAAGAATAAGCTAACCTTTGAGCAGTCTGCTTAAAATAAGTCATACTTTTGATTAATTCAGAATAAGTAAAGCTTTTTTGGGTATTTGCTTGTAATAGATTCAGATAACCGGTGACCTGAACAATGGGTAAAATTTTTAATTAATAATTTTTTTTTGCTTTTGTCTAATCTCTCTCCTCTAAACCCTTTTTATCCGTCCTCTCTCACTCCACCACCACAAGACCACCCCACCAGCCACTAACCACCAGAACCCTAGCCCCCACCACCAGCCACTAAAACCCACCTAAAACCCCCTTACCACCCTCGCCCAACCCCAACTCCGGCCCCACCCTTGCCCGACCATCACCCTTGTCCAACCCCTTAATGTTGACCACAATCAGCAACAACTCTCTGAGAAGTCCTACCACCACTGCACCCCACCTTCTCAATGGCCCTAACAACATCAAGACCTTCAACCACTTGTCCAAAAACGTAGTGTTTACCATCAAACCACTCAGTCTTAGCAGTTCAGATGAAAAACACTGCGTTAGCCATGAAAAGAATACCAAGCCCAACGTGTTTCTTCAAGAATATTTCGTCGGCGAATTTATCACCGTAAATTGACTCACCGCCGGTACCATTTCCGGCGGTGAAGTCGCCACCCTAGCACATGAAACTAGGAATGACACGGTGGAAGCATGAGCCCTTGTAGTGGAGGGGTTTACCCTTTCTACCGACGTCTTTTTTGCCGGTGCAAAGTTCCTGAAAATTCTCAGCGGTTTTTGGGGCTCAGTCGGCGAAGAGTTCCATCATGATTCTTCCAGCGGGTGGTTGCCGACTTCCATATCGAAGAAAACTTTTGGGTTTGACATTTTTTATTTGGGGATTTTATTTTGACTTAGGGTATGTTGGGGAGAGTGGAAGCATGGCTGGGTAGGGGGTAGAGGATGGGCATGGAGGTCAAAGAGAGGAGGGAGAAGAAGAAGGGGTTGAGGTTTTTTTAGTTTTTTTTAATTAATATTTACAAATAAATTAAAATTAAAAACTTAAACCAATAAAATGAAGACAAGTGGACATGTTACCTAGTACCTACAATAACAGGTTGTTTACCTGCTGAACCTATTAAAAGCAGATACCTTAAAAATCTTTACTTATTCTAAGTTAAATAAAAGTATGGCTTAATTTAAGCAGATCGCCCAAAGGTTAGCTTATTCTTGACAATTTTTCCCAATTAATTAAGTAGCTTACTAAACAAATCAAATTTTTAAGCCCATCTAAATTCATGTAACAAATTAAACTAAATTGATTTAACTAAACTGATTCGGGTCCAAATTTAAACTAATCTAACAATGGTAACCTTGGGCTTAACTTTTAAATCATAGAATTCAGAATTTAAGAGGGAACTAAGAGGTAGATTTTACCTCTGCTCACTTGGAGCAGCGAAGAACAGAGGCGGAATGGGGTTTGACGAGTACCGGCGAGGCTGCCAAGCACCGACAGGGAGGCGGCGGCGGCGTGCGTCGGAGCAGCGCGCAAGACCGGGCTACGGCAGCAGCAATGCAGAGTAACGAACAGGGGAGGGAATCGAGCAGGGGAGAGCGCGAAGGAAAAAAAAAGGTGCTGGTGGCGCTGCGGTGCGGCGCGGCTGCGGTGAAGGACTAGCGAGGGTTTCTGGTGTTCGGAGGGCGGCGGTGCACCGGAGGTGGTGCGCAGAGTGGTGGTGGTGTGGTGGTGCCGTGAGAGGAGAAGTTTTTGTGATTTTCTTGTTGTTATGAAATTGTGATTTTCATAGCTCTAATTCATGGCTTTTTATAGATGGTGTTTAAGGGAACAAAATGGAGGTGGATTTATGGTGATTGGTGAATTCACATATTGGAGAGCAAGGTAGGGGACAAAAGAGGAGAAAAGGTAGAAGAAGGAATAGGGTGGTCGGGTGTGGTGTCGTGGGATTAGGGAGCTGAACTCAGCTTTATTTCTTCCTCATTTCTTTTCTTTCTATATTTTATTTTATTTCTTTGTAATTTGTTAAACCCATTTCATTACTAATTATGGTAATTCATTAAGTTTTAGTTTTCTTTAACAATACAAAATTCATAATATGATTATTTAGCTATTAATTATTATTGAATAAAATTTTAACCCCTAATAGTAATTATCATTATCCTTTTATTAAACAAATTTAAATTTTCCGGGATATCACAATTAGCTACTGAGCTAATCAAAGGATACACTACTAAGAGTGTATCTCCTAGATGCATGATGAAGGTGGATCTCAAGAAGGCTTATGATTCTATAGAATGGCCATTTCTATCTACTGTTATGGCTGATATTGGGTTCCCTACTCAATTTTGTGTACTGAATGATGGCTTGTGTCAATCCTGTTTCATTTTCTATTTTCGTTAATGGCTTTTGCTGTTAAAAAAGGTTTGAGGCAAGGAGACCCAATGTCTCCTTTCTTATTTGCTCTTAGGATGGAATATCTTTTAAGAAGTCTTGGTAAGCTCAAAACCATTCCTGATTATAATTTCCATCAAAGATGTGAGAGATTATGGATTACTCATCTTATGTTTGCTAGAGCTTATCAGAGCCCCCTCCAGTTGTTGTTTGATGCTTTTAGTAAATTTTCAAGAGCATCAGGGTTGGAAGCAAATTTGGATAAAAGTAATCTCTATGTTGTTGGGGTTGCAGATGATGAGAAGGTTCAATTACAGCAGATTGTTGGTATGCCTTTTGGGAGCTTCCCTTTCAGATACTTGGGAGTGCCTCTCACAACTTGTTAATTTAATGCTTCATGGATTTTAATTATACAGGTGTTATATTTTTATCATGCCAAAAAAGGTCATTAAGGAAATACAGGGCATTTAGGATTTTCCTTTGGACTGATCAGGATGCTCACTCCAAAAGCGCTTATAGCTTAGGAGACTTTGTGTCAAAAGAAAGTTTGTGGTGGTTAGAATGTGAACAACTTGATAAGTTGGAACAAAACTGCCATTGCAAAACACTATTAGGCAGTCTCTCAGAAGCAAGATAGGTTATGGATTAAATGGATCCATACCTATTACATTAAGAGGCAAGATGTAGTAACTAAGGTTATTCCTCAAAGGTTGTCTTGGGCATGAAAAAGATTATTGCAAGCAGAGATCTCTTTGATGAATATAATGCTCATCATTTACTCGAGGGGAATAATTTTGCTATCAAAAAGCTTTACAAGTGTATGCAGGGTGAACAAGAAAAAGTTAACTGGATAAGAATATTGTGCAATAATAAAGCTAGTCCAAAGGCAATATTTATTACTTGGCTTGCTCTTCATAACAGGTTGGCTACTAAAAGCAGGCTTCAATCATGGGGAGTGACTGGTGATAACTTATGTGGTCTCTGTGCTGCTACTGAAGAGATTGTAGCTCATTTGTTCTTTCAGTGTTATGAGACTTGAAGTGTGTGGCAACTTTGCTTATTACAACAGATTGGTGTCAGATATAGTAGGCGTGATTTCAAGGAATAAGTTAAGCTTATTGCTCAAAAAAGCCATAGCAAAGCTCCTCAAGCTCAACATTACACTTTGTTTTTTTTACTGAGGCTTTGTATCAGATCTGGACTTATAGAAATAGCATTGCTTTTGGTGGAGCCGAAACTGATTGTATTGTGCAATGTAAGCAAATCATGTTTAAGGTTGCTTGTAGATGCACATATGATATTAGGAGATTACTTATTGGGTAAATCTGTTGTAAGCAGGGTTAGTAGTCTGGTGCAGCATTAGAGATGGCAATTATCCATGGGTGAGTGGATTATCCACCCACCCGCCCCAAATAAATGGGTGATCACCCGCGGTGAAGCGGGTGATGGATGGATCGGGTGGTGGGTCGGGTCGGATATGTATGATATTTTTTGGACCCATCACCCGCCCTATCACCCGCTCCATCCATCCATCCACTCATATATATATCAAGAAATTTATTTTTTTACTGCCACGTGTAATTTAAGGTAATTAAAAAAATAAATTTTTTTGAGGGTTAAAAAAAGAATACTTATAATTTTTGGTGTGTAATAAGATTGATATTTTGTCGCTTTATTGTTAATCTATGAGACTATGATTAATTTTTCATATATTAATTTCTTTAAAATTGTTAAGTCTAAAAAATAGTTTTTGTTCCTAGTATCACCCGTTTCCCACCCGCTCCACCCGCCCCACCCGCGGTTGATGGGTGGAGCGGATATGGGTGAAATTTTTGGCGGGTGATGGATGGTGTGGATGGAGTTTTGGGTCGCGGGTGATGGGGCGGATGGAGCTCCACCCGACCCATCTCTGATCCATTGCCATCCCTATTCAGCATGCATGTTAGCCAGCATGTAAGGTTTTATTTCTTGGATGCTTGTTGGTTTTGGTGATGTCTTTAGCTAGCACATGAACAATCCATGCTTTCAACCCTTTCTAGAAGGTGGGGAAGCTTGGATGCTGATGCTATTTGCACTAGTAGAATAATTGCTTATTGTTGCGGTTATACCCATACGGAGCAATAAACCACGTCAAAAGAAAAGAAAAAAAAATCGAAAATCAACATATTGCTGCGGTTCTGGGTGGAAACCGCAGCAATAAATGTCAACGGGAGATTTTCTATATTGTTTGACCAGATCTATTGCTGTGGTTTTTTAAAGAAACCACAGTGATAGATGAAAATATTAATATTTTAATCTATTGTTGCGGTTTCTTTAAAGAACAGTAATAATAAAAGGCCCAATATTAAAAAGGCCCAATATTATAGGCGCAACAATGTAGGTAACAAAACCCTAAATCTAACACATGGTCCGCGCCTCCCTCACTCTCACTTCTCCCTCTCTGACTCTCTCAGCAAATCTCCTCCCTCAACCTCACTCCTACTCCTCCCTCTCTCTCATGGCAGATCTCACTAATATCTCTCTCACGCGACCTCTCTTCGCCACCGACGTTCAAGCTTCGCGGTCTCTCTCTCTCACACGACGTCTCTTCATCTCTCTCTCACGCGACGTCTCTTCGTCTCTCACTTCTATTTCACCATGGAAACACGCGAAGGCACCTCGCCGCCACTCGTATCTCATCGGAGAGCTGACCGAAGTTCTCGTCGGAGTTTCTCATTGTTGCTCTCCACTCGTCTCTCATCGACGTTGTATGAAGCTCCATTCGCTTGTTTTCTTTTTTTTTGTTCTTCATCTGGAATGAAGATTACTGTTCTTCTTTCTTGTTTTCATTTTATTCGGTTTAGATGAACAATCATATAACTTTTAATGTATGCTTCAAATTTTGCTTTTAGGTGTTAATCGAGTCATTTCGATACTGAATATGTCGTAAGATCTGGTGGAATTGTTGAATTCTGAATATGCTTCAAAGTTTTCGATTGCTGTTCTTGTTTTCTTTCTTTTTTGTTCTTTTTTTTTTCTCTTTTGTAGTTAGATTTTATTTTTATTTATCAGATCTAACGGCTAGGGTGGTGATATTTTAATTTTTTTTTTGGATTTTCTTCATTTTTTGTTTGTTAAGAATCAATATGATGTTAGGGTTTCTGATTTTTGGTTATTGTTTTTCATATTTTTCTTTTGTATCTTTTTTTTTTAATATATTTTGATTTTTTGTATCTTTTATGTTTTTGTATAAGCATTCTTTGTCATTACTTTCAATTTGTGTGTTTTATTTTCTTCTTGCATTTTTTCCTTTCAAATTTGATGGCAAAGAGTAATTTTTTTTTTACCTGTACTAGTACCTATTGTTGCGGGTCCTGCCCAAAACCGCAGCAATAGGCTTCATTTTTTAATTAAAAAACATACATGTTGCTGCGGTTTTGGGTAGGAACCGCAGCAATAGGTTGCTCTATTGCTGTGGTTTTCTATTGCTGCGGTTTATTGTTGCGCCCTTAATTGCGGCACGAATAAAACCGCAGCAATAGGCCACTTAATGACCGCCGCAATTAGCTTTTATTTTACTAGTGTTGTAGCCTTAGAAGAGTTGTTATGGTTAGGTTGTAATCTCTTTTTTGGTTTTCAATAAAAACTTTGAATTGCCAAAAAAAATAAAATTATCATCGAATTCGAAGCATAAATGATGGTGAAAGGCCAATGAAAAAAAAGAAATAAGATGATATAAAAATGAAAATGCTAAAATGAATGAAATTCCTAGAGTAACATAAACTCGATGGGAAAAGACATAAATAGCTTAGGGTAAGGACTCTCTGACTCAACCTAGATATTCGAAAATTAAAGACTAAGCCTGTTGAATTGTTGATACAATGCACAAAGGGGTTGTTGGTGATGTTGATGGTCGTTGTAGGAAGTATTAAAAGATTGTCGTCATCAACCATATTTTGCAGTGCATTGAAGGGATCCAACACTAGATGTCAGATGGAATTTGCAGTAGAAGTTTAGGTTTCACCTTTTGGATTTTTATTTTAGGTATAGGGATCGGAGTAGATCCTGCAGAAGTGATCGCGCCTCTATTGTGAAGGCGGACAAAAGTAATCTCATGACTCTAAATGAAGTCGGGGTGGTGATAGTGCGTTTGATGAGCTTTAAAGTGGGCTAAACTTTTTTTTATTATTAGACGTTCCTAAGTTGTAATTTCTTGACCGGTCCTGAACATAATCGAGCGGACCTCACTTGTAAGTTTCTGAAAATGAATTTCGAAATGTGAAATGAAAATGAGATAGATGGTTTGGAAATGGAAAATGACAAATGATTATGAGATGGATGGTTTGAAAATTATGTGGATTATGGACTGGGATGGGCTTGACCATGAAGAAGACATATGCCTAACTATATGCAAATACATACATGGACTCGGACTATGCAAGCGGGAATGGTCTTAATGACGAGGGCTTTGGTGATGATAAGGAATGCTAGACTTTGAACTTACGGGTGAGTAAGTATACTCAACAGTTAGGAAGAATGGACATTAAAGGAGACTAGACTTTGAACTTGACATAAGGCAAGCAGGCTAGACAACTAGACTTTGAACTTATATTTAGAGTAAGCAGGCTAGAAAACTAGACTTTGGAACTTACATCAGACTAAGTAGGCTAGACTCATAATTGCCTATGTGGTCTTAACTCTTAAGGAATGTTAGCTTCGCTAGAATTAGGGGTTGTCGTTATTGTCTAATGGATGAGTAGCTTTGCTAAAATTGAGGATTTGGGTTGTTATGGATTTAACGGAGGACCAATTGCGCTATACTTAAGGGATTTGGGCCATTATGGACTTAGGAAGGAGTAGTTTTGCTAAACTCGAGGACTAGGCCATTATAGACTTAGGGAGTAGTTGGACTTGACTAGGTTCTACCTGGAGATGCAAACTAGACCTAGGATATAAACTAGACCTAAATGGACCTAAGTTTGGACTTGGACTGGGATTAGTGTAACACTCCGTCCTTTAATAAACACAATATAGTGAAAATAAAACATTTTACTTAAGAAATGGCGATAGCGGAAATATCGCTTGACGGAAATGTGACTCTAAATAAAGGTTAAAATTAAACTAAATAAAAATAAAACCCAATTAAGATAATCCAAAAATTCGTGGTGTTACAATTAGCATATAGGTCTGACTTAGACTCGGAGATGCACATGGGCTTGACTTTGAAAATGGACTAGGTTTGGACTTAGATAGGAATGGCGTGGGATTAGACTTAGATTGGGCCTAAGATGGAATCTAATGCAAGTGGACCTAATATGAATGCATGGACTCAAATGGGCCTAATATGAATGTATGGACTCAAGCGTAGATGGGCATAGGTTGAATTCAAATGGACTCTAATGCACATGGGCCTGAAATGAATGCAAATGTATAGGGATTGGATTAAGAAATTTTGTTAATTGACTGAATGGAGTGGACTAGGCTTAGAATTTTTAAAATTCATTTTTGAAAGGGACCCCTTTGTATTTATCTTTTATTGGAAAAGATGTTGGATTAAATTTGAAAAGAATATTTTTAATTTGTGGTATGATGATGATTAATAAATGTTTTCGGAAAAGATAGAATAAAAGAGTGTGTAGACTTGATTTTGAAAAAAAAATATGTTTTTGAAAAAGATGGAATATGATAGGGTAGGTATGATTAGGAAAATTAGTTGGATAGAAGGGATAAGATGAGAGGACGTAGAAATGCATGACGACTCTAACTCCGATCACTTATCTAGATGCACTTTTTAGGATAGACTCAACCTTAGGTGATATGCATAACAAGATTATTGATTATTATCTTTGAATTAGGTGAGTTTTTTTTGAAAAATATGACCTAAAAAGTGATCATAGATGATAATGCAAAGATAGATAGAAATCTGTCAAATAAACCGACGAAAACGAACCGCGAAACTGGAACGTCGCTTGCGCCACATGCAAAGGTATTGCGCGCCACACAAAGGGAGTGCACGCCAAGCAAAGGAAGTGTGCGCCACGCAAAGGACTGTGTGCTACGTAATAGACTGTGGGTAACGCATTGCCGTCGCGTAATACACAAGCTTTGTGCGCTTAGTGCTGCTGGTGCGCCTAACGCTCTAGGCTTGCGTTTGGCACATCGGTTTTGCGGAGCAGTTTTTGCGCTTCGTCGATGTATTAGTCGTTTTTCGATGATTTCTAGCCTAATTCGAGGGAAATGCATGTTGAACATAGAAAACAGGCAATCAATAATGTCATACAGCCAAGAATAGTATGCAGTTCTCATTCTAGAGTCAAGATTTGTGTTTAAAACTATATATGGTCAGGTTTAAGTTAAGGCTGAAAAGGGTTCATGACTAAGAGATTTATCCCATGCTTCGTACCTTTGCTTAAAAAGGTGGCCAAGTGTAAGACGCACTCCACTTCTTATGCCAGGAACAAGAGAGCAATGTCATGGTTGGGTAGGTTTGCTTATGACTAAGAATCTAATATCCAACACTATCGCTCAGGAAGCTATCGGAAGGACAAAGCACAAACCCCCCCTGGGGTGACCTCACGTATAAAACATGCGCTAATGAGGCAGGGACGATTGTCCTTATAGTGGCCTAAATTAGTAGCCATGCATGTGCAAAACAGTATGTCATTCAAAAGCATACAATGAGAAGTGAATCGTATTTTTCAAGTTTCACATACTCATTTAAAAAATTAATTTTTTATTAAAATCCTCTCTATTGGAGTCGCCAAATTGTAGGCGTGTTTTTATTGCCTACGCAGGATGAGCGCGTATTTGACTTTTTCATTGTAAAGGTTTTGTTTTGAAATAAGTTAAAGAAGTCGCCAACAAGTATTTAAAGGAAGGCTCATAAACCTAATTGGATATTGGGAAACCTAAGGATAACTTTGGGACTTATCCAATGTAGGTTTCCCCGTCATGACTCCATTAATGGTCAATGAACCATAGATTGGGTTCGGAGGTGAGGGTACGAATAAGATCAGGAATCAGATTCGCCGGTTGATGACCTCAACTTAATATCGATTCATGTCAAGATTTATGCAAATAAACAATCACATAATTTTTTAATGTAATCTAAATTTAATCTATGTCGATTCATTAAACAAACAAAAGAATAATTTTGGGTGACATGTTATTATGCAATCAAATTAATAGGATCCCCATCAGATTGTCCAATTATCTTATTAGTCGTTAGAATAGTTCTTTAGGTCTTGATTAGCATTAATAATCATGTGAGGTGATGAAAGCATTAAAACATACAACATGCAAATGAATAATCATGAATAATATAGATAAAATAAATATAAAAAGAAAAGGTTTAGAGAAGAATGTACAAGCACGCGTGAATTCCTTTAAGAGCTACATTGTGACAAGTAAATTGTTAGTAACAAAGGAATTAAATTGGAATTGACCCTCAGAATTTATACCTTTGTTGGCTGGGTCTTATGCAACGATCTTCAGGATGAGCAATTTTGAAACTTGAATGAATTTGAATGGAGTTTAAACGTGTTTGTAGAGAATTTGAGTTTTTGAATGTATTTAAGTATAGGAGAGTATGTGTAGAAGTCGTAGGAAAAAGTGTTGTAAAACCGTGTGAATATGGTAGGAAGGCGTGTGGAAAATCGTCCGAATAAGTCAGCCGTTTGTAGGAAAAGGAATCCGAAAACGAAATGATACTAGTAGAATAATTGCTTATTGCTGCGGTTTTACCCATACGCAGCAATAAACCACGTCAAAAGAAAAGGAAGAATCAAAAATCAATCTATTGTTGCGGTTGTGGGTGGAAACTGCAGCAATAAACGTCAACGAGAATTTTTCAAAATTATTTGACTGGTTTGACCATATCTATTGTTGTGGTTCCCACAAAGAACCGCATCAATAGATTAAAATATAATTTTTTATTAATATTAAAATCTATTGCTGCGGTTTTTAAGAAGAACCGCAGCAATATCCCTCCCTTTTTTTAAATATGACATACTTATAACTTAGGGTTTCCTCCTTCAATTATGACAGCAATATCGTCGTCTCCATTCACTCCTTTCTCCTTCCCTCTTTTCAATCCCTTCACAATCTCTCTCTCCTCCAAATCACGATCTTCCTCCCTCTACAATCTCTCTCTCCTCGAAATCTCGAGCTTCCTCGCACTTTTGATGCAAATCGAGCTTCCTCCCACTTTTGATGCAAATCGAGCTTCCTCCCTCTACAATCTCTCTCTCCTCCTTCAATTTCGAGCTTCCTCTCTCTTTAATCTCAAGCGACTCGACGGCATTGCAGACCTTCGACTCGACGGCATTCTCTTTCTCTCTCCTCTCGTCATCGCACACCGGTAACTCCACGACATTCCAGATCGACTGACTTCGCTACGAAATCGCAGACCTCCACCATTTTCGGGCATCCGCGACCTCACTTCGGCGCGATTTTCATCACCTCGCTGAACACCGACGTGATTCCTCGGCGGCGGGACTGACTTCGCTCGCTCTCCCCCTATCTCGGCGGCGCAATAAATATGATGTTAGGTTTTAGTTTTTTTTTTTCTTAGATCTGATTTTCATCATCTTTTTTTTTCTTGTAAGTTGGTTATAATTTTTACTTAGATTTTTTTAGGAGATTTTACTTAGATCTGATGTTAAGAGTTTCGATTTTTTCATTTGTTTTTTTAGAATGAACTTGATGCCATGTTAAGTCACTATTGCCGAATGAATGTGATGTTAGATTAATTTATTGTGAATGAATGTGATGTTTGTTTTTTTATGTTGGTTTCATTTCGAGTTTAGTTTCTGTTTCAAGATCTGATGCTCATTTCATCTCTGCGAATTTGGTGGATAGTGAATGGGTTAATTGCTAGGTTTTATCTTTCAAATTTGATGGCAAAATGCAAAAAAAGAAGTACCTATTGCTGCGGTTTTGGGCAACAACCGCAGCAATAAGTCAAACCTATTGCTGCGGTTCTTGAACCACAACAATATATTTTGCATATTGCTGCGCCTTGATTTGCGGCGGCACGAAATCCGCAGCAATAGGCCACTTAGAAACCGCCGCAATTAACAATTATTCTACTAGTGCGAAGAGATAATAAATGTAATACCCCGATTCTTAAGAGCGTTTATTTAGTGTTAATTATAATTAAGCTAATTATAATTATAATATTCTTATTTTATTTGGGTTAGAGTATGAATATTTATTTTTGTCGTGTTTGTAATATCTTTATTTGTTTCATTTTATGAGATAATTGTTATTATATATTTTGGATTTTATTTATTTAAAACTAGTTGAGCGGTATTTGGCCGATTACGAAAGCAAAGTCGATTTTTCTTTCTTTCATTTATTTATGTCGGTTTGTATGAAGACCCAAACCCCCCCCCCCCAATCCTCTCTCTTCCCAATTTTTCCTCACCTGAGGAAACCCCATTTCTCTCTCTCCCGTGAAAAACCCCCCCACACCTCTCTCTCTTCCTCTCGCGCCTGTGAACTCTCGCCGCCGTCCTACCGACGCCCAGCTGATGAGTGATATTTATATCACTCTAAACCCCTTATTTATCCCTATATTTAACCTTTCTTTTCTATTTTACCCCTTTTATACTTTTGTTTTGCTTAAATTGCCCCTTTTTTGTTTTACTAGTTTTTTTTAGATATGTGTCTTTGTTTTACTTTTCGAGTTACTTTTTACATTGTTTTCTTGGATCTTTGTAGGTCCAATTGAAATATTCTTTTAATTTCACCTATAAAAGCCAAAGGAATGCACAAATGAAGAGTAAAGCATGAATAATGAAAGGACAAGGGCAAATGGGAGTTGAAGAAGCAAAGTTCACAACATGGTCCACTTTGAACGACCATATGTTCCAGACCACACATAATTTTGCACTGATTCAAATTGGAGATTAAAATTTGGCTCGTTATCTTTCCCACGACAGGTCACATGCTTGATTTGGATTAAAAACGAGAAAGTTATGGCCATTTGAAGTTGAGTTGTTTGCCCAGTTTTCTTAGGAGCGTCCGCTCCCTTTTTCAATGGAGCGCCCGCTCCATGATCGCTCAAACTTCCTACCTTGTTTAGTTTACGTAGGAGCGCCCGCTCCTTTCAAATTTTTCGGACAACTCTGTTTTTTTCGCGACTCATTAATGATGTTATCAAAGCATGTATTATGCAGTATAGTTGTACTTATAAATAGGACATATCCCTAATTTATGGGGGAGACCCGAGTTGAGGGAGGATTAACCTCTATTAGTCTTAGATTAGGATTTTAAGTGAGAGAAAGTCTCAAAATCTAGAGAGAGAAAGTGAGAAAATCAATGAAAAATGGAGGATTTTGGATAATTATCTAGTGATAAGAAGATTTGAAGTTTTCTTTTCATCTATCAATGATAATTTCTTACTCTCTCTCTCCTCTTTTATTGCTTTATTTTAATTGTTTTTCTTAGATTAGTTATTCATGATTAGTTTAATTATTTATGGTTTATTTTGTTTAGTTTAATGTTAGATTAATGTTTAGTATCATGTTATTAGTTGGTAATTTCTCTTAGTTTATAATTTATTATGATTTGTGAGTAGTTATTTCTATGGGAAGGATTTGAAGCCATTGATGAGTTCATGAACCTCTAAATCCAATATTGGGTTTGACTTGGGGTAATTTTAGTTAATTGATTTAGCATTATCATGAATATTTGTGTGATTGGCCACCATATGAGCATAATTTAGGTACCCTTAGTGAAGGATCGAGAGATGAAGTTAAGGGGTTGCCTCAAATCGAATATTAGGCTTGAAGGACCATGAGAATAGGGACTACCTAGCCTAGGGGACTTAGTTTACTTGTTTATGTTTATCATGTTTATGGATATGCTTGGTTGAATGCCTTAGCTATGAGAATAAGTCTTCGGTAAGAGACTAGGCCAATCTAGCTAACTCGAGAGAGTGGTTAGAGTACCAATGGATGAATAATTCCCCTAAATTGATCCTCATTGTTGATTCCCATTGTGATTGTTTGGTTTGTGAATAAGTTGATTGGTGGATACCTCTTTCCAAAGTCATTTTTCTTATTATCTTTTCATCTATAAATCTTTAAAAACATAGACTTAACTTAGCTTATCATAAATCGACACTTATTGGTGCTTTCCTTAGCCCTTGTGGATTCGACCCTTTACTTGCCCTATATTGGGTAGTTTAGGTATCTTTGACGTGTTTACAACAAGCGCGTCAAATTTTGACGCCGTTGCCGGGGACTTCGGCTTGCATTGATTCGTGTTGATTAGATGAGTCTAGGCTATTTGTGAACATTCTTTTTTTTTTTTTTTTTTTTTGTTTTTAGAAAAAAAAAATCTCAAAAAATGGCAAGTACTTCTTTTTCTCAATATGACAATGAATCCTTTTGGGCATACTTTGATAGGCTTGGGGAGTTTATAAAGTTCCATGGCTATGATATTGGGGAAGCTTGTGAGATTACATATTGGGGACTAAATGAGCATACTAGAGGAGTTGTTGAAAATATGTTGAACGGTGACTTTCGAGCGACATCTTCGGATGAAGCTTGAGGTGGTTAGCTAGGGACACTTATGATTCCGATTTTTATGCAAATTGTCATAATTCCTCTAATGCATGTTGGCATTAATTTCTTTGATGAGTTAAATGTTCCCACTAGTGAACCTATTATGCATGATAATATTCCATCATATGTTTGTTGTAATGAGGTTGACTCCAATGTTGATGATATTCATGCTACTTCTCTATTTTCATCAAATTTGTTCATGAATTTCAATGATGTGCCACATGTCACCAAGATTGATTCTCATATGCTTGATTGTGATCCCTCCCCCAAAAATGATTTTCAAGGTTCCTTGAATTACGAATCATCGAAATCTGAATTGGAGCTTACTCTTGAGCGATATCTTAATGGGGCAAATTCTTGTGCTAATTATGAGCCTATCCCTAAATTTGACCCCAGACCCATTGAAGATCTCTTTTTATAATTAAAAAGTGGTTTGAATTTGCTTAGGGAAAATTGGGGTTGCAAAAATGATATTCTCAAGTTTGATTATATTGATTCGAGGTATGTTGAAAATGAAAATCAATTGGAAAAGTCCCAAGATCTTGATGATGGTTTTTGGAGTAGTGACGATGAGGGGTATGTTTTTGAGGAGAAAAGGCCTATTATTGAGGATATTGTTGAAAGTAAGGATATTTATGAGTCTATACATTCCATTTTGAGTCTCATGTGTCTACCTCTAGCGTATTGGACATTACTCTCCCTCGTTGTGCTTTACAACACTCATCCTCTCCTACCCATTCTATCGTGAGTGAAGATCTTGGTCAATTTGAAAGTGAGATACCTCATTTGGTGGTCGGTGATGATTTTGAAGTTTTGAAGGATAATGAAGATGTGCTTGAGGGGAACTCATTGATGGAAGAAGTCTTCCCTCTTAAGTCTTGTGGTGTGAGTGAAGTGGTTGGTGAAACCCTTATTTCTATCCCTTCCCCTCATATACCATTTACAAGAAGGATTGACCTTATTCCATCTACTCTCATTTCATATCCATTCTCATCTCTCAAAACTCCACCTCTTGATGAATTTCTTGCCTCTTTTGACCTTGAGGGCCCCGGTCGTTTATTATTGAGGAGAAGAGTGAGTTTGCCACCAAAAAAGATTTTGTTGAGGAGAGTTTGCTATCTTATTCATCTTTTTCTTCTTATTTTGATTCTTGTTTTTCTTACTTCTTTGTTTTTCCTTTTAATCCTTCTAATTTTTGGCATCCCTCTCCTCATTTGCATGGAGTTGCATTGCACTTTATGCACACTTTTCATTTTGTCATTGCATACTTAATAAGAATGGAATTGTGTGCTAGTGCATTTGACAAACTCTTGCGATCTTTGAATTGCTATTTACTAGAAAGGTCAAGCTTAGGACCTTAAATAAGCCTTTCCCAGGATTACTCTCAAAGCGTCTAGCCTGCTAACCCGGGTCGGGTTGACCTGTGCAATGTTCCGGTCCGGTAGGGCAATTCATCTTATCAATCCAAAAAAAAGAAAATACTATAAGAAATTTATGAAATTTTATATTTTTTTACATATCTTCTTTGAATCAAAATCTATG
This sequence comes from Beta corolliflora, assembly GCA_947648045.1. Classification (NCBI taxonomy): domain Eukaryota; kingdom Viridiplantae; phylum Streptophyta; class Magnoliopsida; order Caryophyllales; family Amaranthaceae; genus Beta; species Beta corolliflora. The sequence continues at coordinate 405,119 of CANSZD010001984.1, forward strand.
TAGTCATAGTAGATAATAAATATCAATGATATTATTTGTCTTACTTGAAACCAATTATTGTTGGTAATCGATCTATTTCTCTAAATTCTTTGAAATAGAATTATAAAATATAATAATGGTAAATGCTGTATAAATGTATAATCATTATTATCAAAAGAACAAAAGTATGCTTCAGTGAAATACACAATATCCAACATTATTAGCTCATTTATCAATCTATCGGAGCATAATTGTGAACATAGTAAGCTCAAAGTAATTATATTTTCATTTGGAGATTTACTAGTCAGAAAGGTACGACGATGTGGAGTGGAAGAAGATAAGGGGATCCCATACCATAAGGAAATTCTAGCTATTTAAAATGAAAACTAGGTTTTGTAGCACTTACATAGAAAGAAAGAACCATTACAGATACAAGTATTAAATTATCACTAATGAATAATATGTTAGAGACCAAGTTGACCAGCGCTTGCAAGTAGGGTTGGCAATAGGTTGGAGATGAGGCGAGTGGACCTCAACCTGCCCTATCACCCGCGAACCAAATTCCCATCCACACCATCCATCACCCGCCAAAAATTCCACACATATCAACCCCATCCATCAATCGCGGATGAGGCGGGTGAGAAATGGATGATACTAGAAAAAGATGTTTACATACTTAACAATTTACAAAAATTAATTAATTAAAATTTAGCCATCTACTTACAATAAAATGACTATTATTATATACTATTATTTATTAGTATTTATTAGTATATTATATATATATACATGGGTGGATGGATGGAGCGGGTGATGGATCAAAAAGTCTCACTCCATATCTGACTCGCCCTGCCACCCGCCTTATTATGGATTTTCACCCATTTATCTGGGAGGGCGGGTAGATAATCCACTCATACGTAGATAATTGTCAGCTCTAATTGTAAGGGGGAAATTTTGGTGGAAGGAGGGCCTCCAAGGCGAACCTTGATTTGCCGGCGGTGGTTCAAATAGTTATAGAAAAGGCAACTAGTTTTTAGGCCTGGGCTATGCCCGAGTAATTATGATTTTTATTTATTAATATTTTATATTAAAATTTTAACACCGAACATTACTTGGTTCAGTGGTTAAGACTTGAGAATGTAAGTTCGAAGTCGTGGGATCAAATCTAGGATTGCGCCACGTGACATAGTTATTTGTTTCGAAACGCCTTATAATCAATCAATATATATATATATATAAAGGAGGAACTTTTCGGGAGCTTAGATAGCTCCTTAAGATTTCGAGCTCATAGAGCGCGCGACGTAGGATTGCCACGTCATCAATTTATATTTTTATTTTTTTACAAAAATAAAGTTCTAGATGATTTAAACACATATAAAGAGATTTGGATAAGCGAAAATTAGAGTTTGAATTTGAATCAACAACCTAAATTATTATATCATGAAAATTGTGTATAACTTTTGCTACATAATTCGGAATATTATAATTTTTATATCATTGGAGAGCATTCGAAATATGCTTCGAAATAAGATCCATTTACAATATAGTTGTACAACTTATGAAATATAGAGCGCCATGTAGGATTGTCATGTCATCAATTTCTCTTTTTATTTTTTTCTAAAAATAGAGTTCTACATAGATTTAAATACATATAAGGAGTCTTGGATAAGCAAAATTTAGAGTTTCGTTTTGAATGAACAACCTAAATTTTTATATTATGTAAATTGTGTATAACTTTTGCTACCTAATTTAGAATATTATAATTTTTGTACCATTAAATAGTGCTCGAAATATGCTTTGAAATAAGATCCATTTACAATATAGTTCTACAAATTATGAAATAGAGAGCGCCACTTAAGATTGCCATGTCATTAGTTTTTTTAAAATATATTTCGAGCTCATAGAGCGCGCCACGTAGGATTGCCACATCATCAATTTATATTTATATTTTTTACAACAATAGAGTTCTAGATGATTTAAATACGTATAAAGAGATTTGGATAAGCGAAAATTAGAGTTTGGATTTGAATCAACAACCTAAATTATTATATTATGAAAATTGTGTATAACTTTTGCTACATAATTCGGAATATTATAATTTTTGTACCATTGGAGTGCATTCGAAATATGCTTCGAAATAAGATCCATTTACAATATAGTTGTACAACTTATGAAATATAGAGCGCCATGTAGGATTGTCATGTCATCAATTTTTATTTTTATTTTTTTTCTAAAAATAGAGTTCTACATATATTTAAATACATATAAGGAGTCTTGGATAAGCAAAAATTAGAGTTTCGTTTTGAATGAACAACCTAAATTATTATATTATGTAAATTGTGTATAACTTTTGCTACCTAATTTAGAATATTATAATTTTTGTACCATTAAATAGTGCTCGAAATATGCTTTGAAATAAGATCCATTTACAATATAGTTCTACAATTTATGAAATAGAGAGCGCCACTTAAGATTGTCATGTCATTTAGTTTTTTTTGTCCTGCATCTATTAAATTATTACCCTCTACTTTCTTAAAGTATCATTCGCGTATTATTCATGTTAAAACTGTATTAGCTATTGTTAGTCATACCTGTTATTGGGATACCATTTAATAATAGACTTAGCTACAATATTCAATTGAATATTAAAAATTATAAAATTTATATATCAAAATAACAAATCTAGAAATTATAGTATAATGACAAATACTTTCTCCGTTTTTTTTTCTACTTCAACAATTGGTTTGGATATGGTTTTTAAGGAAATAAAAAATGGGTAGTTTAAAGATGTATGCACCTCTTTAGTTAACTAGAATATGGGACAAATAAATCCTTATTAAAGTAAACGCAACTTTATAAGGCAATTCGGGTTATTAATGATGGTTTTATTAACATAAAGTAAAGGTAATATTGTCAACTGTAGTTTCTTTTTTTACCAAAAGTGGAATGGACTCAAATGATGAAACTATCTAAAGTGGTAATTGTTGTAATAGAAAAAGAACGGAGGAAGTATGTAAATACAATGATCTTGGAAAATCTCATTTTACAACAACACAAAATCAACAATAATATTAACAAAAAATATACAATAAAATAAAATAAACAACAACTCGTGCAACGCACGGGCTTCAAACCTAGTCTATATTATATAAGGAAACAAATGGGGGACACCAAAATAACGAAAAAAAGGAAAAAAAAAACAAAAAAATAGGGGATAACTAAAGGAGAACAATTTATTGAAAAACAAAATGCAAAAACAATTCTTTTACTCAATTAATTTTATTTTATATACGCTTTCGCACGCATTGCGTGCATATAAGACTAGTATATTAGTAAGATGCTAACGGTCAACGGATACAGCCTACTGCTAAGGCTACCAGCCTACAGGGAAAAAAATGAAAGACGAAACATAACTCTCCAAATTCCAATTCGTAGAATTTGCTGCGATTACAAGTGAAATCCCACTCTCTTTCTACAGATCACAGATTAGATTTTTTCCAGTCTTCTTTTCTATCTAATAAGTTCGATTTCCAGCATCAATTAAAGTTACTTTTGGGGGAAATAAATTGAAGAATTATTTCGACGATTCCAAAATAATTGAAGGTCTGTTTTGGACTAATTTTCCTATATATTGTAAGTTATAAGATTTAACGTTTGTAGTTTAGCCTTAATTATTTGAATAAGAAATTTTCAATTTAATTCACTAGTATAAGATGTTTGTTCAAACTTTTTAAAAAAAAATACAGATTTTGGGGGTTCAACTGAATGTGAAATAAGTTAATAATTTCCTGGGTAAGTTTAAAAACAAGTGTTTGGCGGAGTAAATAATTTATCAATAATTTGACTGAATATCGCAGACAACCATGACCCGGCAGAGAAACAGAAGTTCCACAGAACCAATAAATTCCCATGGCAGTGAAGAAACTGCCAGTTCATGTAATAATGCTGCTTCTGGGTTCGAGGCAATGCTTCGTTTACGGAGTGCGAAAAGGTCGTCTTATACAATGCTGGCGTTGTGTGCATTGATTATGTATTGCTGTTGGAGTGTTTATCATTATCAGTATGAGAACTTACCACTGCCTCAAAGTGCTGAGCAGGCGGGGAAACGAGGGTTTTCGGAGATAGAGGCTATGAAACATGTCAACGCGTTGGCGGAGTTGGGTCCGCATTCTGTTGGTTCAGATGCTCTTGATCTTGCTGTGCAGGTTTGTTGTCTTTGTTTTGATGTATGCACTTTATTACGCTTGACAAAGCTGCGATTGTAATGGTAATTTACTGTTTGTTCTCTCGAAGATGATAATGTTTGGTAGTAAGGCAAATGTGGCAAATTTTGCTTGATGCAAGTATGTGATGTGTAAGTGATGAGGATTCGAAGGCACCAACTTTGGAGGAACCAATCACCTTGGTCATGGATGTGATGGGGACTGGGGTTCAATTTGTTTGCGTCCAAGCAAGAGTTTCTCGCCTGTGTCACTTGGCTAAGTGGTGTGGTTTAGTTAGTCTTGCTTAGTATACTATCTTTTATTGCTTTCTTAGTGAATAAGATCATGGTTTTTACCTAACTCTTAAACTTGGGATTTTTACATGATCAAAGTCGTGTTGTTAGTTGTTAATTGGGGTTAGATAGTTGTTTCCTTGTAGCTTGGCACGCCTAAGATAGCTCAATAAGGTTTACTTTGGCGGCAAGCATAGGTCGCTTGCTAAAGTTGTTTTTGTTTCCTAAACCTGGTTAGAGTTGGCGACAAGGTGTTTAGATTTCTGGTAAGTTTCCTAATTCTAAAAGGAAACTAACTCTATCTTTTTGATTATATATATATATAGCACACCTATCATAATAAAAAATAAGATTTGAGATTGAGTATTGACTTTTAGTCGTTTTGATGAGCATTTGCTGTTAGTGGTAGAAATGATAAACCAAATACATAACCAAGATTTGTGTGGGAGATGTATCGTGGCCACAAAATCCGACCTTGAACAGCGACTTCAAGGAATTAATCTATCCTTTTTTTATTGTTTTTCGTTTTATAAATAAAAGGCAAAATTGGCCTCAACACCACAAACTATGACGTGGGTTCACTGAGAACCACCAACTTTGACTAGTAGCCAAAACACCACAAATTATTGGCCTTGGTGCAGCGAGTGTTATAAATGGCGGAGCTAACTTTTTTATCGGCGGCGGGGAATCCATACTAATTTCTTTTTCCATTTTCCCCCTTTTCTTTAATTATCCTATATTTTCATTAATTGGAAGCCTAGTGAGCATGTGTGGAGAAAAGTTAGCTTTGGCGTCGTTTATGACACTTGCTGCACACCCAACCAATTGTTTGTGGTGTTTTGGCTACTAGTGGCAACTAGTCAAAGTTGGTGGCACTGGGTGCACCTGCGCCATAGTTGTGGTGTTGAGGCCAATTTTGCCTAAAGTAAAAGCACCAAAAATAACGTTCTTTAGATTCATATCAGTATGCAACTCATGTGCTTTTATGTGATGAGTGACTTTATCTTGATGTGCTTTCATGTCATTATAGTGCTGCCAGCTCACCTGTTATGACTAGGAGTTGAAAATATGATTGAAAACTCCACCATTGCACCCCCAACACACAACCGGAAGCGTAGGAACCTTCTTTGTCTCTTATGGCCTATTTAGTAGGGAGTAGTATATGGTGATAATGGTAATATTTTGTAGTTTAATTTTATAAGAAAATGTCATGTAATATCCTCGATGATGAAATTTCATCCCCAAGCATCTGTTTATCTTCATAACCTTTTATTGGCACTCAATACCGCCTTCCCAAGTGGTAATAGATTGTAATAAAATTTAGGGGAAAATTAGATGTTTTCAGGTGAAGCACCATTACCATGGATGTTGGTATGCAAATTCCCTTGCAAACTTACACTTATATGGATTATCATTACCACCATTTATAGTCGATTATCAAACGGGTTGTTAGAGTCTTTTTGCATATTTTTTTATAATACCAGGATTTATTTCTTATTGAATTCCTAACCAACTAATTGTAGATGTTTATATAATTTTGTCATTCTACTTGATGATGCCTTGTTACAAGCTGTGATTTTGTTTCAATAAAAGCGTCTTTAAGGAGGACTTTGGTCAAGGAGACAAGAGTGAATTAGACTGCAATAATTCTCATATGAAGAACATTGGGGCTTTGAAGTTTGTCTCTTGGTTTCTGGTCAAATCTTTCACTTTTTCGTCTCAAGCCCTTATGCTGTTCATGATTTCTGATTGCAATCTTACAAGATATTTGCTCCAGAACTTGTCGCGATGTCACTTAGTTGTTTTGGCTGTTTTATGTCTTCTGTTGATTTCATATTCCACACTCGAGAAGTCTCTTCTCTTTGATTTTTGTGACTTGCATCTGTCTTGGGTGATCCATGTGTGTCAGGTTATTGTGCTATTGATTCATTGATTGTAATCTCCCTGGACGTCTCATTAATAATTCCTTTTCCTTTTGGACAGTATGTGCAGCGCACTGTGGAAAAAATAAAAAACACATCTCACTGGGAGGTTGATGTTGAGGTGGAGAAATTTCATGTCAAAGCTGGTGCAAATCATCTAAATGATGGCTTATTTGTTGGGAAGACACTTATTTATGCTGATCTGAATCATATTATCTTGCGGATCACACCCAAATATGAATCTGAAGCAAAGCAGAACTCTGTTCTGGTCTCATCCCACATCGATACTGTTTTCTCTACGTACGTATGTGATTATGATACCTTTCAGTATTGTTTTTACTTTGTCTGTGATAGCGACTTGGGTCAAGCTTCTGAGATAGAGTTTAGTGGGTCGCCGTATCGTGTTAAAAAAAACTCTTATCTATGCATATCTGATAGACTAGCGCCTGGATCTGTGTTTCAAGTGGTTTAGTGGACTGTATGGAGTTCATTAGAAGCTAATAATTAGCTTTTTGGTGGTTGGACAGTAGCATTTTTTTCTTTATCCATCTTTACATCCTTCCATATTTTCCTTTAATGTTGCACTGAATTTATTTGCTAATCAGCTTCTGGAACCAATATATTACTGATAAACACTTGACAACTTTTAGCTAATGGAATCACTAGTACCAATACAGCCTAATTCTTTATGAAAAAGCTAAGTTTCGTATACATATTGTGTATTTATCTAGTTTTGAACTTTGTTGTGCTAACTAGATGTTAGTTTGACACTTTATGGGATACAGTTTTTGGATTTTTGACCATGGGCCTTTAGTAAAATGCATGTTATGCATTATGAGTTGACCTTGTTTATCTATTATAATCCGGGCTTCTAGCTAGCCGCAGTTCTTGTATGAATGATAAAGTGAATAGTGGGAACATGCTGTATTGGTTGTCTCCTGACTGCATTGGAAGATAAATTACTGTTTTTTCTTTTGGATGGGCTGTTTTTTTTTTTTTTTCACGACTCCTGATTCTAGATCTGAAGATTTCTAGTTGGTTATTACCAAGCCTGTGCCATCATGCTATTCTGGTACAATCAAGATTTGTTTTTTTATCAGAAGAATAATTAGATTACACGTTAAACAACATTACAGAAGTATATACCACTTTGAGTTATCTATAGCTGATGTATAACTAGTCATCTTCAAAATTCCTGAGCCAGCCATGGCTGACAACATGTTTTGAGTTTGTTGTGCCTATTCTGCTGCAGTTATTCTTTTCTATCACTGTATCTCCATCCCTATCTGCTTAAAATTGCTTTTCTTTTAGGGGAGGAGCTGGTGATTGCAGTTCATGTGTTGCGGTCATGTTAGAGCTTGCAAGAGGAGTCTCACACTGGGCTCATGGTTTCAAGAGCTCTGTCATTTTCTTGTTTAATACGGGTGAGGAGGAGGGTCTAAACGGTGCTCATAGCTTCATTACCCAGGTATCATTCATATGTTCATGCTCAAGGGGAGAGCACTCTCTTTTCATGGAAAATTTGTTATATAATTTATTCTCCTCATTTCTCATGGGATGAAGGAGACAGGATAGTAGCTTGGAATATGTGAAGTTTGACTGGTATGTGAATGCAGCATCCATGGAGTGAAACTGTTCGTGTTGCTATTGATTTAGAGGCCATGGGTGTTGGAGGGAAGGCCCACATATTTCAGGTCTGAAACTCTTTTTTTATTCATGTCATTGTTTGTTCTAGTCAATTTCATGATTATAATCATTTTATTCAACCATTGCCAAACAATTCGTGCTGTATGGTCTTTTACAAACTTTCAGTTCTTATCTCTTGTTGCTTGTAACTTAATTACTGTATGCTTGCATTGGAAATAGAAAACCATTAGAATTCATCTGTAGTCAGCTAATATATCGTTTGTACAGGCTGGACCTCATCCCTGGGCTATCGAAAATTTTGCCTTAGTGGCCAAGTATCCATCTGGTAATGTCATGGCACAGGTTAGTTTCTTGTGTGTTACATTGCGTAGTTTTATATACGAGTAATTGGTTTTGACAGTTTAATTTGCTACTGCAGGATCTGTTTTCTTCTGGTGTTATTAAATCCGCTACAGACTTTCAAATTTACAAGGATGTTGCTGGTCTTTCTGGACTTGACTTTGCATTTTCAGACAATACAGCAGTGTACCACACAAAGGTTCATTAAGCTTACTTTCTACCACATTTGCATGTTTTGTAGGGTTTCATTAGGAAAACAAATATTATTCCCTCTGTCCCATGTTTGCTCGCTTCACAACTTTCTACCACTTTTGCATGTTTTATAGGGTTCATTAAGATTGATTGTTTCGATCTGATTTTATTTCGCCTGCTTTCGTATGATCTTGTCTGATTCAGTTTAAATGAATATTATGGATTTGAAATAAGTTGAGCCAAAAGGAACCAAATCTAAAAGAATGAATTAGTAATCAAGTTTAAGGACACTTTATATAATTTTTTGATGGGTTGAGGGTGGGGGAAATCCTTATCTGCGAACTGTACAGAATTCTTCAATCATTTTAGAGGTTTAATACCTGCTAGAAATGCATAGCAAACAAGATTGTTTTAATATGAATTTCTGAAGAAAGTAAAATGAGATCAATTAAATGAAGAAAAAAAAAGAAAGACTCCTAATCACCCTGAAATTCCCAGTTAAGTTCCAATAAAACAGATAAGTTTCAATGAGGCATATAAGTTCCAATAAGGCAGATAAGTCTCAAATCAATAAGGTCTACTATGATGATTGGATAATGGAGGGTAATATGTTGAAACATAAGAGATACTGGTCACATGCGCTGCACATTTAGGTTTTAATGAGTCAACCCTGGAAAAAGGTCAAGGTTGGTTCCTCTCATATCTTTTAAGGTCCTCTTTTGCCAGATTTTTTTTAGAAAGGTTGTTTCTCGCAAAAACTTGTTTATAAAAGGCTGTTCCTGACAAATTTCCCTTTTTTCTAATATTTTTTAGGGGTAACTGTAGTTAGATGAAAGGGAAAAGTATTGGTTTAAACATTCGAAGTTGCCCACAGGCTGATTGACCTAATATTTATTTGCAGAATGACAAGGTGGAGTTGCTAAAGCCTGGTTCTTTGCAGCATCTTGGAGAAAATATGTTGGCGTTTTTGCTTCAGGCTGCGTCTTCATCTGATCTTGCGAAAGGCAATGCTTCCGGAGCACCAGAGAAAAGCGATCAGAATTCTGCCATATATTTTGACATTTTGGTATTACCTGTGGATTTTATTTTCCTATCTGATTGGACTTGTTATATTGCTCGATGTCAAATTTCATTTTTTAATTCATACCTATACAATGGTCATTATCAGGGGACTTACATGATCGTGTATCGTCAGCAGTTTGCAAATATGCTACACAATTCAGTGATTATGCAGTCGCTGTTGATATGGTTTATGTCCTTAATTATGGGCGGTTATCCAGCTATAGTTTCATGTGCTTTGTCATGTTTGAGTGTTATCCTCATGTGGGTACTCTCTATAAGCTTCTCTGTTCTTGTTGCCTTTTTACTATCAAGCATGTCATTGGCAACAGTGCCATACATTACAACTCCTTGGTTGGTTATTGGTTTATATGGGTTCCCTTCTCTTCTTGGGGCATTTGCTGGTCAACATCTTGGCTTTCTCCTTCTGCAGAAGTATTTGTCGAATAAATATGCTCAGGGAAAAAGTACTGTGGTGCCTTCAATTCAAGTTAATTTGGCCAGGTTAGAGGCTGAAAGGTGGCTCTTTAAATCAGGAACAATGCAGTGGCTGTTTATATTGGTGCTGACACATTATTATAAAGTGGGTTCTTCATACGTACCCTTGGTTTGGCTTGTTACGCCGGCTTTCTCATGTAAGTGAATCCCCCTTTTATATTTTAAACCCTTGTTAATAAGAAATGTATGAGGTTGGCTCTTTTGGCAGATGGATCAGTCGTTGGCATTCTCGTACTGTTAAAATGGTTTTTTCCCCCTTTTTTTTAGGTGAAGGTTCACTTGCCCTCTTTGTTGTATTAATAGAATAATTTTCTTACATATAAAAAGATAATTTAGTACTATCAAATCCAAACATCTTATGGCCTGCTTGGTATGATTATAAGATTTGAGTTTCTTTTGTAATGCTCTAAGTTGTTTGATTGACATTATAATATCATAGTATTCTTGAATTTAATACTAGCAATGAAAACTGTAAACCACAAATAGGGCTTTTGAATACCTGATTTCAGTCTAAAATAAAAAGTAAAAGTGAAATCTTGCTGATATTTTGTTTGTCAAAATAGAATCCAAGTGTTGTTTTGTGAAAATAGTTTTGCTTGTTGCTAATACAAATTACAGTACAAAAGCACCAATGAAATGGCGAATTCATCATAATATCCTAAAATCTTAGCATTTTAACTAAAAGTAATCTCATGTCATTATAGGGCAGATTCTCCTCAAATAAGGTGTTGAATATGCTGTCTTCTTTATCTGCACATACTTTTCCCTGATTAACTTTTGCTGAAATATCCATGTAGATGGGCTATTAGAGGCAACATTGTCCCCCATTCGGTTACCCAAGCCACTGAAGATTGCAACCTTGCTTATTGCTCTATCAGTTCCTCTCGTAGTTTCTGCTGGCTCAATCATTCGAATAATCGGAGTGCTCATCGGGACTGCTGTGCGCTTTGACAGGTAAAAGTTTAGTTAGTGATACTGTGAAGTATCTGAAAAGTCTGTTGTCTCATCCTGTTTTTTTTTTTTTTAAGATGAGGAAACATACATATTTAACAATGAATTATATCAAATGAATGAATATGAAATAACTGAAATGATAGAATAACAAATGGTATATCTTAACTCAACCTTTTCTAGATCATCCATTGCGTGGTCATCCTAAAGATTTGTGAAATACTTCTAGGTTCCTTGGCAGTTCTAAATCTCTGTCCATTTCTTTCCATTTCAAATGCCAATAAAACAAATAGCTTGAAGTTGGAAAAGACACTTATGTCATTTCCACTTTGTGCTTTCTTTAAAGGAAGCTGAATTTGCTTGTTTTCAGCTGTACAAGGATGTCCTCATTGAAGTTTCTATTGCTCTAGATTTACCTAATTAGAGGAGTGTCACAGGCTGACAGCATGTCAAGAGAGGATCAAAATTGCTGTTTGCAGCCTGCAGGTCCTCTTTGTGGGCTTATGCTTTAACTCATGGATTTTGGTTGCTGTTCGTCATTGCTCCAACTGATGCTCCCTTGCTATAGCTAGACATTCGGATAACTTCATTAAAATGAATATAATTGTAAAAGGTTTATCATATAGCCCTAAGCATCTACGTTCAAACTGAGGAAAACATGCTTTACTCTCTCATAATATTTTCTTATACACTTTTCTTGGGTTAAAGTTCATAAATTTTGACCCTTTTTTCATTAATATATACAAAAAAAAATATCAATGTGACATTTTGTTTGATTCGTTGCAAAGTGTATATTTAGAATATCAACTTTTTATTATTTTTGTTAACATGCAATAAGAAGATATTAATGGTCAAAGTCTTGGGGACTGTAAAAAAGCATAAGGGAGTACATTTTTCTTTTGCCAGTTATAAACTTGTATGACCATGCCTAAATCTGAGAGAGCCTCATCGCATGAGAAAAACTTCAATCATGGACTAAATCCATGGATCTTTTTCATGGTTAAAAGAGGTTGCTCAAGTGGTTTAAGAAGCTTGGTTGGACTTGGAACCCCGTGATCTTGCATGAAATTTGGAATGCCTTTGATGGATCATGGAGGTGGATGCTCTTGCATTATATTATTGTGTCTGATGTGTAAATTTGTTCTTGGGACCTTTAGATGCTCTTAAAAGGAGGAAGCTTGTCAATTAATTGTCAAATTGGGGAAGTATTTGTTTATCAGCATTCAGAATATGGCTAATGATGTTAATTGCTTGTTTGTAGAAATCCTGGGGGTGCTCCTGAATGGCTAGTAAATGTAATTGTGTCTGTAGTTGTGGCAGCTGTTGTGTGCTTGACATTGGTGTATCTACTTTCGTACATCCACCTTTCAGGTTTGTTGCTCTTCATCCCCTGCATTTTGCTTTCATTGACCTTTGAGTGTGAATTATTGTGGCTTTGAGTATGCTTGACAGTTGAGGACTTGCTTTGTGATAAACCTATAGTTTCAGGAAAAAAAAAATGTTTCGATCTAGCTTCATACTTTTATCTTTTTATAGATTTGTTTATAGATTTGTTTGAGGGAGGGAGGGAGGGGAGGAGGGAGGGTTTGGGAATAGGTGATAGTAACAATCTTTGATAGGGAAGAGTAAATTGAGAGAGTGAAGAGAAAGAAAGAGGTGGGATCTTCGGTTGTGGAAAAAAAAGAATTAATAGTGTAAATATAGCATTTCACTAGGGTTTTGGGGCTGCAAGACATTAATTTATTTTGGCAGGACGGGATTTTGTGCTCACTGCTCAAAGGCAGCCAACTACAGGATGACTTCGGTTAAGACTCCGCTTAGTTTGACATAAAACATTTTCAATGTAAAATAAATTTTATGGAAAGCATTTTAGAATGGAAAATACAATTGCGAAATTTATTTTCCTTTGTATGGTTCCATGTAAGAAAAGTCATGGAAAAATGGAAAATGGAAGGGATGAAGATATTTTACACCCAACCAAAGAGTTAAAAAATTATAGGGAAAAATTATGATTAAGGTAACTATGTTTCCCCTTGGATGAAAAGAACAGGGCCTTAGTTTCAAATGATTTAGACCTACAATAATGAAATCTTGAATCCTTCAACATTATTCGTAAAGTAAAGATTAGCTAAAAATCGCTAAATGTAGTTCCTCCGTTATTTAATAGTTGCAGCCAAGTTCTTGTATTTCAAATTTGCCCATTTATTTCCTATAGGGAAAAAAACGAAAATGTGAACTTTACATCAGGCTATTCAAGAGACACACTGTGCATCAAGTTACTATCAGCAGACGTTTCGTCTGTCTCTCAGAAAGTTGATCATTTTCATTTGTTAATCTAGAAAGTACCTGTGAGATTGACAATAATTCCGTTTTTTTTATAAATTGTTAATTCATGGTAGTTAATTTCTTTGAATGAAAATTGTAATTTGTGGACTTGTGTTTCTGCAACATGTCTAGGAGCTAAAAAATCTATCATTCTGGTGAGTTGTGTTCTCTTTTTCTTCTCTCTGGCTGCAATATGGTCTGGTCTCATTCCAAGTTATACTGAAGATACTGCTAGAGCTGTGAATGTAAGTCACTGCTTATATATGTTTTTAAGCAGAACATCTGTTCTTTCCCTGACATTCTTAATATATTCAGATGGTTTCAGTTCCTGTTATTTTAATGTGCTGTAATTTTCCTATTACATTTGCCAGGTTATTTCTCTTATTTTAGTGTTGGTAATTTTGTTTCTCTGTTTGTCCTTTTTATTGAATGTATTGGCTTTCCGTACTTCAATCTTGGAAAATATAGATAGGAGAACTTCATGAAAGAGGACAACAAAGACTGACAATCGAGAACATGCAGGCCTCAAGGCTGTGCATTATTTTAAGGCTACCCTGGAAAAGCCCACCAGCATAACACTTAGAAAGAGCAATGCATGCATATAACTCAAAACTTCACAACCTTGTTTTCTGTGAACCCAGGTGCAAAACAGCATAGGACAATCTAACAATCCACCTTTGCGACCTCAAATAACTTTTCTTGAAGGAAAATAGCAAGGCCATACGGCAAACTTAGTGGTGACCATTCTCGTTACTCAACACAACATACACTGGAAGAAAAAGCTTTGTTGGGATGTTAACTATACTATTTACATTAGAACTTAGTTTATCCAAGAACATGTCCAGACAAAATCCATTATTTTTTTAAGGGCGTTTTGATTTTCAAATCTAATTAGAAAGTGAGATGTTGTGTGGTCCGGAAATTTTCAAGCTGTTAGTGTTACAAGAAATGACATGTTGGGACTTATTAACCAAAAACATTACTGAAGAATAATTGATCCTAAAGATCTCCCAAAACTATTGATTTCCGTGAGAAAAGATTCACATCCTGTAACCATAATAGTTAGGAAATATGGATCAGAATACCCCCAACTTTGGCCCGTCCGCTTTTAATACCCCCAACTATGAGTTATTTTTAAATACCCCCAACTATTGGGGTGGTCCGCCAAAAATGCATCCAGATGACCTGATACTTGTTAGCAAGGTAATTTTTTTTATTTTTTATTTCTCTTTTATTTTCTCTATTAGCTTTTGTAAACCAAAATTCCCAACCCCCCCATCCCCACCCCCCCAACCACCCACTGCCACCTTCCCTCACCCCACTACCACACTTCCCACACCCAGCCCCCTCCCCTAACCCATGTCGAAACCCCCATCCTCTTCTCCGGCAGCACTCCAACGCCCTCCTCCCCTCTCTCTCTTGGACGCTCCTTCCTCTCTTTTCGCAGTTCTAATCCCCACCCGCCGTTTTGTCTCTCCTCCTTTTGAACTTGAACTTCCATCCATCCATGGCTTCTTCTTCCAAATTTTCTTTATCTAATGTCTAACTAATACAGGAAGTGGGTGGGGTTGCCCTGTAAGGTTGAGAACTTGAGATCGATATCGTAGTACAGTGTTTTATATTTCTCACTGTGGAATGATGCTGTCTGTGTCGAAATTATCTCCAGATAGTTGATGCACTTTCCAATTTCAAAAAGCTGCATTCATGTGATTCAAACCATGTTTTTTTAGTTTTGCTGTCGAGGCCAATGGATTACTAGGAAGATACTATATTGCTTCCTTTGTCCCAAATTTAGTGTCCAGCATTAGCTTCCCGAAATCGTAGTTAGAAAAGATTCATCTTATTGATATCCATGGTTTTTGTTTTGATTTTTCGTTAAAAGTGGAGAAAATTAGGGATTTTAGTTTTCGATTCTTGTGGTTGACTGAATGGTGGGAAGTTTATTTGTGGTAATTGGAAATTACAGAAGTGCAAAGATATTCTGGTGAAGGATTCAATCAGATTATGTAGTATACTCATTTTTGAGTAGTGGAAATTGCTAATTATTTGGAAAAACGGACATTTTTATATGGTATTTAAGCAAGATTGAAGTAGGTTGTAGTTCATATAAAGAGAAGTAATGGGTGGGTGTCGATTTTGGACGACATTGATAGATGACCTGCATCTAAGAATACCACTGGAAATATGGTGTTATTCCTTGCAAGGAGGAGGATGAGAGAGAAAGTGGAGGTGATCGAGAATTCGGCAGATTCAATGTTGAAGGATGTGGAGAAACTAACAATAATGTTGGGGGGGATGCTGGGGGTAGGAGAGGGAGGCTGGGGTGTGGGAAGGGTGGTAGTGCGGGTGAGGGAAGGTGGCACTTGGGTGGTGGGGGCGTGGGGTAGGGGGGTGGTGGGGGAGGGGGGGCTGCTGGGTTTCGGGGGTGGTGTGAAGGGGAGGGGGTAGGGAGGGGGGTTTCTCGGTGGGAAGGGGGGGGGGACCGGTGGTTGAGGGAGGGGGAGGAAGGGGAGGGATGGTAGTGGGGTGGGAGTAGAAAATGGTAAGGGTGGGGTTATAAAAAAGAAAAACAAAAAAAATTATGTAAAACCAATAAGAGCATGACACGTGACATTTTAACCTGCTAAATCGGTTCTTTTAGGTCAGGGGTGCATTTTTGGCGGACCTCCCTAATAGTTGGGGGTATTTAAAAATAACTCAAAGTTGGGGGTATTAAAAGCGGACGGGCCAAAGTTGGGGGTATTCTGATCCATTTTTCCTAATAGTTATGTGATAATGGCATAAAGAACTAGAGTAGACAATTAAGTCAAGGCATAGTATACTCCTCATTACAACACACTATGCTTCCGCCTTCAGTAGAAAACAGGCGTTTATAAAGATGACTTTTTATGCCAAAGAGAGTTAGATTCCAAAAAGGAGCCGCCATGTCCATTTTCCCACCAAAAAGTTCTTTTGGACAAAATTTCAAACACATGCTTTCTTCCTAATGACTAACAAGGTCCCAAACTCATCAGACATGAAGTCTCTTGTAATTTTATCCAATTATTGAGCCGTGGCCACAGAAAAGTGAAGGTGGAATGAGTCGTATAAGGGAGTGTTGAAGAGGCAAGATTGGATAAGTTTGATGTGCTCTTGTATACAGGCTCTCTTTCAACCTTCTGATCTGTGAAAATTCACTTTGACCTCCAACATGCTGGACTTGATAAAATTAGTTTCAAGGCCAGAGACACAGGCAAAGATAACCTAGAATCTTGTAAAAGGAACAAGATGGTATCATCTCCAAATGATGAATGAAAGACAATCTGATTATTAAAGAGTCAAATATAACAACAGTTGTTTATGTCATGTCATCCATGTGTGCTGCATAACTTCCTCTTGTTCTTTATTGCGTCTGAACTTAAAATTTATCGTTTATTGTTAGCACTCTCGAGCATGGAATTAAAACTCTCCCGTTTCATTACCAAACGGCCATTCTGTAACGGATTTTTGGATTTGTTGTTATGTGAAATCCCGTTACGGAATGCCATAATAAAAATCACATACTTCTCACCGCGTTATCCGTTCCGTAACACGAACTCGCCGCGTCAGAACGTTTTCTGTTACATCCGTTTTTTTCGAACATTGGCCAAAAATATTTTAGGGGGTGTTTGGTTGGGATCTTCTGGAAAGGGTAAGAGAATCAAGTTACTTGATTCCCTTACTTGTTGTTTGTTTGCTCAGTTTAATGATTCCCTTTACCTTCTCCTTACCCCCAAATGACCCAACCACCGAGAAACCGCCACCACCATCCACCATCTAAACCCCAACTACGGCACTAACCACCAGACAATCGTCCACCCAACTACCGGAACTTCCCACACAAGTGACCCAACCACCGAGAAACCGCCACCACCATCCACCATCCACCCACAAACCCTAGAAAAAAAGTGGAAGAACACACGGAAGGGGAAGGGGAAGGGGAAGGGGAAGGGGTAGGGGTAGGGGAAGAGACGGTGACGGATCTGGAAGGAGAGGGGGAGGACGCAACGGCACAAAGAAGGGGGGAGGAGTGACGGCGCAGCGAAATGGGAGGGGGAGAGGCGCACTGGCGCAACGCTGCGGGGAGGGGAGGGGGAAAGGGCTACAACGCGGTGGGAAGGGGAGGGGGAGGAGCGCCAGCTCGGCGGCGCGCCTGGGTGGGGCGAGGAGTTCCGGCGGCACAACGAGCAAGAGAGGGAGGATAGTGGAAGAATGTAAGAGGAGGAAGAAAGAGAAATAAAGAAATTCCAACTGAACATTCCCTTCCCCCTTTACCCGTTTCTTGATTTCATTCCCTTACCCTCACGGCAACCAAACGACCCCTTATGAATTAGTTATATAGCTGATGAAGCATGATATTCTGATAGAATTGATTATATTATGTTGTAAATATGCTTCATAAATTTAAACAATGCAAACAAGGTTAGAACATATTAATGTGAATTTTCTGAAAAAATTCACGCCGCATCGGCCGCGATTCGTTCCATTCATCCGTTACAAGCCGCTTCCGCGACAACGCAAAAGTTACCACGATCGCGACCGCATCCACGATTTTTTTCCTTGCTCTCGAGCTCTAGTCACTGATGTCAAGCATCCAATATGTGTATATGACGCTTTCTTATGATACTCAGGTTGTTCATGTCGTGGATACAATGGGAAGATATGGGAATACGAAAGACCTCAGCTCATATGTGTCACTCTTTTCCTCAACGCCAGGGAACTTGAATAAGGAGATTGAACAGCTCAAAGAGGGTTTTGAATGTGGTAGAGAGAAGGCTCTTGATTTTGTTACTTTCTCTGTGAAGTATGGTTGTTTAACCTATAATGAAACTGAAAGTGGATGGAGTGACCTCGATATTCCCATATTTGAAGTTAAGAGTGACAAGAAGATGGACGTAACAGAAGTTTCAATTGACACAAAAGTTTCAACGAGATGGTCTATAGCAATCAACACTGATCAAATAGCGGATTTTGAATTCAGAGGTAGGAATAACCCATTGCATCTATTAGTATACTAAATCCTCATTTTCCTTGGCTATTTCCTGTTCATATGAACTCTGAGCTTGCTGTTTGTTGACCAGGACCATCGCTTAGTAAAAATATCTTGATCACTACATATTCACCAATAACTTTTTATAGAAAAAAAGCCTTCAGGTTATTATAAGGAAGGAAACTTATTTATATAAAGTACCCTTTTGAATCTATCTTTGCATTTTCCATTTATTTCCATCGCAGTCCAAGGTTTAGTGAAGAATGATCCATAGAACAATTTGATATATAACCCATCACAATCTAGGATAATTTGATGAGAATCACGTAATATTTTAATAGGAAAGTTAAAACCTTTGCATTAATATTGCTGTTTCATAATATATATGCAAATTTTAAGATTATTATCCTATTTTGATAGGTTTTTCAAGGATACTTTTAGTATTATGTATCTTAAAGAATTTGTTTTTATTAATAACGGAATAAGCACTTGATACATCATCTGAAACAAACTAAGGGGGCGTTTGGTTGCCCTGGGGTAAAGGGAATGGAATCAAGAAAGGGGTAGAGGGGAAAAGGAAAGTAAAACCCTTAGATTTGGTGGTTGGGTGGGCGGTCTGGGTGTTGGGTTGGGCTGGTTTGGTGGCTGGGTAGGTGTGGCAGGTGCTGGGTGGGCAGTTTTGGTGGCTGGCTGGGTGGTGCGAGTGTTGGGTGAGCGGTTGTGGTGGCTGGGTGGGTGGTGCGAGTGTTGGGTGGGCGGTTATGGTGGCTGTGTGGGTGGTGTGGGTGTTGGGGTGGAGGGGTCAGGTGGTAGTTGGGTGTGCAGGTGGTGGTTCAGTGGCCGGGTAAGGTGGTGGTTGGGTGGTCAAAGGGATGATCAATAATTGGTCAAAGAAAGGATAAGTGATACCTTAGGGGGTAGGGGGGAATGAGAGTAGAGGACTTTGGGGGTAAAGAGGGGGTAAAAGGAATCATTGAATTGAGTAAACAAACAAGTAAGGGAATGAAGTAATTTGATTCTCTTACCCTTTCTTGAAGACCCTCAACCAAACGGCCCCTAACTGTTATGAATCAAGTGTAATGAAAATTCTGCACTCATTTTATCATTTTGTCCTATATTTGTTTTTAGTTCTCGTTTTCGCAGTGGCCTCATATATTTTCTTTTCTGAATGTTTCTCAGTCTCAGGTTATCCTGAGGTGCTAGTTCCGTTGGGCGACAAGAGTAGTGTAGATGGCTGGCATAACATCCAGTTTTCTGGAGGAAAGAATGCTCCAACAAAATTTGATCTAACTTTCAAAAGGGTCAGAAATGCTATTCATGCTTCTGAACACCTGGATAATGATCTACAGAAATATCTTATAAAATTGAGAACTGATGTAGACAAATTAACTCCCAAAACAGAAAAAGTTTTGATGAAGCTTCCAACTTGGTGTTCTCTTTTTGGGAAATCAACTTCTCCACATAAGCTGGCATTCTTGACTGCCCTCCCTATTTGATTACTAAGCCTGTAAATTGAGTTTGGAAATTTGTGTTATAGTTTGGAGAAGATGTTACATTCATATCAAACTACGAAAACCAGACGCTAGTATATTTAGATTTGTAAGATTATCTAGTTAGTATGTTTGTTGAATAAATTCTAATTAATTGATTAAAATGTTTGATTTTTTCCCCTCTCCCTAACCCCATATTAAATTATTTCAGACTCATCCTTTGTTTTTGAGGAGAAATTTGTCAATATACCGAGTTTTAGATATTAAACTTGTATGTTATTTTGTTTTGGTCAAAGTTGTGTCACCCGTCTAATTCATCATCAAATTATATTTATACATCCTAAAGGATAAAGTCCCACTCCAATACAAACTAGGAATAATAATCCTAAATAATATCATAACACATATAGAGTCCTAATACCCCTCTCAAGTTGGAGCGTGCAAATTTCGAACACCCAACTTGGACAACAAAAACTCAAACTGAGTCTTACCAAGAGAATATCTAAAAATGTATGCCAACTGAAACTTAGTTTGAACATAAGGAGTAACAAGCCCCGTAGTCATTGCATCACGAACAAAATGATCAGCTTCAATATGGTTAGTGCGCTCATGGAACACTGGATTCTTGGCTATATACAAAGTAGATTGACTATCACAATATAACCTCATCCTGCAGGATGCTGAACTCCAAGATCACCTAGTGGTAGCTTAAGCCATTTTAATTCATGAACTATAGCAGCCATAGATCAATATTTTGCTTCTGCAGAGGAACGGGATACGGTAGGCTGATTCTTAGTCTTCCAGGAGACAGGAGAATACCCCAATAGAACAAATCATCCTCTCAGTGACCTGCGAGTAACAGGACGACTAGCCTAGTCATAATCACACCACCCTTCTAGGCGGAGATCACTATTAGAACGAAATAAAATGCCCTGACCTGGATTTTTCTTCAATGATTTTTCTTCAAATATCTGACAACTCTCAAAGCTGCCTTCCAATGGACTACTTTTGGTGCCTGCAAAAACTATGACAAAATATGAACATAATATGCCAAATCAGGTCTAGTAACAGCAAGATAAATCAACATGCTCATCAATCTACGATATTTCTCTACATCATCTAACAAGGGACCATTAGCCATATCGAGCTGATGATGATGCTCCATGGGGAAATCCGCAGGTTTTGTACCAAGTAAGCCAGACTCGGAAATAATATCCAAGACATATTTTTTGTTCACTCATATATATTCCCTAAGGACTCCTGACAACTTCTAATCCTAGGAAGTATTTCAAAGCACCCAAATCCTTCATCTTAAAACATTTTCCAAGGTAAGCTTTGAAGTTTAGTAGAGCAACCTGATCATTCCCTGCAATAATCATATCATCAACATATATAAGCACATTCAGCTGAACTATTTTCCTGGTCAGAGTGAACAAGGAATAATCAGAATAAGACGGCTTAAACCCATAGGGTTTGAGAGCAAGAGCAGTAGCTAATTTTGGAGATCAACACCTTGGTGCCTGCTTCAAACCATACACCGATCTTTTCATCCTTCACACCAAATTAGTATTTTTTTTTTCTTGAAAACCAGAAGGGATTTTCATATCTACTTCTTCCTCCAGATCACCATGTAGAAATGCATTATGCGCACATCCAGCTGATGAAATTTTCATTTTTTCACAGCTGCAATAGCTAGGAAAGTATGAACCGTCTTCATTTTTTTCACATGAGCAAAAGTTTCATTATAATCAATGCCTTCTACCTGATGATGACCAAATATAACCAATCTGGCCTTCAATCTCTGCGACTTGCCTTGCTCATCATATTTCTCTGTATACACCCACTTACTCCCCAAGGCTTTCTTGCCAGGAGGAAGAGGTTGTAATTCCCAAGTGCTTTGATCCTCCAAAGCTTTAATTTCTGCACCCATGGCCTTACGCTATCCTTCATGCTTCATAGCTTCTTTAAAAGACTTCGGAGGGTTCCCTGTAATTATAGCTGCTAGATATCTGCGACGTTTGTAAAAAAACTTTTCACAACTAATATAATGTGTAATAGGATAGGGAGTACCCGAGGACTTTGATGAAGCAGGTGCCTGAGCAGATGAACTTTTCTTTTTCACTACAGTATGAGTCACATAATCCTGCAATTTCTTATTTGGAACTTTTGTGCGTCTGCCCCGCCCCATAACTTCAGTACCATCCTCCACACTCCCACCCACTAGTGGAAAAACATTGAATTGCAGCAGTTCTTAAAAAGCCTATTGCTGTGGATTTAGCTTAGAGCTGCCTATTGTTGCGGTTCCTACACAAAACCGCAACAATAGGTAGTGTCAATAACAAAAAATTAATTAAAAAATAACCTATTGCTGCTGTTGTTTGGTAAAAACAGGAGAAATAGGTGAGTCTATTGCTGTTGTTTTTACTAAACAACAGTAGCAATAGGTTGCTTTTTTTTTTTTAAAAAAAATTAATACATTTCTAATGTCATACTTCACCCATGCAACATATTCATAAAGAAAACCACACAACCAGATTTGTTGGAATTCATTCAAACATCAAATGAATTAATAAAGCCCATAACGACAACATTTACATTTGACATTATAAGTTTTATGTTGAAATCAGAAAATACAAATAAGATCTAAAAAATATATACATATGATATCTAAAACAATACAAATTCAATTAGTTCACCATAAACCTAAAATACAAATTCAATTAGATCTACAAATTAACAAAAAATAGATTAAAAAAAGATGACTACAATGCTCCACAATGCACAAAACCAGAAAAATGTGTAACACAATTTCAGAAATTTCCTAAAAAAATAAAAAAATTAGTTCACCATGAACATAAAACCAAATCTAAAGATTTCGAATATGCGACACCGGCCACGGCTTGCGACGAGGAAGACTTCCGACGAGCGACGAGGAAGAATCCAACGAACGACGAGGAAGATTCCAACGAGCGACGAGGAAGATTCCGACGAGCGACAAAGACGAATATATATAATGCCAAGGTGGTGATCGGATGACGAGGACGACTTGCATTTCTCGGTTGTTTGGGGGTGGTGAGGACGACGAGCGAGAAGGACGTAGAAATTTGAGAACGAAAGAAACCCTAAATAATGTAAACAAAAAATTTAGATCGAAAATGAAAATAATAAATAATGTTGTGATTTCATCTCAGATCTGATAAATAAAACCATAGCTAGGATAAATCGCAAAAAAAATAAACAAAAATTCCAGATGTGAAAAAAAAACTCGAGCCAAACTAATCTTCAGCGCTGTATAATTCGACCACCAACAACCGACCGCCGCCGCCAAGTAGCGCGTGTTTCAGCCAATGAAACCCGAGAATCGAGCGACTAAGGAGTGAAAGGGAAAGTGATGGTGTTGATTTGGCAAGATCGGCGACGTGAGAGGACTCGAACGAAACCCGAGAGCTTTAATTGGAGCAGCGAAGAACAGAGGACTCAAACGACTTTAATGGAGTGAAAGGGAGGAGAAGTGACTGAGATAATGATGACTAGAGAATGAGAAGGTGGTGAGAATTTGGTGGTGGTGAGGACGACCGAGAAAGAGAAGATGGTGAGAATTTGGTGGATGTGAGGACGATGGACTTGGTGGTGGTGAGTATGAGAGAGTTTGGGAGGATAGGAGATGAGAGAATTTGGGAGGCTGGGAGAAGTGAGAGGATGAGAGAAGAGTCGTCCTTAGCATTAGAAATGATGAACGAGCAAACCCTAGCAGCAAACCTTTATATCTGTACATGACTTAGATCTGGCCTAAGCGGTTCCCATCCAGAATCGCAGTGATAGATCCTGGCCAAACCCGTCAAACATTTTTGAAAAATTCTCGTTGATATCTATTCTTTGCGGTTTCCACCCGTAAGCAGACAGATTGGTTGATTTTCGATTTTTCTTTTTCTTTTGATGTGGTTTATTGCTGCGTATGGGTAAAACCGCAGCAATTCAGCCGCAGCAATAAGCAATTATTCTACTAGTGTCCATGAACTCTCGGAGCCTTGGCACGAGGTGCCCCATCCTCATGCGCCACGCCTGGAGCCTGAACTCGAGGTGCACTCACCTCGGCAGCACCTTGCGGTGCCACATCCACATGCACGGGCACTGACCCTTCGTGCGCCACATCCCCCTCCCTCGCTAGGTCCCCCTTCAACCCCCACGGGAACCGCGACAAGGGGCATGATCATCTCCTCATCACAAGATTCGACATCACCTTCCATTCCCCCCACACTCGAGTCCATCAAAGGTTTAGATAAGGCAAAAGGGAAATTATGTTCAATAAACTTCACATCACGGGAGACAACATATTGTTTGGTTTCTAAGTCAAACAATTTCCAACCTTTTTGGGTGAAAGAATAGCCAACAAAGACACATTTGTGACTCCTACTTGCAAACTTATCACCACGATTATTCAAATTATATGCATAACACAGGCTACCAAAAGTCCTTATATCTGTCATAGCAGGAGGCTTGCCATACAAACACTCATAGGGAGTTTTATAATCAAGGACAACAGAGGGAGTACGATTTATTAAATGACAAGCAGCCTGACATAATCCCCCTAAAACTTCAAAGGTCGATTAGCTTGAAATCTCAAGTCACGTACAACATTTAAAATATGTTGATGTTTCCGTTCAACCCATCCATTCTGTTGTGGAGTTTTAACACAAGAAGTTTCAAAGTTTATCCCTTGTTTCACAAAATAAGGGCGCAAACAATTAAATTCCGAATCGTTATCACTCCTAACACGTTTAATTGTCTGATTAAATTGTCTTTCTACTAATGTCACAAAATTCACAAACATAATTTCGACCTCCAATTTATTATATAATAAATATATCCAAACAGTGCGGGAAAAATCATCTACTATTGTTAAAAAATATGAATCACCACAAATCACAATGAATTAGTTCAAAAATCCTACGAGCTCTACTATCACTTCTAGAAAAACTAGTTCTAGGTTGATGGGCATGAAAATAGACATCACACCCATCTTTATTGCAATTACTACTACTAGATGGACTTACACAAGGTAAATGACGCAGAACTTTCTCCGAAGGATGACCCAAACGCTTATGCCATATATCCATCGATGCCATGCCATCAACAACCATGATCTTCACCTTTGGAACAGCCTGGAAAAAGAAAAGTCCATCTTCCCGTTCACCCGCTCCAATCAGCGTCCTTGTCATGCGAACCTGTAATACACATAATGTCTTAGTTAATTGGACAATACAATTTGCAGAATCTAATAATTGCGGATTAGAGATCAAATTACAATCAAGATTAGGCACAAATAAAACATTATTAATTTTCAAATCTCCAGGATGAATCACATCTCCCTCAAAGGTAGCATCTGCAGTTCTATCATCAGGCAATCCAACTGGACACCCACTAATTTTCCGTGCTGCACTCAATTGCGAAAACGTGCCTGTGACATGATGTGTAGCACCTGTATCTAAGATCCACATAGTCTTACCAGTCAAACGATCTTTTGGTTTAGGTAAGTTCAGCAAATCTAAGAGTTTGCCATTGTTCAGTAGTTATCCCTGCAAGTCCAACACTCACAATATCTCGTGGTTGGGAAGCCGAAGCCCCACCACCACCACCGGATTTGTCAGCCGAACCACCAGCCACCGCCTTGTTCCCGCATGCTGGCGGTGCTCCCGTCCCACCGCCGCCACGGCCAGATCGGCCGCACCTTGCTGCTGTGCCACCGCACGGGCCCCGATGTAACAACCCACACTTCCGAGCTGCTAGCTAATCACATTTAGCATTCACAAATCTCAATTATCATTAAATAAACCTCAATTAGACAATCATCTACAACGGAGTATAACTCAAGTATCGATCATGTAACCTCTGGGACATGACCTATAATACATCAACCTAAAATAGTTTATACAACTTCATGAATTATAAAAACATTTCTCAACAATAATATGATCTCCATTTTGGGTTGAACTATACATCTCTATTATCACAACTTACGATCATCAATCCCTTCTGGAGCACACTAACCTGCAAAATTACCGACGATGAACTCTGCCCCCACCAGGACAGGTTCCAAGAACAAAGTAAGTGAAACTGAGACACACTGTTCAACCAGAAAATCTTTTTGGTGACTTAAAGCGTATTTATAGATTTAAGCTTATCTTGAGAGGCATTTGAAAACAAGATATAGAGAAGGCTTAATGAAAGAATATAGCAAATTCTTGCACCCAGTTTACAATATTACTTGTTTAAAATAATAACACGCACAAAATAAATAGTATATACTTCTAATTTGAGGGACAATGAGGATTCTATAGAATCTAATACGTTATCCGAGATCAATTCTAATTCTAACATACCTTAAGACATAACAATATCTTGCGCTTCTGTAATTCAATGTATTTAATCCAAATATGTATAATATGATTAACTCCTTTAATAAATTCTTAACGGCTTTCTTAGAAATCATTCCCATATTCAGTGTAGAAATTCCATAAACTTGGATGAGTAAAGATTATATTACTCAGAAATCACGTCTCAAATATCTTTCCACGAAAGCACTTACATATTCAAATGCATAATTTATTTTTTTCAGAAATCATCTTATACTGGGGAAGATAACACGAATAGAGTTGCCATGCAAGCGAATTCTCTAAGCTTTTACAAGGGACATATCCCTTTTCCGTTATGTACTGCTTGCAAGACTTTTCAGGACATGTCCCCAGAATACAGAAAATACAGAATGCAAAATACATAATACAAAATGTTGTTCATCACAGCTCTAGCAGCTTGTTCGCCTCCACAAAACATAATTCAGAATTCAATATTTTCGGAAACTCAATTCATAATTCTCGTGTCAAATACATCAAAAATCTCATAGCATAATTGCATTTGAGTATTTCATATACAAACTCAAATTGTTTAATAAACACGGTATAATCAAGTTTCCAATAACTTATTAGTATAATTCAATTCCTTATAGAATCATTTGACAAAAATTACTTAAATACAAACTTTAAAAGAAATATATCTAGTCCAATTCTATAAGTTTATCATAATTATAGTCCAAAATATAGCTTACCAATCAGGGTCCCAAATTCGAATGTAAGTCTTATATACTTTATATTTTTGTTACAAAAGTTAATTGCTGAGAAATATCTTTCCCTTAAAATCTATTAAACGACCTATTCGATGTTCATATTTATGTTACTCATACTAAAAATATTCTTGTCATCTCCCCAATAAAACATTAATTTTTTTAGAATAATCGATATAAATTTAAAATATAATAACACCAAATTATACATCGCTCATATTTATATTTCAAAGTTCATATTATACATATACCCAAAGCTCATAAGGTAAAATATCTTAGAACCCATTTTTTAGTGGCAAGCTTGTAACTTGTAAGGTTCAGACTTATATTCTATAACTATAGCTAATACTTGCTCTAACGTGACTTGATGGCTAATCCTCCATCTTAATGATTTGAATCCCTCATACTTAATCTTCCGATCTCCTAGTAACCCAAATGGAAACAACTTTATTACCTCAAATTTAATATCACACAAATGTATATGTACTCCAACTTTATTCCTGGTTATTTGCTTGAACGTTGTAATCCCAATTAATTAAACTTACGCCCATATTAATCTTATATCTATATTTCCTTTATTATAAATCCACATCACCAATTTCACAATACTCCAACACAAAAGATGCATGTTACCTTGACTTTCCTTTTCTTTGATCTTACTCCTCCAATTAGAAAGTGTAACATCTGATCTCTATTATATATCCTGGTTCAACACTCATATTATAAAAATCCTATTTTGAATTATATTATGTCCTCAAAGATGGAATTTACCATTCCTATGACTTAAGCAATACATATCGGATTATTATCAGATACTCCTTCATCACTCACATATAACTCTTATATAAATATTATGACGTTCTCACCCTAGACCTTACTTAACTTGATGTCTGTGATTCACGACATACCTTCAATAGTTATCTCATCTTTTAGACTCATAAGGTTCTCATACAATTTTATTAACTCATTCATAGATATAAACTCTGAAGCTTGTTTCCGGATTACAACTTTAGTCGTCAACTCAACTATCTCACATAACAATATATATTCCTTAGCTAAACCCCTCAACAACCATCACTCCTCAATTTCTTGACATATATAAATCTAAACTTCCCCAAAGTTCCTTAAAGATATCTCTAAGTGATTTAATTTAACTTTTAATCTGTAGTCCTTCCCCTCACAAAACTAAAATTTGCAATACTTAGTTCGTTGCTTCTCAAACTCGTGTCTTCTAAAAGCCAAGTCCATATATCTCAAAGTTGATAGCAATTACATCTATATTATTCCATACTAAGATCCTCGAAATAGATCTACGAAACTCACATCTTAAACCTCTTATCAACCACAATTTATTCGAATTCCCAATAACTTAGAGTAGTAACCTCTATATGCTTAAATTACAAATCTTAGTGGAGATATAGTCATATCCTATACACCTTGAATTATTCTAAAGTAGAGCTCACCAATTATATCAAACTCACTGAAATATTCCTTTGAGTTCATCATAATTATCCTAATAATAACACACACTGATAAACTCTAAATGGTATAATTTACCCATTGATCATACATAATTAAGATGCGACTTACTGTACTATGCTATTTCTAATAATCTTCTTTCATATGTTCATAATTGCATTTCCAAAATCTCTATACAACTCTCTAATTAAGAGGTCGCTTAACGAAATGATATTCTTGAAATCTCATTAACTAAAAGTAACTATACCATTGAAACTCCATAAACTTGAAACCATATTCAATCGTATCTCATTGGAGACTTAATTTGATTCTTCGAAATTTAGCTAATCGTCTATCGCATAGTTATACGAGGTTCCTCAATTCAAACACCGCAATTATATAAACATTGAGAAATATATATTGAGAACACTTTCTTCAATACTCACAATCAGACACTCATAACTTCTATATAATATCTTAAAACTTAAGTCATTAAATAGCTTATACTATTAAGTCTCATAGACTAAATTATACATGAATTCGAAGCCAAGATTGACTTATTATAACATAAGTTGATTACTTCAAAATATTCGAGTAAAACTATAGTTCATAGCCAAAACTTATAGATAAATCTCAAATCATAATTAGGGAGTCAATGCTACTCTTTATATAATCAAAACTCTTGGCGTGAAATCACATACTCAAAAAGTCAAACAAACTTAGAACTCAAGAATCACATTTTCAAACGGTATTGAACTTAGGTACGTAAAACCACAACATATTCAAGTCAGAAAACTAATTTTTTTTGACGACTCATGAAATTCATACAACCTACAATTGTAGAAAGATAATTGAGTTTATAAGGTGGAAGGACAATGTGTGCCTTAACCAACGTTGGATACTGCTCCACTAGCCCATTATCCTTGCATACCGCTCGAATGTATGATTTCCACAATGATTTATCAAGGAACAATAACTATCATTAGCACCATTCCCAAGCAAAATATATAACCCGACTAAACCTCCCAAACATAATTTCCTATTAACCGATGGACCTATATATAGCTCACAAACTCATTACCAATATCATCTGCATCATAGTGAGTATAATATATATATATATATGGTAGAGAAACTAGCTTGTAACGATAATCTCAATTCCTTAGTCTTACGATCGTTAATTAGTATTGCTTCCCATAATAGAATCTAATGAAACCAATTTTATAACTCCTAAATTTAACTTGATATCAATTTCAACAACTGATCACTAAGAATAATAATCACTAACATTCCTTTCCAAGATGAGTTTAGAAACTAGTTAATTCCGAAATATAAAGCTTTGATTGAGTTTCAACAAATACGAATTGGAAAAAGTTTTTACCTTTGATTTACAATAGCCCAAAACTTATTTTGGTTTCCTTTCATAACACGGTAGGCCGTGAATGAGAGACAAAGAGCATATGGGTACGCTTCACTGCCACCCAAACTAGCAGATAACTGTGGACATAAGGAATAAATCATGCAGCAACAGACCAACATAGGGCGCTGGCAGGAGTACGACGGTGAGGAGGAGCACCGACAGCTGGGCTTCTCGCAACAGCAGCACCACACCATAAAGGAACGAAGCAGAGGTGAGAGAAAATGGGGTAGCTAGACCCACAATCGGTGAGGGAGAAAGCAACGTCGGTAATGGCAACAAGAGGAATTGAATGAGGAGGAAGAGGACTGATCGAGAATGAAAACAGATGAATAACAAGAAAGATGGGATTTCTTACTTATAATGGGTTTTATGGGAGAATGAAGAATTCTCTAGAATTCTTCGAAAAGCTACGAGAGAGGAGATACAAATAGTATCTTCCTTTTTTTTTCTTTTTTTTATTCAAAAACATAAGGACAAAAACGTAATTTCACTTTGATGAAAAATAAAAATCTAGTTCCCTTCAAAATACTAGTAACATGTGCATAGCAATTTATAGTTAGAAATGCACTAATGTTTAACAAAATAGCTTTAGATGGTAGTTACATTAATATAAGTATTATAGTTCTTTATTAACATGTAATTTATATGCTTGCTATTACACCCGAGGCCTATCCCCCCACCACCCGGGGTATCCAATTAGCCGAAAACATCCAGATGCGTCACTCCTTCGCGATTGCAATGAGTGCAAAGGAGATTATCACTAAAAGTTCGATCTTTGGATCGAGATTTGAGTTTGAAGGCCAAAGCCTCACCCGAAACAGGAAAGGATAAGGCATGCGGTCCCGGTAAACGTTCCTCCTGAGCTACATATTGATAGGCGCGCGTAACTGTAGGTAAAGGATCTTGCGCAAGACGATTTGATCGGATCGGGCCATAACATCATCAAGGCCGATCAGATTTCGATGAAGACAATCTTGAGTGCAGAGTTGTTCAAGAAACCGCAGCACCTGACAATTCGAGCCACCTGTCGAGCAAGACGGGGCAACTTCTTGCGACGCCAACTCGTCCCATAAACGAATCAAGCGCCCATAATATTCGGCCAAAGACTCCCCCTTTTGTTGCTTGCAATCACTGATTTGAGATTTGAGTTGACAAATCCGAGTGTCGTTAGAGACATAAAAGCTTTCTTTGAGATGCGTCCATAAATCATGAGCATCATCAAAGAAAGTCACCGACGAACGAAGGTGCGGAGAAATAGTGTTTAAGAGCCATGAAACGAGCATAGAGTGAATAGTACTCCAATCTGCAAGACGTTCCGCGGAGGTAGGTTTTGGTATTGTACCATTAATGAAGCCAAGTTTTTGTTTTGCGTTCAAGAAGGTGCGAATCACGCGCTTCGTCAAAGTTATCATCTTTCAACTGAATCGGAGTAATCAAATTGTCGGGATTATCATTAGATCCCAAAAAATAAACTAGGTCGGGTTTTGGGGCGTTGGTTTCACTATTTTATGTCATGATTGCACAACGAGTGTCGTGAGAATTGGTTAAAATAAGGGAATCAATGATGATCGATTAAGGATGATGATCAGATCTAGGTATAATGAATTGGTTTTTGGGTTGTGTTTAGGGCCCGTTTTCCGATTTTGGTTCGATTAGGGAGAGAAAAAAAAATTGTTTTAAACTCTGGCTCTTGATACCATATTAGGTTTAGTCAAAGTTGTGTCACCCTTCTCATTCATCATCAAATTATATTTATACACCGTAAAGGACAAAGTCCCACTCCAATACAAACTAAGAATAATAATCCTAAATAATATTGTTGGGCCCTAGAAATTACACATTGGCGGCAAGATTCATATTTCAAAATTAAAAGGAGATAAGGAGCTTCAGTTGTCAGGGGAACGTGTGAGTTGTACCTTAGGCCCACTATCACAACCGCATGAGGAAATAACGGGGAAGCAGTTACAAGGAGGCATGGCATGTCCAACATCTAAGGAAGGCTAGGCAACGGCTACAAGGGATTTTTGATTGTTATTATATTGTATAAATAGGAGAACTGTAACCTAATTTACTCTCTCTAGCGACCATTGACTCTCAGTACTCCCTAGCAAGTATTTTCTCTCTCCATTAATATTCTACAAAGCTCCTGAGCTAATTATAGTACTCAAACACTTGTACAAACGGCGACATCATTATAGTGGATTGGTGATCAACAGTGTCACCCGCGGTTTTTCCCATTCCTTAGGTTTTCCGCGTCAACAATTGTTTGCGTTCTTAATCTCTTATTTACGTTTATTTAATCTATTATTTACATCGTATTAAATTAGTATATTGTTCTTGTTGTTGGCTCCCCAATACCTTTTGCGTACTTAGTACAAAATCCGCATAAATAATTTGGCGCCCACCGTGGGTCCCTCAACAAGATCTCTATACATCGATCATCCCTTTCTTTTTATCTATTAGTTCGTCTGTGCCTTTTCTTTTTCCGTGTTTGTAATGGCAGGAGAATGGGTAACTACTCAAGAGGTCGTCAATGAACTCAACTGCGTCAAAGCTGCTATGGCCGAATCGCAGAATAACTATGTCGTCATGCAAGGAGAATCAAAGCCTGAAATCTGCTCAAAAGTTCAAAGGACCTAAGCGTCGCAACATAGGTGATGTCTCCAAAATGCCTGGCATGGACGGAGGACCGTTCGAGACTCCTGTGGGCCATAACATCCCCACGCACGGCGATGGTTCAGATGGAGATGCTGACGCCGACCCCATTGGAGAGCAAGCCAAGGCGCAACCGCGTTCCGTCACTGACGACCCTATCCAGCAGCGTCTCTAGCAGTTAGAAGACACGATCGCCAGGATCCCCGGCGTCCCACGCCCTATGGAAAAAGCGACGCCGAATAGCTACGCGAACTAACCTTTTGCTGATGCCATTGCCATGGTCGAGGTCCCAAAGCGATTTTCAGTCCCTTCCATGAAGTTGTACAATGGCACAACAGATCCGAATGATCACGTCGCTCAATACAAGTAGCGGATGATCACCATCTCAATTCCTCATAACATGCGCGAAGCATGCATGTGTTAAGGTTTCGGGTCAACGTTGACTGAACCAGCCCTACAGTGGTTTATCCACCTTGTCAACGACACCATCTCTTGCTTTGCTCAATTGATAAAATACTTTTAATTTGCAATTTGCTAGTAGTTGTAAAATGGCAAAACAGGTTAGTGATTTACACAGAATCGTGCAAAAATCTGACGAATCCTTAAAAGAATTTGTCCACAGGTTCAACAGGGAAAAGGTGTCGATTCCAAACTGTGATGTCAAGACGACGATCGAAGCTTTTCGACGGGGATTGGACGAAAAAGAGCTTACCAAGTATCCTTGTCCAACATTCGAGGATGCTCAAGCCAAAGCCTTGGCCCAGATCCGGTTCGAGGAAGACATGCAGTCAAGAAAGCAATTCTATAACGTCGACAACAGGAAGTCGACGCCTAACAAGAACAGTTTGTGGCATCCAAAGCCTTACGACCGTCCGCAGCAAGTTCATAGCGTCCGTCAGACAGGTTTTGTTAACACTTTACATTCTCTTGGTAATGCTGTCAAATGACCTTTCAGGAACGAAAAAGCAGCACCACGGCGAGACAAATCTAAGTGGTGCGAATTCCACGGAGATCATGGGCATGACACCGGCGAGTGTGTCGCATTAAGGTGCGAAGTTGCACATCTCCTCAAACAGGGACATCTGAAGGATCTACTGACGGAAAAAAGGAAGGTAATCAATGTCATAGTGGTGGATCAAATATTTGTGGACTAACCTACTCTACAGCTAAACATCACGCAAGAGATGTCCCTAACCAAGACGCCGTCTCGAAAGAACTCCGACATCCGCGTGATGCTCAACTGGAGGCTATGCCAATAACGTTCGACGACAACCTTGGTGACGACACAGACATCCATCACGACGGTTTGGTAATTTCTCTAACCATAAGTAATTGTTTACTAAAGCGTGTATTAGTGAATAATGGCAGTTCAGCCAACGTCCTCATGAAGGACGCCTTAGAGGCTATGGGCATCGACGAACGTGACATCATCCGGAAATTTACAGTCCTCGTCGGATTTAGTGGAGAAGCTAAGCATACCATGGGTGAAGTGACGCTGCCTACAATGCTAAAGGAGTGAACATGCCTACCAAATTCTATGTCGTGGACTGCCCGTCCTCATACAACATCATCTTGGGAAGACCTTAGATCCACAGCATGAAGGCCGTCCCCTCCACGTACCATCAATCAATGAAATTCCCTACCAAATGGGGAGTGTAAGAAATCAGAGGTCACAGACGGATCACCAGAGAATGCTACAAAATGTCTCTCAAACCCCGCAAAATGGAAGCATAGGAATTACAGATGCAAACGTTGGGGGAACAAGAGTACGATGAGCAACAAGTGGATGAAATTATACTCGACGTCGACAAACCAGAGCGAATTGTCAAAAAAGGAGCGTCCCAGAACAGGTAATAAAATTTCTTACAGCTAACATCGATTGTTTTGCATGGTCGGATGAGGATGCCACAGGCATTGACCCCGACGTTATAACACATAAACTCAACGTCGACCCTCATCACAAACCGGTAAAGCAGAAGAGACGTAAGTTCGCGCCTGAGAGAAATCAGATAATCAACAACGAGGTCCAAAAGCTAATTGACACCGGCAAGGTAAGGGAGGTAAAATATCCTGATTGGCTTGCTAACATCGTTGTTGTAGGGAAAAAGAACAGGGAATGGCGAGTTTGCATCGATTTCACCGATCTCAACAAAGCTTGCCCGAAAGATCCGTTCCCGTTACTACACATCGATACCCTCGTCGACGCCACCGCTGGACATGAGTTGCTGAAATTCATGGACGCCTTCTCCGGTTACAATCAAATACTTATGCACCCAGAGGACCAAGAGAAGGCGTCGTTCGTCACCGACTGGGGCATCTACTGCTACAAGGTGATGCCATTCGGATTGAAAAACGCCGGCGCAACGTACCAGCATCTTGTCAATGCAATGTTCAAGGGCCAACTAGGGGACACCATGGAAGTATACATCGACGACATGTTAGTGAAATCTAAAGTTGCACACGACCATTTTAAACACTTGCAACAAGCATTCGACGTCATACGGAGGTATGTAATGAAACTCAATCCAACTAAATGTTTTTTTGGAGTATCTACAGGAAAGTTTCTAGGGTACATCGTCACACAACGAGGAATAGAAGCCAGCCCTGATCAGATAAGGGCTATCATCAACATCCAATCTCCAAGGAATATTAAGGAAGTGCAAAAGCTAACGGGATACGTTGCAGCTTCAAATCGATTCATATCCAAGTCTTTCGACATATGTCGATTATTCTACGACGTCTTGAAAAAAACAAAGGCTTTGAATGGACGGACCAACATGAACAGGAACTGCAAGAGCTTAAGCAATATCTAATGACTCCGCTGTTACTATCTAAGCCGACGGCAGATGAACCTTTGCAACATTATGTCGCCGTCAGCGAGTCTTCAGTCAGCGCCGCCTTAGCAAGGGAAGGTCCATATGGACAATTACCCATCTATTATGTAAGTAAGTCACTCGTAGATGCCGAAACCAGGTATTCATCTTTAGGAAAACTTGTCCTGGCACCAGTCACTGCTAGCAAAAAAGTGAAACATTATTTTGAAGCTCATGCAATACATGTCAAAACTAACTATCCTATTAAGTCTATCTTGAGGCGTCTAGAACTAACAGGGAGGATGAGCAAGTGGGATATTACCCTTAGTGGTTATGACATCACATATCAACCGAGGACTGCGATAAAATCACAGGGGTTAGCAGATTTTGTGGCTGCCTTCAGCCCACGACTAGATGCGTCGGCACAAAGTGAAGTAAGTATGTTAGATGTTAACACAGTTAATACTAAATGGGTGTTACATGTAGATGGATCTTCGAACTTTCGAGGAGCCGAACTAGGCATCTACTGCTACAAGGTGATGCCATCCGGATTGAAAAACGCCGGCATAACGTACCAGCGTCTTGTCAATGCAATGTTCAAGGGCCAACTAGGGGACACCATGGAAGTATACATCGACGACATGTTGGTGAAATCTAAAGTTGCACACGACCATTTTTAACACTTGCAACAAGCATTCGACGTCATACGGAGGTATGGAATGAAACTCAATCCTACTAAATGTTCTTTTGGAGTATCTATAGGAAAGTTTCTATGGTACATCGTCACACAACGAGGAATAGAAGCCAGCCCTGATCAGATAAGAGCTATCATCAACATCCAATCTCCAAGGAATATTAAGGAAGTGCAAAAGCTCACGGGACGCGTTGCAGCTTCAAATCGATTCATATCCAAGTCTTCCGACATATGTCGATTATTCTACGACGTCTTGAAAAAGAACAAAGGCTTTGAATGGACGGACCAACATGAACAGGCACTGCAAGAGCTTAAGCAATATCTAATGGCGCCACTATTACTATCTAAGCCGACGACAGATGAACCTTTGCAACATTATGTCGCCGTCAGCGAGTCTTCAGCCAGCGCCGCCTTAGCAAGGGAAGGTCCAGATGGACAATTACCCATCTATTATGTAAGTAAGTCACTCGTAGACGCCGAAACCAGGTATTCATCTTTAGAAAAACTTGTCCTGGCACCAGTCACTGCTAGCAAAAAATTAAAACATTATTTTGAAGCTCATGCAATACATGTCAAAACTAACTATCCTATTAAGTCTATCTTGAGGCGTCTGGAACTGACAGGGAGGATGAGCAAGTGGGATATTACCCTTAGTGGTTATGACATCACATATCAACCGAGGACGGCGATAAAATCACAGGCGTTAGCAGATTTTGTGGCTGACTTCAGCCCACGATTAGATGCGTCGGTGCAAAGCGAAGTAAGTATGTTAGATATTAACATAGTTAATACTAAATGGGTGTTACTTATAGATGGATCTTCGAACTTTCGAGGAGCCGGACTAGGTATCTTGCTGAAGTCGCCACAAGGGGACATCATTGCCCGAGCCATTAGGTGTGATTTTAAAGCAACAAACAACGAGGCAAAATACGAAGCGTTGATAGCAGGTTTGACGTTGGCAAAAGACTTGAAGGTGACTGACATCGAAGTATATATCGACTCACTGTTAATAGTCAGCCAAATCAAAGGAGAATTCGCCGTCAACGACTCCAAAATGATGGCGTACCTAGACGTAGTCTGCTCAAAGGTAAAAAGTTTTTCAACTTTTGACATTCATCAAATCCCCAGGGACCAAAATACGCAGGCAGACGCATTAGCCAACATTGGATTAGCCATGAGAACATTAGGATTTAAAGTATACCTATAGCACATTTGACAACGCCGGCGATTGACCGTCCAAAAAGTGAGGTCAATGTCAACGACATCTCTGCTGCAACACCTGTCGGTTGGACGTTGTCGATTATCTCATACCTCAAGGATGAAACACCCCTAGAAGACAAGATATAAGCCAGAAAGGTACGTTTTAAAGCTTCAATGTATATCCTGATTGACAATGTCCTCTTTCGAAAGTAAACTGCAGGACCATATTTAAGATGCCTAGACGGCGACGAATGTAAACAAGTCCTTCAGGAAATGCCTGACGGGAGCTGCGGCAACCATTCAGGAGGACGTAGTCTTTCTAATAGAACTTTGAGAATGGGGTACAATTTGCCGACGTTGCGTCATTACGCCAATGAATATGTCAAGAAATTCGACGCTTGTCAACGACACGCTGCCATGTCCCACAAACCAGCTGAGAAGATACACCCTACCATTACCCCATGGCCCTTCATGAGGTGGGGGATGGACATCGTCGGGAAATTGCCTCTAGTACCGGGGCAAAAAGTGTTTATGCTTGCACTGACGGACTATTTCTCCAAATGGATTGAGGCTGATTCATTAACCCAGGTACGTGACAAAGAAGTTATTACTTTCATATGGCGAAATATCATCTGCAGGTTTAGCGTCCCGCCAGAGATCATCTACAACAATGGGTAACAATTCATTAGTGGAACCACATGCAGCTTCTTAGCATAATGGAATATACAACTAAATACGGTGACACCAAGATATCCGCAGGCGAACGGACAAGCCGAATCAAGCAACAAATCCATCATAAAAGTCATCAAGAAATGGCTGAAGGCAGCCAAAGGCAAATGGGCGGAAGAACTCCCGTCAATTCTTTGGGCAAACAAAACGACCCCCAAGACGGCGACGGGGCAGACGCCGTTCTCATTAGTGTATGGATGTGAAGCAGTCATGCCTCCGGAAGTACGAATCCTGACGACAAGATATGGATTACTGACGCTAGAGAGAAACGAGGAAGAATTAAGCCATGACCTCGACATCAGTGAAGAGTTGAGAGAGGCAGCCCTTGTACGGATGGCATCACAAAAAGAAATAGTGGCGCAAAGTTTCAACAAGAACGTCAAAGCAAAAACGTTCAAGGTAGGTGATTGGGTACTTAGAGAAGTGTTCCAAAATACTAAAGAACTTAATGCAGGTAAATTAGCACCAGCATGGGAAGGACCTTATCGAATACACAAAGTGGTTGGAAACGGCGCCTACAGGTTATGCACGAAGGAGGGTAAGCATGTTCCCCGAAGTTGGAACGCTGTCCACTTAAAACTTTATCATTTTTAATTATCTTACGTTGACAACAAAAAAGACGCCATTACAGGTAAGTAACTAAAAAACTAAGTTAAGTTGCTCCATTTTATTTTATTCTCAACATATTCAATTTCCGTTTCCAAATATTATTCCTTTTCACATTATACTGACTTGAGCGTCGGAGGGTCGTCGGCCTCGCTAACGACCATCTCACCTTTGTTGTATGGAGACAGGTGTAGGGGACGAGGATTCGTTGACAGCCAACGTCGAAACATTCACACGTCACAACGTTCATAACCACTTAACGCCTACATCAATGTCGACGGCGACACCGGAGCCGACGTCGATCATTACTTTGACGACGATAATTTAAACTGGGGCATCAAGCTTTGACTGCGTTAAGGTGAACACAAAATGACTTAAGTACAAAAAAGGGACACACACCTTAGAAGTCATCACAACAACGTACAACATGCCATGCGTAATTAATTGGAAGAGGCAATTTCGCCCTTCACGGCAATTAATACCGCAAGTGGCATCAAACATCTAAGGTACCTACATACACATGTACATACATACATTTACAATTGCAAACACATATACGCAAGACGCAAGTAGAACACACAAAAGTAAGAGCATATCATTGATATTTGCTGTAAAGGCAATAGTCAAATCAAACACACAATAGAAAATATTGTTCCAAACTGGTGTCCTTGCACCAACACAAACTAAAAAAAAAAATTTGTTTAAATTGGTGTCACAACACCCCAAAACGACTGATAATAAAAACTATTTTGTCTCCATGGCATCCTTGTCACCTTCAGCAAGAGCAGATTCGGCAGTCGCCGCCGTCTCAGCTGTAGAAGCACCGTCAGGAAGAAGATCAGCAGGAGTCCCAAAGACTTCCAAGAATTTCCTAACGTCGTCTTCCGGTGTCCAGGACGCCGTCTGACTTCCATGTATTGCTTCATCAGCCTTGACTTGGTTTTCCAAGTGTAAAGGCTGACAGCATCATTGAGCTCTTCCTGCAACGCCGACATTCTGGTCTCCATCTCAGCAGTTCGGGCGCCCAACGCTTCCTTCAACGACGTCATCTCAACATTCTTGACGTCCAATATTTCCTTCAACGACGTCACCTCTGCAGCTTTGACCTTTAATTTGCTCTCAGCCTCCGTTTGTGCAGCAATAAACCTATTCAGCTTGTCACGAAGGGTGTTGCACTCCTTCTCCAATGTCAGAGCAGAACTGCGGACGGCCAGCGAATTTTGAATGGCCTAAGAAAATCAACGACAGGAATCAGTGACGGACTACCCAAGATAAAAATCATGTCAGTTTGAAAGACTTACATGCAGCTGAAAACCTAACCCTTCACTAGCAACTTGGTGAAGAAGAAGGCAAGCCAGGCGACGCTGTGGTGCAGGGAAGGCGAGTTTTTCGGCGGCAGGCCAAATGGTAGGAGCTGTGAACTCCAAGAAACTTTTGGGTCTGGAGATGTTGAAGGTGTCCTCTCCGGATGACGGCGTCTCCTTAACGACTTTGGCGTCATCACGGGTGACAACGGCAGTAGTGACCGCATCAGTGGTGACGGCGGCAGACAGAGCAGGCTTTTGACAGTGACAAGATGTGTAGCACCTGTATCAAAGATCCACATAGTCTTACCAGTCAAACGATATTTTGGTTTAGGTAAGTTCAGCAAATCTAAGAGTTTGCCATTGTTCAGTAGTTATCCCTGCAAGTCCAACACTCACAAGATATCGTGGTTGGGAAGCCGAAGCCCCACCACCACCGCCGGATTTGTCAGCTAAACCACCAGCCACCGCCTTGTTCCCGCATGCTGGCAGTGCTCCCCTCCCACCGCCGCCACGGCCAGATATGCCGCACCTTGCTGCTGTGCCACCGCACGGGCCCCGATGTAACAGCCCGCACTTTCGAGCTGCTAGCTAATCACATTTAGCATTTACAAATTTCAATTATCATTAAATAAACCTCAATTAGACAATCATCTACAACAGAGTATAACTCAAGTATCGATCATGTAACCTCTGGGACATGGCCCATAATATAACAACCTAAAATAATTTATACAACTTCATGAATTTAAGTAATAAAATCTCCGAACATATACAATAATAAATTATAAAAACATTTCTTAACAATAATATAATCTCCATTCTGGGTTGAACTATACATCTCTCTTATCACAACTTACGATCATCAATCCCTTCTGGAGCACGCTCACCAGCAAAATTACCGATGATGAACTCTGCCCCCACCAAGACATGTTCTAAGAACAAAGTAAGTGAAACTGAGACACACTGTTTAACCAGAAAATCTTTTTGGTGAGTTAAAACGTATTTATAGATTTAAGCTTATCTTGTGAGGCATTTGAAAACAAGATATAGAGAAGGCGTAATGAAAGAATATAGCAAATTCTTGCACCCAGTTTACAATATTACTTGTTTAAAATAATAATACGCACAAAATAAATAGTATATACTTCTAATTTGAGGGACGATGAGGATTCTATAGAATCTAATACGTTATCCGAGATCAATTCTAATTCTAACATACCTTAAGACATAACAATATCTCGCGCTTCTGTAATTCAATGTATTTAATCCAAATATGTATAATATGATTAACTCCTTTAATAAATTCTTAACGACTTTCTTATAAATCATTCCTATATTCAGTGTAGAAATTCCATAAACTTGGCTGAGTAAAGATTATATTACTCGAAA
Organism: Beta corolliflora; assembly: GCA_947648045.1. Classification (NCBI taxonomy): domain Eukaryota; kingdom Viridiplantae; phylum Streptophyta; class Magnoliopsida; order Caryophyllales; family Amaranthaceae; genus Beta; species Beta corolliflora. The sequence goes on from CANSZD010001984.1 coordinate 446,412, forward strand.
ATCACGTCTCAAATATCTTTCCACGAAACCACTTACATAATCAAATACATAATTTTTTTTTTTTTCAGAAATCATCTTATACTGGGTAAGAGAACACGAATAAAGTTGCCATGCAGGCGAATTCTCTAAGATTTTACAAGGGACATCTCCCTTTTCCGTTATGTACTGCTTGCAAGACTTTTCAGGACATGTCCCCAAAATACAGAAAATACAGAATGCAGAATACAGAATACAAAATGTTGTTCATCACTGCTCTAGCAGCTTCTTCGCCTCCACAAAACATAATTCATAATTCTATATTTTCTGAAACTCAATTCATAATTCTCGAGTCAAATAAATCAAAAATCTCATAGCATAATTGCATTTGAGTATTTCATATACAAACTCAAATTGTTTAATAAACACGATATAATTAAGTTTCCAATAACTTATTAGTAAAATTCAATTCCTTATAAAATCATTTGACAAAAATTACTTAAATACAGACTTTAAAAGAAATATATATAGTCCAATTCTATAAGTTTATCATAATTATAGTCCAAAATATGGCTTACCAATCAGGGTCCCAAATTCGAATGTAAGTCTTATATACTTTACATTTTTGTTACAAAAGTTAATTGCTGAGAAATATCTTTCCCTTAAAACCTATTAAACGACCTATTCGATGTTCATATTTATGTTACTCATACTAAAAATATTCTTGTCATCTCCCCAATAAAACATTAATTTTTTTTAAATAATCGATATAAATTTAAAATATAATAACACCAAATTATACATCTCTCATATTTATATTTCAAAGTTCATATTATACATACACTAGTACAAAGTTGGTATAAGGTAACATGTATGAGGTAACACTTTTCAAAATTCAAGTTTGTCGAATATATATGTAACACCTTGGTAACACTTAATCAATATGTAACACTTAATGTAACACATTTTTATAAGTAACATTTTAAAGTAACACTTTTTCAATTGAGTAACATTTTGATGTAACACTTTTAGATAGGTAACACCTTTAGGTAACACGTAATAGCCCTCTTTTTAAAAAGCGTTAATTAAATGCTAATTATATTTATTAAGTTAATTATGTGTCGCATTTTCTTATTTTATTTGGATTGGACCATGAATTTTTATTTGAAGTGTTTGTAATATATTTATTTATTCAATTTTATGAAGTTGTTATTATATTATTATATTTAAATTGTTTTGGGTTTTAGTTATTGAGTGGTATTTAACCAATTAGGAAAATGATGTCTGATTTCCTCCTTGCCTTTAGCCCATTTGTCGATTTTGTTTTAAAACCATAAACCCATCTTCATTTAGAACCTCCTCGTCGTTTCTCACCCAAAACCCCACTCCTCGTGGCTTCTCTCTCTCTCACCCGAAAACCTCAATCCTCCTTCCTCTCTCTCTCCTCGCATCTCACGCTCTCCTTTTGATTGCGGTGATCTTTCGCCGCCGTTATTACTGCGTTGCTGCCGCCGTGAACCTTGTGCCGCCGTTGCTGTTGTTGATGTTTCCCCTGCTTTTCTATCTCCTCTGTTCGTGTTCTGCAGCGCGTTGCTGCCGCTGTTCTGCTCCCCTTTTTCTGCCGTTGCTGATTGGTTCCACTGCTGTCGACCTTGCCATAACTGTTGCTGTCCCGACCCTTTATGTCCGCCAATTTGGTAAGTTTTTTATTTTCTTTATTGCCTAAATTTCAATTGCTTGGTTAGTTTTTTTTTTCTTTGCCTAAATTTTCTTACTTATGTTTTCATCTAAATTTAGTTGTTGCTTTATAGAATGGACTTATGAATGATCTATGAACTTGTGGAATTTATAATCTAAATTATTATTTTGTTGCATTTGATTTTTGAGTTCACTTAAGCCAAACTCCAATTTGCGATATATGACAAGGGAAGGTTGAAACTGTTTTGGGTCACTGGAACACCTTGGTTCTGATATTTTAAATCATATGAATCATTCTAGCTTCCTGCAGAGAATTAGAATTGGATATAGTAGCACATTATTGTGTTTTCCTTATATCACACAAACAATAGTAGGAAGATAATTACCCAAAACTTGTGTGCAAGTAGTAATTTTTATGTATGCTGAATTGGGAATACCTTTTGGGTTAGTTAAAACTCGTTAAATGATTTTGAGGCAGTTCACTCTTTGCTTGACCAAATTGATCTCTTAAACGCCTACTTAATGACATTGTTGTTGCAGTGGTTTTCGTTCCATAAGAAATTATCAGTCAATTAGAGTTACTAGTTTCGTTCCCTAAGAAATTATCAGTCAATTAGTGATTGTTAGAAAGTGCTAGTTGTTTATGCATTAAGCTAGTTCCTTTTATTTGGCCGACTTTTGTTCGTTGATCCAAAATGATGGAAAGGCTGATGAAGGATTTAGATTAGAGACACTTTTATGGTAGAGAAATGCGAAGAAATGCTTCAGATTCTTTCCTTTCCTCATAATTTATAATAGTTTATATCTGTTGAAACTTCAAGATTCTTTCCTGTCCTCATAATTTCATTGCATTTTCTCTGAATTTTATCCTAGAAATCAGTGACGTCAAGGTCTCACAATATCTGCAGAAAATTAATCGACGTTTTAACTGTGTTAGAACTTTGATTTATTTTAGATCTTTTGATTTTGCACAATCTGCAGAAAATTAAGTGACTAAAATTTACATGGTATGCACTATCTTGGTACTGAAATTTTATGGGTACTTGTGTTTCTAGCAGATTTTAGTATCATTCCACCACCAATGGTGGAACCATTGAACTACTTACATGCAGGTTAGTTGCATTTGTTAGTGTATCGACCTTTCTAATTTGATTTTTTTTTGCTTTAGTCTCAGTTAGTTGGTCCTCATAGTGTTTAGTGCTTTCAACTCTATGCTCCAACAACTTTAGCGCATGCCCGTGATGTCACATAGTACCCTTTTGAAAGGAACTTTCTAAGAGGTGTTTATTTTATTCTTAACACGCAGGAAGAAATCAAGAAGAAAAGCCTAAGCGGTACCAAGTAAAAAGATAGGCACACTATGGGTCCTATGGGCTTTGCAAGGAAGGAACATGAATTGGTAAGTTAATTACGATGAATAATAATCTCTTTGTTTTAGATTTCCTTATCATCCCTTGGTACGATCATGTAACTTTTATGTATCCCGAATTCTTTTATATTTCCATGCTAGCAACAACAAGATAATGAGAAGAAATGACCATTCCAAGCACATTTGTACAAAGAGTCTCGAAAGAGGAAAGTGGACAAAATATTCAAAACAGCTTACGAACCTATTAAATATAATGTTGTAAGTTTGGCTGCCTTTACATTTATTTAGGCTACGTTTTCCATCGCAACCTTAATTTGGTAGATATTTATATTGCTTCCATTATTTCTAATGTAGGATAAGATAGAGGAAGTTTATATGCTAAGGCAGGTTGATGGAGATAAAGCATATTATGCAGTAATGGAGATTGATAATATATAATACTTGTTTTTCTTTTTAAAACAAGTATATCATCACTAGTCCTCTTTTCATATAAGACTTTGAAGATTTTTATTTTTTTTTGTTAATATTGCAGGACGATGAAGACAATGGATTAGGGTTCCAAGTAGGCATGATGCTTCGAGAAACATGCATGCATGATAGAGTGATGGAATTGAAGACGAAAGAAAGAAATGACCATAAGATTGATTTAGGTTTATTTTGGGAGTTATATATATCATGACTGGATTTTCATATGAACTATATATATTTTGAACGCAATAGTATATTTTCAATTGATGAATACTACACTCTGGCTCATTCCTTACAATAACCGTCGAGTATTTGTACTCATTTATATCTATAATATCATCCTATTTCCTCTTCGTTATTATGTTTATAAGTTTTAGTATTATTATCATTGTATGTGTGCTGACAAATTTAAAAATGTTACTATATATACGACAAGTGAAATAGAAGTTTTACTATAAAGCTAGCTAACAAAAAGTGATGTCTAATATCTAATAAAGTGTTACATATGTTGATTTAATATGATACATAATATTTAATAAAGTGTTCCTATAATTCAAGAGATGACATAGAAAATTATACAATAGATGAAAAAGTGTTACATAAAAAAATTGTAAGTAACACTATAAAAATGCTACATTAGTTTAAAAAAAGTGTTACATTAGAGAATTTTAAGTAACACTTGAGAAAGTGAAACATTAGCATTGGAAAGTGTTACCTTAGAGAATAGGTAGCACGGGCAGATGTTTCACTTATAAAAGTATTACCTATTGCCTAAAGCAACACTTTTAGGCCTTTAAGTAACAATTTTGGGGTGATACTTTAGGCCAATTATGCACTAGTGATACCCAAAGCTCATAAGGTAAAATATCTTAGAACTCATTTTTTAGTGGCAAGCTTGTAACTTGTAAGGTTCAGACTTATATTCTATAACTATAGCTAATACTTGCTCTAACGTGACTTGATGGCTAATCCTCCATCTTAATGATTTGAATCCCTCATACTTAATCTTCCGATCTCCTAGTAACCCAAATGGAAACAACTTTATTACCTTAAATTTAATATCACACAAATGTTATCTGTACTCCAACTTTATTCCTGGTTATTTGCTTGAACGTTGTAATTCCAATTAATTAAACTTACATCCATATTAATCTTATATCTATATTTCCTTTATTATAAATCCACATCACTAATTTCACAATACTCCAACACAAAAGATGCATGTTACCCTGACTTTCCTTTTCATTGATCTTACTCCTCCAATTAGAAAGTGTAACATCTGATCTCTATTATATATCCTGGTTCAACACTCATATTATAAAATTCCTATTCTAAATTATATTATGTCCTCAAAGATGGAATTTACCATTCCTATGACTTAAGCAATACATATCGGATTACTATCAGATACTCCTTCATCACTCACATATAACTCTTATATAATTATTATGGCGTTCTCACCCTAGACCTTACTTAACTTGATGTATGTGATTCACGACATACCTTCAATAGTTATCTCATCTTTTAGACTCATAAGGTTCTCATACAATTTTATTAACTCATTCATAGATATTTAAACTCTGAAGCTTATTTCCGGATTACAACTTTAGTCGTCAACTCAACTATCTCACATAACAATATATATTCCTTAGATAAACCCCTCAACAACCAATTCACTCCTCAATTGCTTGACATATAAATCCAAACTTTCCCAAAGTTCCTTGAAGATATCTCTAAGTGATTTAATATAACTTTTAATCTGGATTCCTTCTTCTCAAAAAACTAAATTTTGCAACACTTAGTTCATTGCTTCTCAAACTCGTGTCTTCCAAAAGCCAAGTCCATATATCTCAAAGTTGATAACAATTACATCTATATATTATTCCATACTAAGATCCTCGAAATAGATCTACGAAACTCACATCTTAAACCTCTTGTCAACCACAATTTACTCAAATTCCCAATAACTTAGAGTAGTAACCTCTATATGCTTAGATTACTAATCTTAGTGGAGATATCATCATATCCTATAAACCTTCAATTATTCTAAAGTAGAGCTCGCCAATTATATCAAACTCACTGAAATATTCCTTTGAGTTCATCATAATTATCCTAATAATAACAAACACACCGATAAACTCAAAATGGTATAATTTACCCTTTGATCATACATAATTGAGATGCGACTTACTGTACTATGCTATTTCTAATAATCTTCTTCCATATGTTCATAATTGCATTTCCAAAATCTCTATACAACTCTCTAATTCAGAGGTCGCTTAACGAAATGGTATTCTTGAAATCTCATTAACCGAAAGTACCTATACTATTGAAACTCCATAAACTTGAAACCATATTAAATCGTATCTCATTGGAGACTTAATTTGATTCCTCAAAATTTAGCTAATCGTCTATCGCATAGTTATACGAGGTCGCTCAATTCAAAAAACGCAATTATATAAACATTGAGAAATATATATTGAGAACACTTTCTTAGATACTCACAATCAGACACTCATAACTTCTATATAATATCTTAAAACTTAAATCATTAAATAGCTTATACTATTAAGTCTCATACATAGACTAAATTATACTTGAATTCGAAGCCAAGATTGACATAGTATAACATAAGTTGATTACTTCAAAATATTCGAGTAAAACTATAGTTCATGGCAAAAACTTATAGATAAATCTCAAATCATAATTAGGGAGTCACTGATACTCTTCATATAATCAAAACTCTTGGCGTGAAATCACATACTCAAGAAGTCAAACAAACTTAGAACTCAAGAATCACATTTTCAAATGATATTGAACTTAGGTACATAAAAGCACAACACATTCAAGTCAGGAAACTAATTTTTATTTGACAACTCATGAAATTCATACAACCTACAATTGTAGAGACATAATTGAGTTTATAAGGTGGAAGGATAATGTGTGCCTTAACCAACTTTGGATACTCCTCCACTAGCCCATTATCCTTGCATACCGCTCGAATGTATGATTTCCACAATGATTTATCAGGGAACAATAACTATCATTAACACCATTCCCAAGCAAAATATATAACCAGACTAAACCTCCTAAACATAATTTACTATTAACTGAAATCCTATAACCGATGGACCTATATATAGCTCACAAACTCATTACCAATATCATCTGCATCATAATGAATGTAATAAAACCTTATATATATATGGTAGAGAAACTAGCTTGTAACGATAATCTCAATTCCTTAGTCTTACGATCGTTAACTAGTATTGCATCCCATAATAGAAACTAATGAAACCAATTTTATAACTCCTAAATTTAACTTGATATCAACTTCAACAACTGATCACTAAGAATAATAATCACAAACATTCCTTTCCAAGATGAGTTTAGAAACTAGTTAATTCCGAAATATAAAGCTTTGATTGAGTTTCATCAAATACGAATTGAAAAAAATTTATACCTTTGATTTACAATAGCCCAAAACTTATTTTGGTTTTCTTTCATAACACAGAGGCTGTGAATGAGAGACAAAGAGCATATGGGCACGCTTCACTGCCACACACACTAGCAAATAACTGGGGACATAAGGAATAAATCATGCAGCAACACACCAACATAGGGCGCAGGCAGGAGTACGGCGGCGAGGAGGAGCACCGACAACTGGGCTTCTTGCAACGGCAGCACCGCACCACAGAGGAACAAAGCAGAGGTGAGAGAAAATGGGGTAGCTAGACCCACAACCGGTGAGGGAGAAAGCAACGTCGGTAATGGCAACAAGAGGAATAGAAAGAGGAGCTAGGAAGAGGACTGATCGAGAATGAAAACAGATGAATAACAAGAAAAATGGGATTTCTTACTTATAATGGGTTTTATGGGAGAATGAAGAATTTTCTAGAATTCTTCGAAAAGGTACGAGAGAGGAGATACAAATAGTATCTTCCTTTTTTTTTCTTTTTTTATTCAAAAACATAAGGACAAAAACGTAATTTCACTTCGATGAAAAATAAAAATCTAGTTCCCTTCAAAATACTAGTAACATGTGCATAGCAATTTATAGTTAGAAATGCACTAATGTTGAACAAAATAGCTTTAGATGCTAGTTACATTAATATAAGTATTATAGTCCTTTATTAACATGTATTTAAAATGCTTGCTATTACACCCGAGGCCTATCCACCCACCACTCGGGGTATCCAATTAGCCGAAAACATCCACATGCATCATGTCCTTCGCGATTGCAATGAGTGCAAAGGAGATTATTATTAAAAGTTCGATCTTTGGATCGAGATTTGAGTTTGAAGGCCAACGCCTCACCCGAAACAGGTTAGGATAAGGCATGCGGTCTCGGTAAACGTTCCTCCTGAGCTACATATTGATAGGCGCGCATAACCGTAGGTAAAGGATCTTGCGCAAGACGATTTGATCGGATCGGGCCATAACATCATCAAGGCCGATCAGAAATCGAGGAAGACGATCTTGTGTGCGGAGTTGTTCAAGAAACCGCAGCACCTGACAATTCGAGCCACCCGTCGAGCAAGACGGGGCAACTTCCTGCGACGCCAACTCGTCCCACAAACGAATCAAGCGCCCATAATATTTGGCAAAAGACTCCCCCTTTTGTTGCTTGCAATCACTGATTTGAGATTTGAGTTGACAATCCGAGTGCCGTTAGAGACATAAAAACGTTCTTTGAGATGTGTCCATAAATCATGAGCATCATCAAAGAAAGTCACCGACGAACTAAGGTGCAGAGAAATAGTGTTTATGAGCCATGAAACGAGCATAGAGTGAATAGTACTCCAATCAACAAGACGTTCCGCGGAGGTAGGTTTTGGTATTGTTCCATTAATGAAGCCAAGATTTCGTTTTGCGTTCAAGGAGGTGCGAATCGCGCGCTTCGTCAAAGTTATCATCTTTCAACTGAATCGGAGTAATCAAATTTTTGGGATTATCATTAGATCCCAAAAAATAAACTAGGTCAGGTTTAGGGGCGTTAGTTTCACTATTTTATGTCATGATTGCACGACGAGTGTCGTGAGAATAGGTTAAAAGAAGGGAATCAATGATGATCGATTTAGGATGATGATTAGATCTAGGTATAAATAATTGGTTTTTGGTTTGTGTTTAGGGCCGGTTTTCCGGTTTTGGTTCGGTTAGGGAGAGAAAAAAAAATGTTTTAAACTCTCGCTCTTGATACCATATTAAGTTTGATCAAAGTTGTGTCGCCCTTCTCATTCATCATCAAATTATATTTATACACCGTAAAGGACCTAGTTCCACTCCAATACAAACTAAGAATAATAATCCTAAATAATATTGTTGGGCCCTAGAAATTACACATTGGTGGCAAGATTCATATTTCAAAATTAGAAGGAGATAAGGAGCTTCAGTTATCAGGGGAACGTGTGAGTAGTACCTTGGGCCCACTATCACAACCGCATGAGGAAATAACGGGGAAGCAGTTGCAAGGAGGCATGACATGTCCTACATCTAAGGAAGGCTAGGCAACGGCTACATGGGATTTTTGATTGTTATTATATTGAATAAATAGGAGAATTGTAACCTAATTTACTCTCTCTAGCGACCATTAACTCTCATTACTCCCTAGCAAGTATTCTCTCTCTCCATTAATATTCTACAAAGCTCCTGAGCTAATTATTATACTTAAGCACTTGCACCAACGACGACATCATTATAGTGGATTGGTGATCAAGAGTGTCACCCGCGGTTTTTCCCATTACTTGGGTTTTCCGCGTCAACAATTGTTTGCGTTCTTAATCTCGTATTTACGTTTCTGTTATCTATTATTTACATCGTATTAAATTAGTATATTGTTCTTGTTGTTGGCTCCCCAATACCTTTTGCGTACTTAGTAGAAAAGCGGCATAAACAATTTGGCGCCCACCGTGGGGCCCTCAAAAAGATCTCTATACATCGATCACCCCTTTCTTTTTATCTATTAGTTCGTCTGTGCCTTTTCTTTTTCCGTGTTTGCAATGGCATGAGAATGGGTAACTACTCAAGAGGTCGTCAATGAACATAATCGCGTCAAAGCTGCTATGGCCGAATTGCAGAATAGCTATGTCGTCATGCATGGAAAATCAAAGCCTGAAATCTGCTCAAAAGTCCAAAGGACCTAAGCGTCGCAACATAGGTGATGTCTCCAGAATGCCTGGCCTAAACGGAGGACCGTTCGAGACTCCTGTGGGCCATAACATCCCAACGCACGACGATAATTCAGATGGAGATGCTGACGCCGACCCCATTGGATAGCAAGCCATGGTGGAGTCGCGTTCCGTCACTGACGACCCTATCCAGCAGCGTCTCCAGCAGTTAGAAGACACGATCGCCAGGATCCCCGGTGTCCCACGCCCTATGGAAATAGTGACGCCGAATAGCTACGCGGACTTACCTTTTGCTGATGCCATTGCCATGATCGAGGTCCCGAAGCGATTTTCATTCCCTTCCATGAAGCTGTACAATGGCACAACAGATCCGAATGATCACGTCGCTCAATACAAGTAGCGGATGATCACCATCTCAATTCCTCGGAACATGCGTGAAGCATGCATGTGTAAAGGTTTCGGGTCAACGTTGACTGGACCAGCCCGACAATGGTTTATCCACCTTGCCAACGGCACCATCTCTTCCTTTCCTCAATTGATTAATACTTTTAATTTGCAATTTGCTAGTAGTCGTAAAATGGAAAAACAGGTTAGTGATTTAAACAGAATCGTGCAAAAATCTGACAAATCCTTGAAAGAATTTGTCCACAGGTTCAACGGGGAAAAGGTGTCGATTCCAAACTGTGATGTCAAGACGGTGATCGAAGGTTTTCGACGGGGATTGGACGAGGATTCAGATTTATGCATAGAGCATACCAAGTATCCCTGTCCAACATTCGAGGATGCTCAAGCCAAAGCCTTGGCCCAAATCCGGTTCGATGAAGACATGTAGTCAAGAAAGCAATTATGTGATGGCGACAGCAGGAAGTCGACGCCTAACAAGAAAAGTTTGTGGCGTCCAAAGCCTTACGACCGTCCGCAGCAAGTTCATAGCGTCCGTCAGACAGGTATTGTTAACACTTTACATTCTCTTGGTAACGCTGTCAAATGGCCTTTCAGGAACGAAAAAGCAGCACCACGGCGAGACAAATCTAAGTGGTGCGAATTCCACGGAGATCATGGGCATGACACCGACGAGTGCGTCGCATTAAGGCGCGAAGTTGCACATCTCCTCAAACAGGGACATATGAGGACGCCGTCTTTCGGTGTCTAGGACGCCGTCTGACCTTCCATATAATGCTTGATCAGCCTTGACTTGGTTTTCCAAGTGTAAAGGCTGGCATCATCAGTGTGCTCTTCCTGTAACGCCGACATTCGGGTCTTCATCTCAGCAGTTTGGGCGCCTAGTGCTTCCTTCAACGACGTCATCTCAACATTATTGACGTCCAATATTTCCTTCAATTACGTCACCTCTGCGACCTTGACCTTCAATTTGCTCTCAGCCTCCGTTTGTGCAGCAATAAACCAATTGAGCTTGTCACGAAGGGTTTTGCACTCCTTCTCCAATGTCAGAGCAAAACTGCGAACGACCATCGAATTTTGAATGGCCTGAGAAAATCAACGACAGGAATCAGTGACGACAAGCAACTCGATGAAGAGGAAGGCGGACCATGCAAGCGACGCTGTGGTGCAGGGAAGGCGAGTTTTTTGGCGGCAGGCCAAATGGTAGGAGTTGTGAACTCCAAGAAACTTTTGGTTCAGGAGATGTTGAAACTGTCCTCTCCGGATGACGACGTCTGCTTAACGACTTTGGCGTCACCACGGGTGACGGCGGCAGTAGTGACCGCAGCAGTGGTGACGGCGGCAGATGGAGCAGTCATTTTACTCCGAGATCTCTTCCTCTTCGCCATCCTTTCCAACATTTCCGCTTCTGACAGGGGGACGCCGGGAGACTTGCTTTTAGTAGACATGGTGTTTTATGATGATGGCAAGCAAAAATAAGAAAGGAAACTAACTGGAAATGGAGTAATAATGTTTAGAGTAAACAAATGATGTACCTGAAGCCATTGAAGGGGTGGTGTTGTCAGTTGGTTCGTCGGGGTCTTGAGGATGTTCGACGGCGTCAGTTGGTACTAAGTTGAAGTTGGCCCTGAATGCGACGCTTGTCAACGACACGCTGCCATGTCCCACGAACCTGCTGAAAATCTACACCCAACCATTACCCCATGGCCCTTTATGAGGTGTGGGATGGACATCGTCGGGAAATTGCCTCTAGCACCGGGGCAAAAAGTGTTTATGCTTGCACTGGCGAACAATTTCTCCAAATGGATTGAAGCTGATTCATTTACCCAGGTACGCGGTAAAGAAGTTATTAATTTCATATGGCGAAATATAATCTGCAGGTTTGGCGTCCCGTCAGAGATCATCAGCGACAATGGAGCACAATTCATTAATGGACCCACACGCAGCTTCTTAGCAAAATGGAATATACAACTAAATACGGCGATGCCAAGATATCCGCAGACGAACGGACAAGCTGAATCAAGCAACAAATCCATCATAAAAGTCATCAAGAGACGGTTGAAGGCAGCCAAAGGCAAATGGGCGGAAGAACTCCCGTAAATTCTTTGGGCAAACAGAACGACCCCTAAGACGGCGACGGGGCAGACGTCGTTCTCATTAGTGTATGGATGTGAAGTAGTCTTGCCTCCGAAAGTATGAATCCCGACGGTAAGATATGGATTACTGACGCCAGAGAGAAACGAGGAAGAATTAAGCCATGACCTCGATACTAGTGAAGAGTTGAGAGAGACAGCCCTCGTATGGATGGCGTCACAAAAAATAAATAGTGGCGCGAAGTTTCAACAAGAACATCAAAGCAAAAACGTTCAAGGTAGGTGATTGGGTACTTAGAGAAGTGTTCCAAAATACTAAAGAACTTAATGCAGGTAAATTAGCACCAGCATGGGAAGGACCTTATCGAATACACAAAGTGGTTGGAAACGCGCCTACAGGTTATGCACAAAGGAGGGTAAGCTTGTTCCACGAAGTTGGAACGCTGTCTACTTAAAACTTTATCATTTTTAATCATCTTATGTTGACAACAAAAAAGATGCCATTACAGGTAAGTAACTAAAAATCTAAGTTAAGTTGCTCCATTTCATTTTGTTCTCAACATATTCAATTTCCTTTTCTAAATATTATTCCTTTTCACATTATACTGACTTGAGCGTCGGAGGGCCGTCGGCCTCGCCAACGGCCATCTCACCTTTGTTGTATGGATACAGGTGTAGGGGACAAGGATTCATTGACAGCCAACGTCGAAACATTCACACGTCACAACGTTCACAACCACTTAACGCCTGCATCAACGTCGACGGCGACACCGGAGCCGACGTCGATCATTACTTTGACGACGATAATTTAAACTGGGGCATCAAGGTTTGACGGCGTTAAGGTGAACACAAAATGACTTCAGTACAAAAAGGGACACACACCTTAGAAGTCATCACAACAACGTACAACATGTCATGCTTAATTAATTGGAAGAGGCAATTTAGCCCTTCAAGACAATTAATACCGCAAGTGGCTTCAAACATCAAAGGTACCTACATACACATGTACATACATACATCTACAGTTGCAAACACATATACGCAAGACGCAAGTAAAACATACAAACACTAGTGGAAAAAATGCTATATGTCACAACACAACCGCTGCGGTCCTTAAAAGAACCGTAGCGGTAAATCCTCGAAATTTTGGGGGGAAAAATTGGGAACATAAACCGCTGCGGTTCTCATAAAACCGAAACGGTTAACAAAAAACCGTTGCGGTTCTCTGTCAACCGTTTTGGTTCAGCGAACCGCAGCGGTTAATACTGTTTTATTTTTCCCTTACAGCCCGCGTGAACAAATATCATAATTCACTAAGTCCCTCCTAAACAAACCCCACTGGGTTCCTTACTTCCTTCGACATTTCGAACATTTCGAACCACCACTGGGTTCCACCACCACCACTGGGTTCCACCTTCCCCCGACGGTCATCAGCTACCGCCAACAAACCCCACCTTCCCCCGACGACCACCAGCTGCGTCCTCCTCTACAATTCGAACATCCTGTTCTGCACCACCAGTTCAAACCGTGCCCTAGCAGCTCCACCGCCGCTGCACCACCACCGTCGCACCTCCACCCTCCCTAAACACCTACATTCCTCCTACACCTCTGCTTAGGTAGCTAAAATTTCATAACTTTTATTGTAATCTCATATTTGAAGCTTCAAGTTTATAATTAATTGTAGTTTTATGAATAATTGTTAGTGAAATTAGGTTGTATAATAGTTAAAGGGTGTAAATTTGATTGATTTGAGTTAATTTGATTTTATTTAAAGTAGTTAGTTTGATTTTTAGGTTAAAAAAACTAGGGCTTTGTTGTGGTTGCTATTTTTGTGGTTGTTGTTTTTGTTGTTGTTGATGTACTTACTAACTAGTTTAGTTAGGTTTACACCCTTTGCTTGATGCCCCATTTTGCTTGATGTTAAAATCCACGGTTTGGTTGTGGGATATGGAAGAGAGTACTCTGTAGAATATTTGACAAATAGGAATCTTTTAAGTCAGTGCACAACTGTAATTGTGCAAGGCTAGAGATGATGAAATGATGAGAGTAAGCAGGTACTTGTGATAGGCCACCAACCTGGATGTTTTCCTGGAGCGCCCAAGTCATTTGTGGCTGCGCCGAGCTTCTAAGTTGGGGTTTGGGTCTGAATGAACTATAATGAAGTGCTATATGATTTTATCTCTATACTTGTATGATGAGCTCCATGTAGTAATAATCTATGTGTTTTATGAGTTTGGAATTTGTTATTGGCTGTAACCAGTCAAGTTATTCTACGCCTAAGCTATGCAATAATGAAGCCTTCTCTTTACGTAAAACATACTAACTTATATTTTGTATTACTTAGGCCATTTATTTTGATGTATTAACTACAGTTACTCAGAGGATTTATGCTTTTTGCAGTATCTATTTCATTAATTGCTTCTTTTAGGAAGATGAAAAAGCTTACAAAAGACAGTGCATTGATCATAGATGCCCTCAAGGAGTCTTCGTAGGTTGTAAGTTGTTGTCCTCTTTATACTTTAAAATTTTGATGTTGCCCCTTCTCTTTCAATATCTAAGTTTTTTGTGCGTCTATGTATGACTGACCCTATATGCCTTTCGGTATGCATTCCTTTGTTCTTTCGCGTTGCGTATTTTTGTTAGGCTGCTCACAGCTTCATGGATATGCCTTCCAGTTTACGAGCTGCAGTCTATTTATTTAATGTAGGTTATAAGCTCGGATGGGAAGAAAGTAAAACGACTGCAGCCTCTTCCTTCAAAGGAGGACAAAGAGGTAATTTATCAAGAAGAAATTTATGTCTCCTAATTTTATCTAAAGTTTGAAAAATCTTAATTACTGTTTCCCAGCTTTGTACTGTTTTCGTGGCATATCTCCCCGAAGACCACTCAGTGCAGAATATCCAGAAAGTTTTTGGTTCAGCTGGCAGGTAGTTTTTTGTATGTTCTACAATGTACTATCTTCTTCTGGCTGGTGAATATATCAACTTATTTTTCAATGTTATCTCTCTATAGTATCAAGATTGTATCCATGCATGATCAATATGATACTGGAGATTTAATGAAGAGAAACAACGTTGTGAAACTGGTCAACAGCAAGGTATGATTTGGTGCTTGGCAATTCCTACTAAGATAGACATTAGGTAACAACAATTTCGGTTTGTTTTGTCCTGAACTAGCTAGCAGGCAAAAATCTATATGAAAACATTATGTACTTCATGGCCTAGTTTTAGATCAATCAACTTATCCTTGTATAACTTCCTATGTATCAAGGAGGAGAGGGGGCAAATTGCTTTCTTGAGACCATGATTGAAGTAGAGGTCTAATTAACTTTTAGTTGAGCAAATTAGACCTCTACTTTTCACCTCATTTCGAGTACTTTAAATGAAACCTGACCTTTTTAAACTATAGACAAAAATCATATTGGATCACCTTATTTGGGAATAGCAATTACAACGTGGTTTAACTATCTTAAATCAGACCAAACAAGGCAAGTAAGAGTCAAACTAGAAAGCCTTACTTCAGCTGAACTAACCGCACAATTATTTTGTAAGGGGTGGTTATTATAATTACATGAAGTTTGTGTAATTTTGTATAGTCTATTATAATCTGGATGCATATAGATAGAATTTAGTTATTTGAAATTATACTATATATCATCGTAATATCATTTCACTGATGAGATAATGTGGTGATATTTGACCTGATTATATGATAAAGGATTTGTTGCACTACACATTAAAAAAATAGGTACAGAGTTAAAGTTTGTTAAACTAAAGTTCAGAGTAATTAATCTTTTGGGGTTCTGCTGTGATTTATATGCTTCGAATAGTCGTGAGCTTTAAACTTTGAACTTTGTGCATATTCAGTATTTTTGTTAGTTTCTTACTTGAGATTTTACTTTGTTCTGTGGTGGTAAATCAATATTTTTCAGGACGTGGAGGTTCTGCTGGAAACAAGTTCAGGATGTCACTGGGTCTCCCTGTGGCAGCCACAGTGAACTGCGCTGACAACACATGGGCCAAGAACCTGTACATTATTTCCGTGAAGGGAATTAAGGGTAGGCTCAACAGGTTGCCACCAGCTTGTGTGGGTGACGTGGTTATGGCTACTGTCAAGAAAGGAAAGCCTGATCTTCGTAAGGTCATGCCTGCTGTTATTGTGAGGCAACGCAAGCTATGGCGCCGAAAGGACGGTGTTGTCTACATGTACTTTGAAGGTTAATTCTTAGCTCTATTAGTCTATTTACATCTCTTGCATTATGACGGGATCTATAAGCATATATTGCGAGTTCTTGGAGATAACGGAGGTAGCTGTGCAATTGAGAATATAGAGTTCTGTAACTCTGTAGTTCCCTTTATGAATGCTGGTTTTATTGTAGTGACCACCTTTGGATTTAATATCTATTTATTGTAAGTTTGGGAAAAGTTATGGGTATTTGGGGATGCTGCAGAAAATTGGGGTTTTTTTGGTAAGTTTGACTCCCTTTTTTCCTTACTTTAGGTGTTGTCAAAAGAGGATCATGAGACGGTGGAACAATGCCGAGCTATGATCAAAAGAGGCGAATGCCCACCTCTATTGGTAGTTTACGACTCATGTGAAGGGTACTTGATCTTGTACCCCATAATCTTTTATTGTTTCTGGTTTGAAGCTTGATTTTTGCCTTTTATTATCTGCGTCAATGCAGGTACACTGTTGAGGCTGCTGACAAACGTGGAAATATTGCTCGATTTGTTAGTGGCATCAACAGACGTACTACGTGAGCCCTTTATTTTTTGGAAATACTGTAAAAAATAGACTGAACTGTAGACTAACAAAAAATAGACTGAAGTAAGAAAATTGACAGAGATAGACTGAAGTAAAAACTCTGTAAACAAAAATAGATTTAATGATGTTAAAATTGAATATTCAGGCATGTAAGTACTACTATGAATGATGGCCCATAGTTGAGTATTTTTTATGCATTTCCTTAGTTAATGGCCATAGCTCAGTCTATTTATTAAGCATGGTTAGCACGGGAACAACAATGGGAGGGGGCAGCGCAGGGGGTGGGGGCAGTGTAGTGGGGGTGGGGGCACTGCAGTGGGGGTGGGGGGCAGTGCTGGGGGTGGGGGGGTAGTGCAGAGGGGGTGGAGGCAAGTGCAGGGGGTGGGGGGCAGTGCAGGAGGGTGGGGGGCAGTGTAGGGGGTGGGGGGCAGTGCAGGGGGTGGGGGGCAGTGTAAAAAAATAATTCTCAGTAGTCATTGCCTGGTGCTGCAAGCAATATTTGCCCTTTACCCCGCTCAAATAATTATATCTTGTTGCCAACAATGTAAAATTTCTATTCAAATCTGAATAGAATCAAAGCAGAGGTCAATGTGCAGTATATTGTTCCTCATCTAAAGACCCTTAAATCTCTGATCTGCTTGAGACCACATGCTTTTGCAGGTTCTACTTGCCACCGGTGGTGGGCATCTTGTTTACTTGGAAATTGGTGGAGTTTTGACAGAAGTGAAACATGCACAATTGGAGTATGAGATATCATCTCCTGACATAAATCCCATCGGTCAAAATCCAAATTATAGTCAGCTAGCTGCTGTTGGAATGTGGACAGATACAAGTGTTAGGATATTTTCGCTTCCTGATCTTAATCTAATCACCAAGGAGAATCTCGGGGGAGAGATAATTCCTCGCTCTGTTCTTCTATGCTCTTTTGAAGGGGTAAGTAGTTCAGTATGCTTGTATGAGTCTATATTCATGCAACTCGAGTTCATTTTATCCAACTCTGGTTCAGTGAAGGGTGTTGAAATGTATATGATAATAGTGAATATGTTTGCTTCGATTTTGTTCTGGAACATGACTATGAGACATAGTATCTCTGTGTTCATTTTAATTTATTACAAACTGTTTAGATTCTTTGGTTTTTGGTTTCTTATTGCTGCTGTTGTATATATCTAGCATAGAACATGCAGACAATAGAACGAAAAGTTTCATCAGAACTCCTTGATGTTGGGTGCTTTTTAGTGAGGTCTGATTAATTTTAATGAGTATTGATATATACTATTGATTTTATATCGATTAATAATGAAAAAATGCAAAAAAAAAAAATTAGTTTTTGGGGTTGTCAACCGCAGCGGTTTTGAGTCAAAACCGCAGCGGTTAATGATTAACTGATCCAGTTTAGGACCGGATCAGTTAATATTTGGGGACTGCTGCGAGTCCAACCGATGCGGCCCAAAACCGGAGCGGTAAGCCCGGTTTTAACCGCAGCGGTTGAACTTTTTTCCACTAGTGAAAAGTAAGAGCATAACATTGACATTTGCCATAAAGGCAATAGTCACATCAAACACACAACAGAAAATATTGTTCCAAACTGGTGCCCTTGCACCAACACAAACTAAAAAAACAAACTGTTTAAATTGGTGTCACAGCACCCCAAATAGACTGATAATAAAAACTATTTTGTCTCCATGGCATCCTTATCACCTTCAGCAGGAGCAGATTCGGCATTCGCCGCCGTCTCAGCGGTAGAAGCACCGTTAGGAAGAAGATCAGCGGGCGTCTCAAAGACTTCCAAGAATTTCCTAACGTCGTCTTCCGGTGTCAAGGACGCCGTCTGACCTTCCATGTATTGCTTCATCAGCCTTGACTTGGTTTTCCAAGTGTAAAGGCTGGCAGAATCAGTGAGCTCTTCCTGCAACGCCGACATTCTGGTCTTCATCTCAGCAGTTCGGGCGCCCAGTGCTTCCTTCAACGACATCATCTCAACATTATTGACGTCCAATATTTCCTTCAATGACGTCACCTCTGCAGCCTTGACCTTTAATTTGCTCTCAGCCTTCGTTTGTGCAGCAATAGACCTATTCAACTTGTCACGAAGGGTTTTGCACTCCTTCTCCAATGTCAGAGCAGAACTGCGGACGGCCAGCGAATTTTGAATGGCCTACGAAAATCAACAACAGGAATCACTGACGGACTACTCAAGACAAAAATCATGTCAGTTCAAAAGACTTACATGCAGTTATAACCCTAACCCTTCACTAGCAACTCGGTGAAGAGGAAGGTGGGCCAAGCGACGCTGTGGTGTAGGGAAGGCGAGTTTTTCGGCGGCAGGCCAAATGGTAGGAGCTGTGAACTCCAAGAAACTTTAGGGTCAGGAGATGTTGAAGCTGTCCTCTCCGGATGACGGCGTTTCCTTAACGACTTTGGCGTCATCACGGGTGACGGCGGCAGTAGTGACCGCAGCAGTTGTGACGGCGGCTGATGGAGCAGGCATTTCACTCCGAGATCTCTTCCTCTTCGCCATCCTTTCCAGCATTTGCGCTTCTGACAGGGCGACACCGGGAGACTTGCTTTTAGTAGATATGGTGTTTTATGATGATGGCAAGCAAAGATAAGAAAGTAAACTAACTGGAAATGGAGTAATAACGTTCAGAGTAAACAAATGATATACCTGAAGCCATTGAAGGGGAGGCTGTCAGTTGGTTCGTCGGGGTCTTGAGGATGTTCGTCGGCGTCAGTTGGTACCAAGTTGAAGTTGGCCCAGAATGCTCGTTCTTCAGCCTTGTAAGTCTTCAAAAGTGTGTTGACCTTGGTGCGAGAAAAGTCGCTGTCACACACTGACAGTGGAAGTACCTCTGCAAAGGGGGAAAAAATTAGAAAAGCGTCAAATCCCTAAACAAACATAAGCTCACAAAGGGTATGGTGAATACCTTCGGCGTTCCAGCCATCGTACAAGAACACATAATCTTCACCTATTGACGCCTTGTCCGCAAACACATACCTTTTCTTCCATCCTCTATCATTTGCCCCCAAATTACCCACCAAGGAGTGACGCGCAGATATAAGAAACATAGTGTACCTTGTATTTTTTACCTTCTTCATCTTGTAGACATACATCAAGTCTACCAACCCAAATTCCATATTCATACCCCTTGTTAGAATGTCTATCACTTATATAATCCTCCAAGCCAGAGGCATGATTGGCCCAGGGCTTACTCCTAATGTCTCAAGAAGTTCGTTCATCAAAGGACAGAGGGGAAATTGGTGGCAAATCTCAAAGGGGTATTCATACAAAATTACCCAACCCTCGGGGCAATCGTCGGAGCGCTCATCTTTCTTTGGGCCTCAGGCTTTTACTCGAATGGGAAGACCAGTTTTTTCTAAAAATTCATCTAATTCCTCTTCTACAAACGTAATGGGGACGCTAGGACCCCCAATTACGCCGGCGTTGATGATTACCACCTCGCTGCTGGGTTCCGAAGGCTTAAAGGGCTTGTTGGATTTCCTAATTTTCGCGGCATCTTTGGGAGCCACGGGACAAGTGATAAACTTCAAGAAAAAGAAAACAAAAGGATGAACAGCGAGTGATTACCTGAATTTTGGCCAGAGAGTTGGTGAAGGAAGCAAGCAGTTGAACGATTTTTTCTTTCTTCAAGAGAGAGAGTTTTTGAGAAAAGTTTGAAGTGACCAGAGGGAAAAAAGTGACTGGTAAGGGCTTTTATAGGGGGAAGCGTGTGAGGTTGGGGGGTTAATGATGTTTCTTGGGCAAAGTAATTGACGCCATTTCCCAAGGCAGTTGGCAAATAACTCCAATCAGGGGCAATTGTTTGGCCCTACAAATTCCACATTAGCGGCAAGATTCATATTTCGAAATTAAAAGGAGATAAGAAGCTTCAGTTGTCAGGGGAACGTGTGAGTTGTACCTTGGGCCAACTATCACAACCGCATGAGGAAATAACGGGGAAGTAGTTACAAGGAGGCATGGCATGTCCTACATGAGGGGTGATAAAGCGCTCATTGTGAGCGGCTTTACAAAACCACTCACAGGGGTGTATTGGTCCATTCACAATTATAGGGGGGGTAAACTGGTAACTGAACACATTTAATGAAGTCAACTGAGAAGTGAGGAATTGACCAGGGAATGGAAGGGTTTGTAAGGCTTTCCTCCAATATTTTGTGACCCCACTTTGTCTTCCTCTTGCAAAAGCTAAAGATTTATCTCTCTTCTCTCTCTCTTCTGGTAAAAGCAAAAAATTTCTCCCTCCTAGTAAAAGCTAAAAATTTCTCTCTCCTCTGAATTTTTGTTTCTCCTGTAAATGTGTTAATTTCGAGTTTGGAAAGAAGTAAGTTATTTAATTTTTTTGTTTGATTGTAATTAAAATTGTGGAATTTATTAGGGTGTAGTTATCTAACCCACATTTCGATTGCAGGTGAATTTTTGTTTGCATTGGAAGTGGGCAAAATTGGGTACTGGTGAAGAAGACAACTTAGAAAGAGAAAGATCGAGAATGGTTGATTTCTGGAATGTTGGTAAGTAATTTGAACACCATTTGTAGTAGTAACCTATATAATTGTTGTTGGTTGGAGTATGAAAGAAATGAAATTTTGAATTTTTTGTTTGATGAAATTATATATAGTTGTGGAAATTATGTAAAAGTGAAATGTAAGTGGATTTTATAGTTGTTTGCGGTTAGTTGTGCAATATGAAATTGAGTGCAATTTCAGAAATTATATATAAGGGTAATGTAAATGGATTCACATTTTCCAAAATTAACAATGAATCCACCATTGATTCCACATGAAGAATGGAAATTGGTATTTATTTCCTTTACGTATCCCAAAAACCATATATTATCATAAGTTATTTGAAATTAGTGTGGAGTGTGCAGTAGTGTGGACTCATAATATTGCTTTTGGTTCAAACCAACTCACTGATCATAAATTATATCCTCAATAAATTACAGAAGTTGTAGAGCAAGTAATGATTTGTATTTTTGTTATGATGAAAAACCAAGTCACTGATCATAAAATATATCTTCCCACACGATAAAGTTTGAACGTTCTAATGTAATCATTCCTTTATCTGGGTAATTTCACTAATTATTACAAATTATATAACTGATTATTATTATGTGTATGTTAATATAACCCAGAGAAAATAGTGGGTACTAAAACATGACATATATATGGTAGATTTGGTTGAAGTTGGGGATTTCGTAGGAGGGAGTACTGGGGATGGTTGTATTTGTAATAGTTAGGTGTAATTTGTAGTGCAATTTATAATCTCAAAGTGATTTCGAGTTGGCCATGTTGTTAACTATTTGAGTTCCATATATTGTATGTTTGTTAGTTTGTTTAAGTTTGAAATATAAATTTATTGAAGTTTAAAAAAGGAAATTGATGAAAATACATGTATTGAATCGAATTATTTGTTGAAATCGGTTGACAAGGAAGCGTGAGTTTTGATAATGGTGACATCCAGAGGCAGAGGCAGTAGGAGGGGACGTCGTGAGTCGGCATATAAGAAGCATGATAATGTGAGTTTAGTTTATAAAGTTAGGATTAAATTGTTGTGGAATAAATTGATGTCAACTATTTACATAAATCGTATATGAAGTTTTGAAACTTGTTATAGGTGGATGTGGAGAATTTAAGTGAATCGGATGAAGATGAAGAACAGGAAGAAGAAGAAGAGGAGGACCAGGAGCAGGACGAAGAGGTGGAGGAGCAGGACGAAGCAGAGGAGGAGGAGGAAGAAGATGAGGAGGATGAGGAAGAAGAGGTATAGTGGATTGTATGAGCCATTATTTAAAACACTATGTTGTAAACTTCAGTTAACTAGTAGCATTTAAAAACAGAGTGTAGTGAACATAAATATCACAATGCATTGAGGATTTCTTGTAATGTACATAATTACCCAATTTTTGTAATGTGCATTGAGGATTGTTGGACACCATATTTTCCAATTGACAATGGGGAGTGGATAATTGGATAAATTTTCCCAGTAAAGAAATGAACTTCAAAATTGCAAGAAATGAAGTTCGCCATATTTCAAATGTTATTATAAACTTCAACTTTCTCTCTCATCTTACAAAAGTTGATCATGCCTTATGACCCAATTTGACAAATGCACCCCACTCATAACCCAAAAAAAAGAACATCATCCTTATCTCTCCTACTTTTCACTATACCCCATCCCATTTTCTCTCTCGTACATCAATATATTATTTATATCTCTCTCATGTTTTTTTTAGCAAGGTTCATGACTCAATTTTGTAAGGGTTCAAACACATAAGTTACATAAACAAGGGTTCTCCCATTTATTAACAAGTGTTCCCCGTGCATAAACAGGTGTTCAACGTACACAAAACAAGTTGAAATATAAGGGTTCCCCATACATACTAACTAATTGAATTGAATGACTAATAGAAAATAATTGTATAAGTTACATAAACAAGGGTTCCCCCATACAAAAACAAGTGTTCCCCATACATAAACATGTGTTCCCCTTGCATAAACAACGTTTCAACGTACACAAACAAGTTGAAATATAAGGGTTCCCTATACATACCAACTAATTGAAAAGAATAAGTTATTATCAAATTCAATGAAAAGAAGGAGTTAATCAAATAACTAAACAACTTAAGTAAGGTATTATCTATTTGGATTGAGTAATGTAATTGAATTGAACGAAGGAGTTAATCAAATAACTAAATAAAATACTTGAGTAAATTATTATGTAATTAAATTGAACGAATGAGTTAATCAAATAACTAATTAAAACACTCGAGTAAGTTATAATGTAAATGATTTGAACGAATGAGTTAATCTAATACCTAAATAAAACAACTCGAGTAAGTTATAATGTAATAAAATTGAACGAATGAGTTAATCAAATAACTGAATAAAACACTTGAGTAAGTTATTATGTAATTGAATTGAACGAATAATCGAGTTAATCAAATAACTAAATAAAACAATTGAGTAAGTTATTATGTAATTGAATTGAACGAAGGAGTTAATCAAATAACTAAATAAAACACTCGAGTAAGTTATAATGTAATTGAATTTATCGAACGAGTTAATCAAATAACTAAATAAAACAATTGACCCAGTTATTATAGAAAACAATTGTATAAGTTACATAAACAAGGGTTCCCCTATACAAAAACAAGTGTTCCCCATACATAAACATGTGTTCCCCCTGCATAAACAACGTTTCAACGTACACAAACAAGTTGAAATATAAGGGTTCCCCATACATACCAACTAATTGAAATGAATGAGTTATTATCTAATTGAATTAAAAGAAGGAGTTAATCAAATAACTAAACAACTTAAGTAAGGTATTATCTATTTGGATTGAGTAATGTAATTGAATTGAACGAAGGAGTTAATCAAATAACTAAATAAAATACTTGAGTAAATTATTATGTAATTGAATTGAACGAATGAGTTAATCAAATAACTAAATAAAATACTCGAGTAAGTTATAATGTAATTGAATTGAACGAAAGGAGTTAATCAAATAACTAAATAAAACACTTGAGTAAGTTATTATGTAATTGAATTGAACGAAGGAGTTAATCAAATAACTAAATAAAACACTTGAATAAGTTTTTATGTAATTGAATTGAACGAAGGAGTTAATCAAATATCTAAATAAAACACTTGAGTAAGTTATTATGTAATTGAATTGAACGAAGGAGTTAATCAAATAACTAAATAAAACACTCGAGTAAGTTATAATGTAATTGAATTTATCGAACGAGTTAATCAAATAACTAAATAAAACAATTGACTCAGTTATTATAGAAAACAATTGTATAAGTTAGATAAACATGGGTTCCCCCATATAAAAACATGTGTTTCCAATGCATAAACATGTGTTCCCCATGCATAAACAACTTTTCAACTTACACAAAAAGTTGAAATATAAGGGTTTCCCATACATACGAACTAATTGAATTGAATGAGTTATTATCTAATTGAATTAAAAGAAGGAGTTAATCAAATAACAAAAAAACTTAATTACGTTATTATCTATTTGGATTGAGTACGTTATTATGTAATTGAATTGAACGAATGAGTTAATGATCTAACTGAATTGAACTTGAGTAGGTTGTTATGTAATTGAATTGAATTGAATAAGTTATTTACCAAAAACACTCCTATGGCACAGTGCCTTACAATGTGTTATTCACTCGTAAAGTCGCGTTTGATGTTTTTGCTCGAACGAAATTGTATCTAAACAAGAAAACAATGAAATCAAATAATAAGACACATGAATTTAACGTGGTTCAATCTCACCTCTGAGATCTACGTCCACACTCCCTACTTTTTTATCATTTGAATCTTAAAATCTCAAACTCTTGATAGAATATGATTCCCCCACTACTAACTCTAGTAGTGCTCCCCAACACTTAACCTTAAGTGTTGCTATTCTCTACATTCGTTCAATTCAATTACATTATAACTAACTCAAATTTTTAATTTAGTTATTTAATTAACTCCTTCGTTCAATTCAATTACATAATAACTTACTCAAGTGTTTTCTTTAGTTATTTGATTAACTCATTCGTTCAATTCAATTACATTATAACTAACTCAAGTGTTTTATGTAGTTATTTGATTAACTCCTTCGTTCAATTCAATTACATTATAACTTGCTCAAGTGTTTTATTTAGTTATTTGATTAACTCCTTCTTTTAATTCAATTAGATAATGAGTCATTCAATTCAATTAGTTAGTATGTATGGGTAACCCTTATATTTGAACTTGTTTGTGTAAGTTGAACACCTGTTTATGCACGGGGAATACTTGTTTATAAATGGGGGAAACCTTGTTTATGTAACTTATGTGTTTGAACCCTTAGAGCAACCCACTCATGGTTTTTTTGGCATAAAATTGAGTCATGAACCTTGCTAAAAAAAACATGGGGTTGCATCCATGTTTTTTTTATGTTTGTATTTGAGTCATGCTATGACTCAATCCATGGTTGGTCATCTTATTACCCAAACAATGGTTGGGC
The DNA here is from genome assembly GCA_947648045.1 of Beta corolliflora. Classification (NCBI taxonomy): domain Eukaryota; kingdom Viridiplantae; phylum Streptophyta; class Magnoliopsida; order Caryophyllales; family Amaranthaceae; genus Beta; species Beta corolliflora. Next base: position 472,335 of record CANSZD010001984.1, read on the forward strand.
AGTGCGTAAGAAAGGGTATGTTCTCCCAACTTATTTTCAGTTTAGTTCAATTCAATTCAGTTCAGTTTAGTTCAGTTCAGTTCAGTTCAGTTCAGTTTAGTTTAGTTCAGTTCAATTCAGTTCAATTCCTAAATTTTTATCATTACTATTAGTTATAATTTAATGCAGTTCACTTTAGTTCAGTTCAGTTCTATTCAGTTCTGTTCAGTTGCAATCCATGGTTTTTTTTATGTTTGTATTTGGGTCATGCTATGACTCAATCCATGGTTGGTCATCTTATGACCCAAACCATGGATGGGCAGTGCGTAAGAAAGGGTCTGTTCTCCCCAACTTATTTTCAGTTCAGTTCAGTTTAGTTTAGTTTAGTTTAGTTCAATTCAATTCAGTTCAATTCCTAAATTTTTGTCATTACTATTAGTTATAGTTTGATTCAGTTCACTTTAGTTCAGTTCAGTTGCAATCAGTTCAGTTCAGTTGCAATCAGTTCAGTTCAGTTGTTTTATGCCGAAGAGAACAAACTCTTTAAGGTTATTTTTTGTTATTCAAATTTTGTAATCTGAATAACTTTAAAAATACAAATTAAAAAAATAAAAAATTTCACCAATGGTCCTATATTGTTGAGATCTATATATAGACATCTATTTTGCTATATTTTGACACACTTCTGAAATTAATTATGTACTGGTGGCCTTTAGACACATGAATAATTATTTTTGGAAGATTTTATTCTTGAAGAATTTTTTTAATCAAAATTTATTTAGGATCGTATATACGCAAAAATTCCAAAATAAATAACAATCACAATTTAACAACTTACCGTAGTATTTCCCCTGCTTTTTTTATTGTTTCCCGTTGTTTGTATACCTCATTCCACCCCTTACCCCCTTCCTTTCCCAACGTCACTTTCATCATGGGGAAAACCACCAACCTTTTCCACTTTTTCCTTATTATAATACCAAACCCACCTTATTTTAATATATTCAACCTTTTTTAATAATATTTCCCTGTGAGTGGTTTTGTGTTGCCGCTCACAATGAGCGTTTTATCGCTCCTCTGTCCTACATATAAGGAAGGCTAGGCAACGACTACAGGGGATTTTTAATTGTTATTATATTGTATAAATAGGAGAATTGTAACCTAATTTACTCTCTCTAGCGACCATTAACTCTCAGTACTCCCTAGCAAGTATTGTTTCTCTCCATTAATATTCTACAAAGCTCCTGAGCTAATTATTGTACTCAAACACTTGTACCGACAGCGACACCATTATAGTGGATTGGTGATCAAGAGTGTCACCCGCGGTTTTTCCCATTCTTTGGGTTTTCCGTGTCAACAATTATTTGCGTTCTTAATCTCTTATTTACGTTTCTGTTATCTATTATTTACATCGTATTAAATTAGTATATTGTTCTTGTTGTTGGCTCCCAAATACCTTTTGCGTACTTAGTACAATATCGGCATATAAACAAATATCATAACACATATAGAGTCCTAACATATTTGAAGTTCTTTTTTGCAAGGATGTTGATGAGAATAATAGCTACATATAGTGGATGGCCCATAAGGCAATATAAATTTCGCAATTGTAGAGTATTTCTAGATAAGATACTTTCTGATACATATGGGTTTAGGACATGAGAACACAAGCAACGAGAGAATACAAGCTGAAAAAGTTTGGTAACGACCCGATTCGAAATGAAACGAACAACTATAAACTAACATCAATCAATTAACCAGCAAACAAAGATCTTATTAAGGTGAAACAACTTATTAATTACTAATCAACCTACTTAGCTTCTAAACACACAACTCAATGTTTCACGCGAAAAAGAAAGCAAGGATTCAAGATAAAAGAACCAACCAGTTCAATATAACAAGAAAATGTTACAGTTTTCTTAAAGAGTATCACACTCTATATTCTCATTCATTTAAACTTATCTGCTGTATTACATGACTCCGTTATATATAAGCTACAAGTACATAGAAACTAAGTAAAACGTACACGTAATCACTAAGAAAACAAAGGCTAAAGAAAACAACTCCAAATGTCCAAATTTAGCATATTCTGGATATATCTTGCCTTTTTCATTTAATTGAAGGCTTCAAAATGCTGAAAACCAACTAGAACATAACCTACACTTGATGATGTTTCCAACAATAGGTCACATGTCACATTTGGACAAGAAATGGCAGTTGCCCAATCAGATAAAAAGAGGCCTGAAATCACGTTTTTCCTGCGAGTACAGATGAGGTCCAATGACAAGCTTTTCTTCCTAGGTTAACTTGCTTATTGTTGGGCCAAATTAAGCATGCACCTCAAGTAGCTCAATATTGAGACTGGGAGCTTAAAGTTGCTTGCTTATCACGTCCAAAACTTCATGTTTAAACAATATAAGACCGGCACTCCCAAACAGTTTTTCCAGAACCTTTGTTAAGTGTGTTTAAGAGCGAGATATTTAAGCATATGGATTCTAAACCATGTATACTACTCATTAAACATATAATACTTATTACTTAACACACAAGAAAATTTAGTGCTAATTATAGGCATATTTTTATTGCTTACATGGTGTAAATGCGTATTTCACTACCTCATTGAAGGATTTTATTGAAAAACGTTTTTGAAGTCATCAACAAGTCTTTTAAGGTTGGCTCATAAACCTAATTAGATATTGGTAAATCTTATTATCCAATGTAGATTTCCCCATCATAACTTCATGATTGACCATTGAACCAAAAATTGAGTTCGGGGGGTAAGGGTAAGAACATGATCGAGAATCACGTTCGCTCTTTGTTGGCCTCTACTTAATTTGATTCATACACAAATTTTTATGCAATTAAACAACCAAACATTCGATTTCAAAATCCTAAAAAAAGATTAGTCTAGGTCGGTTCATTAAACATATAAAAGACTAATTTTTAGTGATATGTTATTAGGCAATCATATTACTGGGATCCTAAACCAATTGTCCAAATTATCTTATTAGTCGTTAGAACATTTATTTAGGTATTGTAATTAGCACTAATTAGCATGTGAGGTGACAAAAGTAATAAAGATGCCGCATGCATGGATAGAATGATAATATATACAAAGATATAAGTAATAGAAATAGAGAAAAAGAGATTCGAATATATACAAGGAAAGAATCCTTTAAAGATTTACATCATGAATAAAAAGTTAGTAACTTAAAATATTTAAATAGGAATTGAATATATCAAAGGACCCTCATGAATATATCTTAATCACCTTGGTCTTATGAACAACCTTTGAAAGATCAATCCTTGGAGCTTGAAATATGAAATCAATGAAAGATCAAAAGTATGAAGTGTTTAAATTGTTTGCTGAGAGTGTTTTTGTAGTTGGAAGTCGTAGGAAAAGTTCGTAGGAAAGTTTGTCCAAAATCGGGTGAAAACGAGGTCTGATGTGCGGCATGCAACAAATTATGCGCTTTTGAATTTTGCTGACTATCCAGATGTCGCACATTCTCAATGTCGGCGCGCCAGAGGCTTTCGGGCGCGCGAAAGTGCGTCCGTATATCTGGTCGGGTTTTATTATTTATCCAATCTTTAAAATATTTCTTTTATCCTAATTAAATATTATCAATTAAAATCTGGAAATTAGTTATTTTAAGGTCAAAATCTGACTTTTCATGATATCTTTTAATTTTGAAAATATTTATTAAAAATACAATTAATTATCAGGAATAATGAATATTTATTTATAATATAATAAATTATCAGGAAAAAATTAATTAGGCTTTTAGAAAATGGGCTTTAAATGCAATTAATTATCGTGAGTAATTTATTGGGCTTTTAAAGCTGGGCTTGGAATAAATGAGCTCTTAAAAACAATTTTGGTCTTTAGCTCTTTGGATTGCTCCCCTTCGAGTCAGACCTTTTAGGACGATGATATGTTCATCATTGGATACTCAAATTGGAAGACAGATTTATGTGTCTACACTAATTAATCACAATTATTTCACTTAATGATGACTTAAGCAAAAATTCAGCTTTCTTAGAAAAAACTTTTAAAACTTGAATTAACAAACAGTTTATAATTATTAGGGTTAATTAAATCTTTTATTGACATTTTTAACCTCAAAATCAACCACAACCAATAGTTAAATAAACTTATTAGAACAAGGTTGGATAGGGCGAAGTAGCTCGATGCATATACATCATACTCCCCTTTCTTTGGAAAAGATTCGACCTCGAATCTTGTTTCAAAGAGGTTATAGTAAATAGAACTCATCACCTTCACCTCCTGCTTGAAATTTTCCATCTTGAAACTCGAATTTGCTGTGAGAGACATGATCATAAGCAATTTCGTTAACCCCAAAAGTGTGGACTAACCAATCCATAGGAGATCCAGATATAGTATCAAAGTCTTTCACAAAGATTTTTCTCAGTAATTCAGCAACACAATATGAATCTTTTTAGTTTGATGCAGGAGCTTCAACCAAAATAGGAGGAATTTCGGCAACAACTTTGATTTCCATATTGTGCTCGGAAACCTCCTCCTTTTTCTCTATAAAGGCTTCATGCTAGCGAAATACTGAACTCAAAAGGTGAAAATTTGACAATCGAAAGATTTGAGAGCATTTGACATTCAGCTTCCATATGTATTATTTTGAGGTGCTTACAATTGAAAGCTCTCAAAAGGTATCAGAGCTCATGGTTGTGTGAGAGCAATCTTAAACACCTATACTTGTCCCTAAACACATTCCAAAAGCTTAAACACTTAAACTAGAAAAACGCAAACTTTCTGCTGGTAAATTTTGAGAGTCATTGGAGTTCATTTGCTATTAATCTGGGTTGGTTTTCTTCAACATATCCAAAACTATCAAAAATTTTCAAGCCAAAGAGAAGCTTTCTATGATATGTTCCAATTCTTAAGCCATGGGTAACTTGTACTAGAGCCACAAAATCATTCTAATTCCTAAATTTGATGGCTTACTTAGTCCATCCAAATTTCAGAAGTGGCTTCACCAAGTTGATAAGTTTTACAAAAGGTATTATCTTTTTTATTATGCTTTTATTGAACTAATTTAGTTTCTTTTAGAAAACATGCGTTAGATTGGTGGGAAGACTTGAACATGAAGAGAAGTAGAGATGGAAAACAGAAGATTAGCACTTAGTGTAAGTTGAGAACATAGCTCAAGGAGTTTTTGTCAAGTTCCTATCAAAAGGGTTGTTTATGCAATTCATGTGTAAGAGGAAAACCCGAGCTTTGCACTCAACAACCGCAAAAGAGTTTTTGTCAACTTCAAGCCCTGAAAGAAGATCTCCATCAACTCCAACAACCTAATAAAGAGATTGAATTTTGAAGTTTTCAAAGGGACCATCTCAAATGAAGAAACAACCATGGAGGTAGAATTCGAAGTGGAAGAAAAAGAAGAAGAGAAGCCTATTGATGGCGGTGTACAAGAGCAATTTCATATGCAAGAAGAAGGGGAAAGCAAATAGGAGGAAAAGCTCATGGAAGACCATGCTGCGTGATAGGCATGTGACACATGATAGGAGAGAAAATACTTATAACCTTGAAATACAAACATAACCCATCACACTTAATCCATCTACACCGAGCTTAAACAATACTCGTAACAAAAGAAAGTTTGTCAAATATTTTGACACTATTTTTAACCCTCCATTAAATCCACCATTTCAATACCATGACCAGCAAGAAGAAGAGTCTCAAGAAGGTGTGGTACCCGATTTTCGACTGTCTTAATTAACGGTCTGAATCCCACAAAAGTCTCCCATTGGACTATGATTTTTATTGAAAGCTTTGACATCCCACTCTTTAAATATCTAAATAGGGACAAATTTATTTCATACATCATTTTGAAATTAATTTCAAGGAATATCATTCAAAACGATGATGACTTCATATGGATAAGACTTTTTTGAAAATTGGTCTTTTATACCATGAGATAAGTTCATAGTTTAGGTTAAGATGTGCGAACGTGTGGAACTCGTCTTCTCTTTCCTTCTAAGGAACGAGCTCTTACTAAATGCACTATTTTCCATTTTAACTAATCATGGCTATTCAAAACAAAGAAAAACACACAATTTGTACATATACACATCAATCATTTTTATTTAAGAGGGCCAATATATCATTTGTACATGGTAGATTTGAGCACTATACTTGCACTACTTACCAATCATTGTGGGATTGGAATCCACTCATGGATTAAAACTATCGTAGTTCGATCTTATGTCTCACCCTAAAATGGCCAATTCCATTAGGGATGAAAAGGAAAGAAGGGAAAATAGATTACGAATAACTCAATTTTTGAATTAGACAAATTTATTAGAAATGAGGTAATCACTACAATTAGTGATTAGAATGGGTTTGAAAATAATCACTCTAATTAGTGATTAAATAAGAAGGTCAATTTAAATCACCCTAATTAGTTATATAACAAGGATTAAGATAATCACTCTAATTAGTGATTAAATAAATTAATTTTGGGGTAATCACTTCGATTAGTGATAAGATGAGGGTTAAGATAATCACTCTAATTAGTGATTAATATTAAGATTATGGCAATCACCTTAATTAGTAATATCAAATTAGGATTAAGATAATAACTCTAATTAGTGATTAAGCTTAGGATTATGGTAATCACTTTAATTAGTAATATCAAATTAGGATTAAGATAATCACTCTAATTAGTGATTAAAGAAGGGTTAAGATAATCACTGTAAATGGTGCTTAATTAGGATTAAAGTAATCACCCTAATTAGTGATCAAATTTAAGATTGAAATAATCATTTTATTGAGTGATTAAGTTAAGAATTTTTCAAGAGTTCTTAGAAAAAGAGATTTGCTTCCATTGAAGGCTTTTGGACGGATGAGAAATAATCTTATTTGAAGATCATTAATTCATTTTTGAGAAAAATGATCAATTTTAAATGGAGTGTGGAGATTATACGTTTATCTTTTCGACATTTGGCCATTTAAAACGAGACACGTGAAATGACCTAAAATCAATTAGGAATTCATAATTACTTATCTAATTATGTCAAATTATATAATTGATTCATTGGAAGATTATGGAGAACAATGATAATTTTTAAATGTAAGATGGATCATCATACAATTTAACTTAGCTAGATTTGCAATTTTTCCTCTGAATTGAGACTAGATCATTTAATTTATATACTATGATATATTGGGCCCAACATGCAATTTTGACAACATTGGTTTCTCATTTTATTCAAAAAAAGAATGAAATGTGGAATTATTTATGAAAATCATGCATAAACATCTCCATATTTTCATTAATTGAGTGATGTAATTACTATTTATAAAAAAACTATTCTTACAACAATATGTATAAATTCTATGATCTATACAAATCTTCAATCTTGATCTTCACCATGATGTTCTTCATCTTCATGAATAGGCTTTGGAATTTAAGTTTATTTAAAAATTTCTAAAAATTAGAGATTAATTAACCTCTTTAATTTGATTTTTTTATAATGATTTTTATTTATGTAATGAAAATGAGTCATTTAATAGAAACTTAAAGCTTAATGACTTTTAATTATCTCTTTCTTATGAAAACAAAATATCTTTTTTGAAATTGAGTTAATCACTTTATTTGAACTTTCTAGATTACTTTTTGTTCTGCCATTGACTTAAAAAATCCATAACTCTCTGAATAAAGCGTGAAATTGAATATGTGATATACCTATGGATAGATATATGAGTTCTTTATGTTTTATCAAAAGTGGACATGTTTTCAGTGATAAATAAAATTATGGTGATTTTAATTTCAAAACCGGTCAAAATAGGACCTTTTAACTTAATGAGCTGAATTTTATTTGAAAGTTAGTATGTGTAGACACCAAATTTTGAACCTTTTTTTCGGATAAATAAAGATTTTGAAAAGAATTAAAAATAACGAAAACCGTCATGCATCGTGGAGCGCGCGCTCCGTCAAATGTGTGCTTCGTCCCGGAGCGCGAGTTTCATTCCGTCGTACGGTTTTCCATTTTTGCGTATTGGTCGTGTGGTTTCGGCTTAGAAACATAATTTCCGTGAGTCGTAGTCAATAACTACAACCACCGTTTTAATAAAACGATTCGTAGTATAATCATGCTCGTCTCTATTAATTTGATGAGTTTTCGTTAATTGTTTTAAGTAAGTCTTTCGAAAAAAACGGAAAACGAGTCGCGATTAGGCGTCGGGATTTTAGTCGTATCCCAAAACCGGTAATAATCAGTTTTCTTGATAGTCAAGTCATTGTTCATTGGATAAAGAATAAGAATACATTCTTTATCCATTAATCACATCCTTTATCCATTAGTTAGAGAATAAGAATCATGAAAAGATGTGAGAATAAGAATCAAATCCCATGTGTAAAAGGGGGGAATCTGAATTTTTTTCTGGAAGAATCGAGTGTGCGCTAGGCCAAGCACACAATCATGCACTAGACGCATGATTGTGCGCCTAGCGCACAAGCATTCTCTGCGCCAGTCGCAGAGCCATTCGCCTAGCGCACGACACTGTGCCTAGGGGTGAAAGTTATTCGGATAAAATCCAAAATCCAATCTAGTGCATGATTGTGTGCTAATAGCCTAGACGCATGTTACTAATTTTTTTCGGATTGGATTCGGATTGAGATTTTTTGAAAAATTAGATTTTCGGATCGGATTGGATTGAGGGCTATATAACCGAATAGTAACATTCCTTGCATTATGTATCTGGATTGGACTTAAGTGCTAAACTGATTTCTTTTTTTTTAAAGCATAGTCCATAGTCCATAGCCCAGTAGGCGTACCACTTCAACCCTTCCCCTAAAACCCTAACAACACTTAATTCCTCATTTCGTAAATCTACTAGGTTGTTGTTGTGCTTAATTTATTTCATCAAAAAACTAGAGTTTAAAAAATCGGATTTTCGGATCGGATCCAATCTAGAGTGTGAAAATTCGGATTGGATTGGATTGGATTCAAACTCTAATTGGTTTGGATTCAGATTGGAAAAGTGAAATCAAAATTTTGTTCGGATCGGATTGGATTATGCCCTAATCCAAACCGTACACTGAACTTTCACCCCTAACTGTGCCTAGCGCAGGCTCCTGCGTTTGGCGCAGCGTCCTAATCAGTTTTGTTTGCACGTTTTTCGATGCATTTTTTTTACGTATTACGATGTTTAGGGAAGAAATTTTTTTCTGAAAATTTGATTTTGCCTCATTTATGAGAAAATCCAAAAAGAATTACAATATTTGTGTTTCCAAAGAGATTTGATGATGTCATTAGGGTGAGGTCATTAGAGTGATGTCATTAGGGTGATTAAGGATGAAGAAAATCAGATTTTTTAGGTGAAAAATCTGATTTTCAACTTCTTTGAAACTCTAGTTCACCTCCCTCATTTCTCTATAAATACCCTCCTTTTTGCACTTCAAAACCAAGTTGAGAAAAAAACACAACTCAACTTCACTCTCATCTTCTCTACTACTCTTCTCCTCCTTAATCTTTCCCTTTAAGCAAAAGTCTTAATTAGTAAGTAAACAAGTTGAAATGAATTCAACTTAATTTCACTACTTCTCTCATCTTCTCTACTCCTTTCCTCTAAAAAATCACACTTAAGAAAAGAAAGTAAAAGTTAGTAAGATAATTAGCAAGAAAAGAAGTTCATCAAAAGAAGGAAAAAACACAAAAAAAGGTTTAAGTTGGTAATTAAGAGGATTTAGAAACTCCCTTAAAAATTAATAAATTCACAAAAAAGGTAGAAAAATTTACAAAAAGGAAGCGCATCATTGAGCTAGCAAGGTAAAGTTGAAACTCTTGTTAATTTTGATTATCTTCTTGATCATCTACTAACTTTCTTCTTGTTTCTTCTTACCCTTTTTTAAGTTTTGGAGTGATTTGGGTATGAGGAAGTCCTAATAGGTTCCCAACCTTAAATCACCCCACCTAGAATAGTCAACTATAATGAGGAGACTCTTAGGAAACAATGTGATTATGTGATTTTCCTTAATCAAGTTGTTATTCATCACCAAAAAATATTTTCATAAAAAAAATTCAAGACAAATTGTGCATAAACATCTCTATAAAAAGAAAATGTGATGCTGCAATTATAATCAGTTTTAATTTCGTACTTCATTCCATTTTTCGTCTGTATTATTAGAATAGTTTGTAAGATTTAATATTTTTCCTATGAAGTGCAAGATGTTTCCAGCAACTGGGCTTTGGAATTTATAAAAAACTAATTTTTTATAAATAATTAAAAATTATACAACTTTGTTGTGCAAAACTCATTTTGTCCAGTACCACATAAGCTTGTTCAGTCAATAAAAGTTTATAATAAAATCATTTAGATAAAAATAAAAACATCAAGTTTGAAGAAAATATCAATAGATTTTCAAAAATATAAAAATCATGTTCATATGAATTTTATAAAATTTTATATCATTTTTACAAAACCATTCATGTAAATCACTAAATTCTAGAAAACTGATTTTCATTTTAGTTAAGAAAATAAATAAAAAAGATCTTAAAAGTATCCAATTCAAGTACAAATTTCCAATCTAGTTCTTCAAAGTGTCTAGAATGTTCATACCAAAATTCATTTTAAAATAAGTTCAATAAGTTTTATTTCAAAGAGCAACTTCAATAAAGGTCCTGTATTGACCAGTTTGAATATAAAATTCACCATAATTCAAGTTGTCACTAAAAACTTGTGAAATTTTGACACAACATAATTAACTCACTGACCTTTCCATAGATGTAACATGCTCGATTTAACGCTTTCTACAGAAAGTTATGAATTTTGCAAGTTAGTACAAGAACAAAAGTGTAATTTGGAAAATGAAATAAAGTAATTAACTCAAGTTTCATAAAAAAATTGTTTTCTTTTCACATGAAAATACTAATTAAAAATCATGAAATTTTTATGTTTCTCTTAAAATGACTCATTTTATCATGTAAATAAAAATCAATAAAAATTGTCATAAAAAATCAAATCAATGAGGTTAATTAATCTCTAATTTTTCACAAGTTTACAAATAAATATGAATTCCAAAGCTCATTCAAGGAGATGAAGATCAAGGAGCATCATGGTGAAGATCAAGATTGAAGATTTGTATAGATCATAGATTTGTATATTTTTGTTGTAATAATAGTTTCTTTGTAAATAATTATTGCATCACTCAATTAGTAGAAAAAACATGGAGATGTTTATGCATAATTTTCATAAATAATTCCACAACTCTTTTTTAATAAAATGAGCAATCAATGTTACAAATTTTGCATGTTGGGCCAATATATCATAGCATATGAATTAAATGACCCAATCTCAATTAAGAGAAAAAATTACAAATCTAACTAAGTTAAATTGTATGATGATCCATCTTACATTTTAAAAATGTGTTCTCCATATTCAAATGGATTAATCATATAATTTGACATAATTAGATTGGTAATTATGATCTCCGAATTGATTTTAGGCCGTTTCACGTGTCTCGCTTTAAAGGGTCAAATTCCAATTAGCCAAACACAATCTTCCAAAGTTCGGTCTCAAATTGATCATTTCTCTCTAAATGATTTAACAATCTTCAATTGAGATTATTTCTCAAAAGCCTTCAATTAGGAAGCAAACTTCTTCTTCTAAGACCTCTTAAAAATCATAAGTGTGATCACTAATTAAGGTGGTTATTTCAATCCTTGATTAATCGCTAATTAGGGCGATTGACTCAATTTTTTATTTAATCACTAATTAGGGCGATTATCTCCAATCTCCGACTAATCGACAATTAGAGCGATTAACTCAAACTCTTCATGTAATCACTAATTAGGGTGATTATCTTAAATCTTGGTTAATCACTAATTAGGGTGATTAGCTTAACCTTTCATCATATTTAATCACTAATTAGAGTGATTATCTTAAACCTTGGTTAATCACTAATTAAGGTGATTAACTTAACCCTCTGCATTTAATCACTAATTAGAGTGATTATCTTAAACCTTAATAATCGCTAATTTGGGTGATTATTTTTCTTTTTTAATCACTAATTAGAGTGATTATCTTAAACCTTGAATAATCATCAATTAGGGTGAATAATACCTAACCTTCATTGTTAATCACTAATCAAGGTGATTATCTTTCCTTTTAAGTTTGGTCACTAATTAAAGTGGTTATCTTAATCCTTCATATTTAATCACTATTTAAGGTGGTTATCTTAATCTCATTTCAATCACTAATTGGAGTGATTACCTCATTTTCCAATAGATTTGTTTAATTCTAAAGGTGAGTTATTCATAATCTATTTTCTTTTCTTCCCCAATGGAATTGGCCATTTAGGGTGAGACACTAGATCGAACTACGATGGTTTTGATCCATGAGTGGATTCCAATCCCGCAATGATTGGTACGTAGTGCAACTTCAGTGCTCAAACCTACCATGTACAAATGATGTATTGGTCCTAAATAAAAATGGTTGATTTGTATATGTGCAAATTATGTGATTTTCTTTCTTTTGAATAGCCATGATTACTTTAAAATGGAAAATAACGCATTTAGTAAGAGCCCGTTCTGTAGAACGGAAGAGGAGACGAGTTCCAGACGTTCGCACATCTTAACCTAAACCCCGAACCCTATCTCATGGTATGAATGACCAATTTTCAAAAAAGCCTTATCCATATGAAGTCATCATCGTTTTAAATGATATTCCTTGAGATTGATTTTAAAACGATTTATTAAATAATTCTGTCCCTATTCAGATATTAATAGGGTGGCGACTTTAAAGTTTTCTAAAATTCATAGTCCAATGAGAGACTTTCATGGGATTCAAACCGCTAATTAAGACAATCATAAATCGGATACCACAATATGAGAATTCTAGACACATTGAAGGAGTAGACTGGAAATTTTTACGTCAATTGAACATTTGTAAGAGCATTTTTCCTTTATTTCCTTAACTAAAGAAAAAATCAGTGTTCTGGACTTTGGTGATTTTCATGAACGTTTTTGTAAAAATGCAATAAAATTGTACAAAATTCGTACGACCATAATTTTATGTTGTTGGAAATCTAATGATGTACATTTCAATATTTTTTCTTTTAGTTTTGGTCAAATGAGCTTAGTTTGAACTTTATGAAAAGAACAAGCTAACATGGTACTGGACAAAGTCAATTTTTATCAACAATTTTTTAAGAATTTTAGTTAATTGTAGAAAACGTATTTTTTATAAATTCCAAAGCCTAATTGCTACAGACATCTTTAGCTTCATAGCAAAAATGTTTCATCGTATAAAATATTTACATAGTATAGACGAAAAATAAGATTAAATACGAAATTGAAACTGACTACATAATTACATACAACATCACATTTTGATTTTATGGAGATGTTTAGGCATAATTCCATTAAAAATTTTATGAAACATGATTTTTGGTGATTAATAACAACTTGATTAAGAAAATAATATTAATCACATATTTCCTAAGAGTCTCCCTAATAGAGTTGACTATCTAGGTGGATGATTTCAAGGCTGGGAACCCATTGGGACTTCCACATACCCAAACCACTCCAAAAAAAAAAAAAAGATGGTAGGAGTAAACAAAGAGAAAGAGTTAGTATATGATTAAAGAAGATAAGAAAAAATTAACAAAGAGCAAAATTTTACCTTTCTAACTCAATGATGCATTTCCTTTGCAAAGGTTTCTACCTTTTTATTTTACTTAATTTCTATGTGACTAATTCTTTTTAAGTAACTGAATAAAACAAAAATTCTACAAAAAATTCAACAGCACTTCCCCTAAAACAGGACATATCCCAATTTTTTTATAACTTAAATACATGGATACCAGAACCTGTATTCAACATATAAAATTATAAATCATATAATGCCAATTCACCAAATGTCCAGCTCAAAAATATAATTGGTCACCATTTATCGCCCCTACACTTAGAATTAGCATTGTCCTCAATGAAAACGAATTGATTGGAAGAATGAGAGAACTTAGCTGGTTATGTGCACATTTCTTCAACAAAGAGAAATAATGGAGATCATAGCAGGCTGCCTTGTTCATATATGTTGCGTTAATGTTATGTCTTCCTAATATGAAGCTAGCTTGGAAACTCCGATTGCTTCATCACTTGTACCATGAAATGTTAACGCTGCAAGTAGAAACTGATTATGACTAAATTTCCTAGCTATGAGAAGTATAGGTCATGAATGAGAAGTATAAAACGGAAAGAACACTAAGAAAATAAAAGAAAGCAATAAGAGAAAGCGATAAAATAAGTCTTGGATTGCCTCCTAAGTAGTTGATGCAAGATTGATCATCATTTCTATGTTTAATTTGATTTCTTAGGATTGTTGCATGGTTTTACTTTACTCTTAAAGTATAGGTTTTACATGTAACGAAAAATATGTATTTTATTATGTTTGTTAGTTAAATTAGTTACTGTCTAAAGTTGTTTTTATTTTTAGTTGGTTGTAATAAGTTGGCCAAAAAATCTGAGTAGTAATAGCTTTAGGATTAGGCATGTCATTCTAGAGCATTTTAGGAAAGTCTTGAGCATCTTTCCTTATGCTTGAGTTTCCTTAAAATTGAGCTAGATTCTAGGCTAGATTCTTAAGGATGGCCGTGTGATGTAAGAGTCTTGGAGAGCAAGGTTTTCTTGCCTCTTCTACTATAAATAAAGGCACCTATCCTCCTAAAGAGGTAGAGTGAATTTGAGTAAATTGATGTGCATGTTTTACATATGTTGTGTAATCCCCCGTAAATTTATAAATTTTATAAATATATTTTAATGTATTGTTATTTATATTTGAATATATATTTGAATATTTTAATGATTTATTTCTTCAAAGGTTGACTATTTGAAAGTCAAAGGAATTATTTTAATGATTTATGCAAGTCAAATATTTTATTAAAGTCATGTTTTGAAAAGTATTTGAAATGTTTGAAATACTTTTTGGATTTGCAAAAGGACTCTTAAATGGGTTTGAGGAACCCAAACACTCTTAGGTTTGGAAAATGATTTATAATTCAAGCCCAATTACCTTTTCCTAAGCCCACAAGGGGAAATCTATATAAACCCCATAAACCCTAAAATTCCCCACACAATTATTTTCTCTTTCCTCCTTTCCTCCCAAAATTTCGAACTCCCTATTTCTTTTTCTCTCTATTTTTCTTTTCTTCCTTCTTCCTTTTTCCTTCGGTTTACTTGTCCTTCGGTTCGGTGCCACCACCGATCACCACCTCGTCGTCGGCTGCTGCTCCTCGTCGGCCGACCACCCGCGCCGCCGCTGCTGCTCCTCGGCTGCCGCGCGATCCTCCTTCCTTGTTTCCTTTGCTTTGGTTTGATTTCTTTTCTTCCTCCTTAATAATTTGTTTATGTTTAAAAGTTATAGTTTGATAATTTAATATTGAATCTAAGTTATATAATTTATGTATTGAAGAAATAAAATTGAGATTTGCATATTTGGGTTTAAATTGGATTTTTATTATCAAAGCATAAATTTTTTTTAGGGTTTTGAAAGTTAGAAAATCATAGTATTTTATTATAAGTTATGAAATTTATTATCTTTATGATTTTAAGTATGTTTGAATATGTTTTGAGGGAGTTTTAACTTATGTTATATTGCTGGAAATTCAAAGGGAGTATTTTTATGAAGTTTTATGATGGATTTTAACCACTAGTGTAGTAAATATTATGCTAGGAGGTTTAATAATCACGTCTTATTATGGGAAAGGTTTTTAAACATGTTTAAGAAGGATTTAAAGTATTTTATTATTGCTGTAAATTCATAAAAGATTGATTGTGAATTTATATTGGTTATTTTAGGCGGAGAATTCTCTCTAGGCGACTTTTAAGACTGTTAAAGTGGCCTCTCAGTTTGTCTACAGAAGGTACGTACATACCTATGTGTTGCTTGATGTAGTATCATGATTTTATGAAGGAGAATTATGTAGTATCATGTATATGAACTATGTTGAGTTCATATATGATATCTATTATGTTGGATTTTGCATGTTTTATGCTGTTGTGTAAACATGTTGATTATGAGATTTATATTATGAGATTTATATCATGTTTGTATGGAATATTGATGCAAGCATGTTGGTTGGGAACTTTATATTTATTATTCACATGGGGGAATTGATATATTTATTAGTATTGGATCATGATTGATCATTGTTCCCTTTTGAGTATTTCACTGCTTTATAAGGACCGAGGGCCTTATTTGGTAAGTTGATATTTTATACCTAGCTATGAAAGGTAGTTTGGCTGTTGGCTAGGTTCAACAAATAAGAAAGATTGAATTAAAGTTGGAATTAATCTTGGGTTGTTAAGTTGTGTGATCACTTATCTAATCCTAAGATAAAAAGAAAGTTGTGACTGTGTGTTCATTGTGCTATTTGTGTTGCTTGTGAGTCATAACAAGTAATAACTGGTAAATCATGTAAAGGGAAACTGGATAGCAATAGCTTTAGACTGGTGCACGTCTGAAGTGTTGGACAAATAGGAGTTGGAGTACATGGTGGGAGTGCCATGGCTTTTTCTGGGGCCGGATTGATCACCGTGTCCTATTTAATTTAAAAGGTTCCTCGATATCGTAGGTCATGGGAATACGGAGTCGCGCCCGTATTTCGGCTTCCAAAGGGAAGGCTGATTTTTGTTAGACAACTCGGTCCATTTACTAATCCATTTAAAGTAATAAGAATGCTGTTAAAGATTACTTCAGTAAAAGTTATCTGCAAGTTACTATGTTGTTATTTATGCCTGTTTACTATTTATAAGTATCATGTTAGGATTGTTTATTTATTTAGTATGTAGTACTCAGCTTTGCTGAGTACGTGCTTTTGTTTGTGTATGTTGATCATGGCTATGCTTTATTGATCTTGTGATGACCCATTTTGGTGAGCAGTCTCTAGGGATCAATAGTGCATTGTCCATCTACAGGTTTGAAGATGATGCATCATTGGGTTCGGGATTGGAGAGCTTGTTAGACTATTTATCATACTTTAAGTTTATGTATTCGTAGTTGGTTTGGTTTTAAGTGTGACTTTGACTTTTGTTGGTTTGGTTTGGAGTTGACTTTGTTGTTGACTAAGTTTTATTTATAAAGTTATTATTATGTTTTCCGCTGCAATATTCTGAATAAGCCGATACGTTTTCACACAGGCGATAATACTTTGATAATTCTCTATGTTTTATATTAAAAAGGTATTTTAGTAAAGAGAGAATTGTCGGGGTGTTACAAAGTGGTATCTAGGAGCTTTAGGTTTTTATTGGCCTTTCGTGCCAACTCTAAGTTTTTAGGCGCCTAACTAGCTAGTTACTTAAAATGAATTTCTTATAATTGAGCTCTTACTTATTCATGGTATTCAAATTACCTTCGAAAATTCTTTCTCAAGATTCCAATATTATTTTAATTCGAATTTTTTTTTTATGGTGTCCGAATTTTTTTTTTCTTTATTATGTTCAAAATTTTCGAACCATATTTTTTTTTTCGGTTCCTTACAAATTCGAGAAATTATTTATTTAAATTATTTTAAATACTCTAGTTTATTTTATTATTTTATGAGAGATGGGTAGTATAGGAAGGGCATATAGGATAGAAATATTATATGTTTGCATTAAATAATTAGTTCAGCATGATTATATTTTTCTTCCCTGCTAACTGTTTATGTTATTCCTATGCTTTATGTTGTTGGTTATTCTTGCTTATTGGTTATTGTTGGGATTATACGTTAAGTGAGAGTACCAATTGCTTATAGAAGTTATATTTAATGTTTATACTCCCTCCGGTCTTTATTAGTTTACCCGTATTCTTGGGATGTCCCTTATTAGTTTACCCATTTATTTTGTTTCTATTTTTGGAATGGGACCACTAACTTTCCATCACACATACATTCAACTTTAATATAAAATAATAGTTTCTCTTTCTTTCTATGTCCCACAACATTGTTTCTCCTAATTTCTATGCAAAAGAAACGGGTAAACTAATAAAGACAGGAGGGAGTAGATTCTTATCCATGACTGATAGAGAAGATACTAAAGTAGGGAGCTACTACAACCCTATCGTGCTGAGTGATGGAGATTATGAGTCTGACGGTGAGAGCTACACCGACCTAGAGTTCATTATGCGTAATGTATTAAGAGTAGGCATGCCTGATAGTGATGATGAGGTTCTTCATGAGTTTGACCGTGCTAAAGGACATACCAGAAGTGATATCTACCATGCTGTTTTCACACACGAGAGTGATTTTGAGTCAGAGGAGGACGATCCTCAACCTAAACGAAGATCCACGAGATTTAGAAGATATGTTTATTATAATACTGAGGACATTGATGAATTTGAAGATGAGGTTTTCACTCCAGAAAACTACAGGGAATCAAAGGATAAGACTGATGATGTTTCACCTTAGAATATTTATTTATGTATTTATGTTTTAAGAATAATGTTGGATAATTCGTCCAGCAGTGGTTTAAATTTATTACATAGTACCTTTATTTTATTTTAGGAAAAGTACAGTATTATGGTTGAGAAAATTGTTATTAGCATCTTTTGAGGAATAAAAGTTAAATATTTAGTTATCCAAGTGAGCAAGAATTTATTTTGGCACGCGAATGGGAATATTTTTATTTATTTGTTATGATTTAATTTTTATTCATTATTCCTCAACTGTATGTTCTTGATGTGAATATTCTTCATGGATGATTGACGATACATATTCTGTGATATTGTTGTAACTTCATGAGAAATTGTTTGTTGATGCGATCTTTATGGTCAAATCAAATGTTGCCTTCGTAGAGAATGGCATGTAAGTTATGTATCGAACCTAAAGTAGAGTACGTTAATTTCAGGTCGCGCACTAGAATGGCAAACAACAATAACGATTTAGCTACTGTTATTCGCCTTTTGGCGAATAAATTGACTCAGGAGAGAGCTGAGCATCCCGATTCTGCTGGGGACATGTTTGAGAGACTAGCTAAGGTTAAACCACCATACTAGGGGCAAGCTGATCTTACCTTCTTAGAGAACAAGATTAGAGAGTTTGAGAAAATCTTTGGGGCTGTGAATTGTCTTGAGAATATGAGAGTAGGTCAAGCTGTGTTGTACCTAAAGGATGAGGCTGACTTGTGGTGGAGAGAAAATGGGGCTAAACTGAGTGCTGTTGAGGGTTTGAATTGGGATTTTTTTGTTACCGCCTTCAGAGAGAAGTTTTACCCTGCTTTTATGAGGAAACAAAAAGCCGAAGAGTTTATCAACCTTAGGATGGGGAGTATGACCATCTCTGAGTATTATAGCAAATTCATAGCACTGTCGAGGTTTGCACCTGAGGTAGTAGCCACTGAGGAATTAAAGGCTCAAAGGTTTGAGCAAGGTTTGACTGAGGAAATCCAGCTGGGGTTGGGTGGTGAAACTTTTTCATCCCTTGATATTGTGTATGAAAGAGCCGCCCACATTTATGGTCTTCAGTCGAGGCGTGATAAGAAGAATGTTGTAGTGGGTGAGAAAAGAAAGGATTTCAATGCCGGGGGAAATCAAGGGAATTTCAAGAAGAACAGGAATGGGAATGGGAATTTCCAAGGGAGGAATAATCAGGGCTACAACAATAAGGGTCAATCTAAGAGAGTGTACCACTGTAAGAAGTGCAGTAATAACCATCCTGGTAGAGACTGCAAGGGAGACCTAGTGACCTGTAACTACTGCTAGAAGAAGGGCTACAGGGAGTATGAGTGCTTTGCTAAGCAAAGGAAAGAGCAAAATGGCAATGGGATTGGTAACCAGGTGAGGTCTAGATTTAACCAGTCAGGAAATCAAGGTTCGAAGCCTATAGGGGCACAGAACAACCAAGGGAGCTACAATAAGCCTACTAGTGAGAGCAACAACCAGAACAAGGCTCCCGGTAAACTGTTCGTGATGAGTCGCAATGAAGCTGAACGATCTGCCGACGTAGTTTCTAATAATTTTCTATTAACTCCATGCTAGTTAAAGCGTTATTTGATTCGGGGGCGACTTATTCTTTTGTTTCGTCATCTGTTATTAAAAGTCTAGGGTTAGTAGATTTTGAGGTGATTGATTTGCCTGTTAGTATACCTAATGGTGAGACCATAAGGTGTACCAAGTTGTTTAAAGATTTGCCTCTGAAGATAGATGACTGTGTTTTTCCTTCTGATTGATAGAGTTTAATCTAGGAGACCTAGATGTAATTATGGGGATGGATTGGTTAGCTTTATACAAGGCCAAGATAGACTGTAAAGTTCAAAAATTAGTTTTAAGAAACCCTTTGGGGAAGTTGACCTCGTATAGACGATTTGGGAAGTCCAAGAACTTACGGGTTATTTCTGTGATGCAGGTGAAGAAGTTAATGAAGAAGGGGTGTGATCTATTTTTCTGTAGTGTACAAGATGTGAGTAAAGAAGTTGGGGTGAATATTGAGGATGTTCCAATCGTGAATGAGTTTATGGATGTGTTTTGGAGTGAGATTTTGGGTATGCCGCCTACTAAAGCCGTTGAGTTCACCATAGACTTAGTTCCTGGAACTGCACCTATATCTAAAGCACCCTATAGAATGGCACCTCCTGAGATTAGTGAATTGAAGACGCAGTTGCAAGAGTTTGTTAAGAAGAAAGATGGGAGCATGAGGTTGTGTATTGATTATCGGGAGTTGAACAATGTAACCATCAATAACAAGTATCCTTTACCT
Source organism: Beta corolliflora (assembly GCA_947648045.1). Classification (NCBI taxonomy): domain Eukaryota; kingdom Viridiplantae; phylum Streptophyta; class Magnoliopsida; order Caryophyllales; family Amaranthaceae; genus Beta; species Beta corolliflora. The sequence continues at coordinate 493,022 of CANSZD010001984.1, forward strand.
AGGATAGATACTTGAGGATTATATTGGAGACGCTTAGGATGAATCAATTGTATGCCAAGTTCTCTAAGTGTGAGTTTCGTTTAGAGAAAGTAGCATTTTTTGGTCATTATGTGTCTAAGGAATGAGTCTCTGTAGATCCTGCTAAGATTCCAGCTGTGAGTGAGTGGCCTACTCCAAAGAATGTGTCTGTTATCCGAAGTTTCCTAGGTCTAGCTGGCTATTATAGGAGATTTGTGAGAGATTTCTCGAAGATAGCGAGGCCAATGACCAATTTGATGAAAAAGGAGTCAAAATTCGAGTGGAGTGAGAAGTGTGAGGAAGCTTTTCATATTTTAAAAGAGCGTTTGACCTCCACACGTGTTTTGACCCTGCCTGATGGGAACGAGGGATTAGGAGTTGGAGTACATGGTGGGAGTGCCATGGCTTTTTCTGGGGCCGGATTGATCACCGTGTCCTATTTTATTTAAAAGGTTCCTCGATATCGTAGGTCATGTGAATACGGAGTCGCGCCCATATTTCGGCTTCCAAAGGGAAGGCTGGTTTTAGTTAGACAACTCGGTCCATTGACTAATCCATTTAAAGTAATAAGAATGTTGTTAAAGTTTAGTTCAGTAAAAGTTATCTGCAAGTTATTATGTTGTTATTTATTCCTGTTTACTATTTATTAGTATCATGTTAGGATTGTTTATTTATTTAGTAAAGAGTACTCAGCTTTGCTGATTACGTGCTTTTGTTTGTGTATGTTGATCATGGCTATGCCTTATTGATCTTGTGATGACCCATTTTGGTGAGCAATCTCTAGGGATCAATAGTGCATTGTCCATCTACAGGTTTGATGATGATGCATCATTGGGTTCGGGATTGGAGAGCTTGTTAGACTATTTATCATACTTTAAGTTTATGTATTCGTAGTTGGTTTGGTTTTAAGTGTGACTTTGACTTTTGTTGGTTTGGTTTGGAGTTGACTTTGTTGTTGACTAAGTTTTATTTATAAAGTTATTATTATGTTTTCCGCTGCAAAATTCTGAATAAGCCGATACGTTTTCACACGGGCGATAGTACTTTGATAATTCTCTATGTTTTATATTAAAAAGGTATTTTTGAAAAGAGAGAATTGTCGGGGTGTTACATGTTGAGCGCAAGCTAACTCTAGGTTTCCGAGTAGTAAATCTAAACAAACAACCGCGACTTGTTTGTCCATGCTCTTAATCGCGACTTAAGAGTAATATGCCTTTACTTTCATTGTTGTTCGTTCAAAAAATTCATAAAACACAAAAGAGTAAGAAAATCAGCCTCGAAAATCATATCAGTTGATATCAGAGCAGTGTGGTTGTTGAGGCGCGTGAGGGAGCGTGAATGCTTGGATTGAGTTGAAATTTTGTGTGGTGACAGTAGACTTCTTGAAGACTTTTGACGAAAATTTCGTAGCAATCCGATAAGTAGCGAAGTCACAGCAATTGAAAACTTTTGACGAAAATTCCTAGCAGATTGTTATGGGGTCAGACCTGGAAAAGATGGATGCTTTGCGTCAAAGACTTGAAAAGAACGAGTCTAGGTGTGAGAATTATGCCAAGCACATACTACAACTCCATGATGAAGTTGAAAAACTCAATTTGGAGAAAGGAGAACGATACAATAGGAGTGAGTTGATCAAGATTAGTGATCTACCGGAATTCAATGGATTGAAGGACCTCAAGCTTACTTGAATTGGGAGAGAAGGGTTGAGAGGATGTTTGATCATAAAGGTATGGATGATACTCAACGTTTTAATCATGCTATACTTAAATTTAATGATTATGCATCTGATTGGTATGATTCTTTCCAAGTCCAAAGAGTGAGAGATGGGAAGGAAAAGATTCAAACTTGGTCTTCATTAAAACTGAAATATGTGATTGAGTTTCAGAAATTATATTTGGCGTGTGGGTGTAAGGTAGAGGAGGAGCAAAAGATGGCCAAATTTCTATTTGGTATGAATAGACCAATTGCTAATCTTGTTGAATTGCAAACTTATAACACGTTTGATGAGTTGTGTCAATTAGCAAGTAAGGTGGAAAGGAAACAAAAGGAGGCTAAGGGTAAAAATTTTCGATCTTCTTTTGCCCCTATAACTGAAACTACAATAAAGATTGACACTTTGGAGAAAGGAAAGGTTGTAGAAGCATCGGTTGTGGGAGATTTTAAGGCAAAGCAAGGAGTTTTTACTTCGGGGCAGATGACAATGAAGGGAAAACAATGTTTTAAGTGCCAAGGACATGGACACATAGCTCGACAATGTCCAAATATGGTTCTTATTTCGTTGGAAGAGCATCATGCACTTCTAATGGAGCAGCAAGAAGAGGAAGCGAGATTGTTGGCTAACAACACGACTTCTACTGCCTTGGAAGAGATGGAAGCCGCAGTATATAGCACAAACTTAATGCAACCTGAAGGTAAGGAAGAAGAGAGGTTTGTTGGCTTACTAAGACAAGCCTTGCACTTGGAGTCTTCACCCATTGAAGATTTAGGGCAACGAGAAAATCTTTTTCACACACGATGCATGGTAGGTGATAAGGTATGTTCTTTGATTGTGGATAGTGGTGCTTGTACTAGTGCTGTGTCAAACAAAGTTGCTAAGGAAGTAGGGCTTCAAATAAGGGATCATGCACAACCTTATAAACTGAATTGGTTGACTAAAGATGGGGGTATTCGAGTTACAAAGCAAGCCTTAGTGAATTTCAAAGTAGGCAAGTACAAGGATGAGCTTTGGTGTGATTCTAGTCCTATGACTGCTTTTCACATTCTTTTGGGCCGTCCATGGCAATTTGATAGAGAGGTACTTCATCATGAGAAGAACAATGTCTACTCGGTCAAGTTGGGTGATTAACGGTTTAATCTTGCCCCATTACCTCCAAAATCCGTGGCTAACATTGGTGCTGCTCAAAGTAAGGCGAATGTGCTTGAATTCTGTGACAATTTGGGGGTTAGCAAGAAGGACCGACGTAACCAAGTGCTGAATGATTGGAAGAAGCCACCGTTTGATGTTGGGGATTATGTCTTTCTTAGTCTCAATGCTCGAAAGTTGTTTAACAATTCAAAGGGGAAGATGGAGAACGTGGAAGAAGGGCCATTCAAGGTGGTTCATCGAGAAAACTACGACACTTTTCAAGTCATCTTGGGCAACGGCGTGTGTGCTTCTCTTGGTGCAAATGACTTGGTTCCTTGTCTAGACCATGACACTTGAGGACAAGTTTTTTTTTCAAGAAGGGGAGATTGATGCAATATTGATCATCATTTCTATGTTTAATTTGCTTTCTTAGGATTGTTGCATGGTTTTACTTTACTCTTATAGTAGAGGTTTTACATGTAACGAAAAATATGTCTTTTATTATGTTTGTTAGTTAAATTAGTTAATGTCTTAAGTTGTTTTTATTTTTAGTTGGTTGTAATAAATTGGCCGAAAAATCTGAGTTGTATTAGCTTTAGGTTTAGGCGTGTCATTATAGAGCATTTTAGGAAAGTCTTGAGCATCTTTCCTTATGCTTGAGTTTCCTTAAAATTGAGCTAGATTCTAGGCTTTAATTTAGGAAGCACTTTTCTTATTTTCTTAAGGATGGTCGTTTGATGTAAGAGTCTTGGAGAGCAAGGTTTTCTTGCATCTTCTACTATAAATAAAGGCGCCTATCCTCCTAAAGAGGTAGAGTGAATTTGAGTAAATTGATGTGCATGTTTTGCATATGTTGAGCGCAAGCTAACACTAGGTTTTCGAGTAGTAAACCTAAACAAACAACCGCGACTTGTTTGTCCATGCTCTGAACCGCGAATTAAGAGTAATATTCCTTTACTTTCATTGTTGTTCGTTCAAAAAATTCATAGAACACAAAAGAGTCAGAAAATCAGCCTCGAAAATCATATTAGTAGCTCCCTTAGTTTACGTCGTTGGCTCGACATTATTCAAGCATCACTCTCGATGAAGCTCCAGCTCTTCAATTAAACCTGCATGCTCAAGCTCATAAAATGGTTTTAATCTGCGGCCATTTACTTTAAATACTTTTCCAGATTCCAAGCTTTCAATCTCCACTACACCATGAGGAAAAATATCAGTAATAACAAAGGGACCTAACCATCTGGACCTAAGCTTACCAGGGAACAACTTTAAGCGAGCGTTATATAAAAGGACTTTCTGTGCTACAGAAAAATCAGTTTTAATAATCCGCTTTTCATGAAAGGCTTTGGTCTTATCTTTATAAATCTAAGTGTTTTCATAAGCTTTTAATCTGATTTCTTCTAGTTCTTGCAAACTAAGTTTCCTCCTCTGTCCAGCCTGTTCGTAGTCCATATTACATTGCTTGACAGCCCAGTAAGACTTATGTTTGATTTCTACAGGTAAATGACATCCTTTGTCGAAAACAAGTCTGTAAGGGGACATTCCTAGAGGTGTCTTATAAGCTGTCCTATACGCCCATAATGCGTCATCTAACCTAAGGCTCCAGTCCTTCCTGTTAGGATTCACCATCTTCTCTAGAATTGATTTGATTTCCCTATTTGACACTTCAGCTTGTCCTTTCGTCTGAGGATAGTAGGCTGTTGCTACTCTATGTGTCTGTGATGAATTCAGATCACCACTACCCGCGTCACAATCAAGACAACCACAACAGTACCCAGAACAACCAACAAGCAACTAAGAAAATATGGAAAACAGAAAAATGTGAAAGATAGATGAGAGGAAGGTGATGATGAAGATTGATAAAAGAGGCCACTACAATTGAGTGAGCAATTCGAGAGGCTCACTTCTCTCCCAGTCCTAATTCCCACACAATCATTAGCTAGCTGTCATTTAGCCTCCACTCCCCTTTTATTCTATTTTTTCCTTCTGTACAATCACTCGCTCAGCTAAAACAAACTTTACCACATTACCACGTCATTTTCTTTTTGCCCCTCAACTTCTTAATTAATTACGGATTTGCCCCTCCAGTGTTTCTCCTCTTGTACGTAAGTAAATTAGGCCTCCTCAACTGGTGCATCACAATACCTGCCCCCCAAAGATTCACCTTGTCCTCAAGGTGGAAGAAAGGGAAACGAAGGTGAAGAGGGTGCATATCTTCCTAAGTTGCCTCAAATGATGGTAACCTCTTCCACTTGATCAAGACCTCTGTGTGCAAGTGATTGCCTTGACGAATCTGCCTTACATCCAACAGTTCTTCTGGCTCCACTACAAACTCTAAGTCAGCGTCAATGTGAGGAGGTATGGTAGGTGAAACTGGATCACTTCCCACCATTTTTTTGAGTTGCGAGACATTGAACACTGGATGAATTTTGCTCGCGGGAGGCAATTGTAGCCTGTAAGCAGTAGGTCTAACTCGCTGAGTCACTGAGAAAGGGCCATAAAAACGTGGTGCGAGTTTCTCAAATGGCCTCTTAGCTAAGGATTTCTGCTGGTATGGCTGGAGCTTCAAGAACACCAAATCCCCCACCTTGAACTCCACTTCAGTCTGTCCCTATCTGCAAAAAACTTCATACGTTGCTGGGCACGCATGAGATTGGCCTGAAGATCATCTAAGATGGCATCCCTATCCTGCAGCAAAGCTTCTAAACTCCCAACTGTTGTCAGACCCTTAGGAGCCCTCATAACATGGGGTGGATCACAACCATAAACAATCTTGAACGAAGACATCTTCGTAGAAGAGTGAGGTGAAGTATTGTATGAAAATTCGGCTCAAGGAAGCCATTTGGCCCATGCTCTAGGATGTCCCCCAACAAAACAACGTAGGTATGTTTCCAGCCCCCGATTGACTATCTCCGTTTATCCATCTGTTTGCGGATGGTAAGCGGTACTATTCTTCAAAGTAGTGCCATGAAGACGGAATAGTTCCTTCCAAAACTTACTCAAGAATATCCGGTCTCTATCGGAGACGATAGAAGAAGGAAGACCATGCAGCCTCACAATCTCTTTGAGAAACAACTCGGTCACCGTGAGAGCTGAGAACGGGTGCCGGAGAGTGAGAAAATGTGCATACTTGGACAATCGATCCGCCACCACCAAAATGGTATGCACCCCTTAGACACCAGTAACCCATCAATAAAGTCCATAGAGAGGTCTTCCCATATTAATGACGGAAGAGGCAATGGTTGGAGTAACCCCCTTGGGTGCTGTTGTGAGACTTTCAGTTGTTGGCAAATTAAACAACGTTGAACGTACCTTCCTACCTCTTGACGCATTCCCTTCCAATACCACTCGGAGGCAAGGCGTAGATACGTCTTTTAAATCCCCAGCATGCCCTCCCATAGGAGAATCATGATAGTCACGCAACAACACCGGAATGAAGACTGATTTAGTGGGAATTACGTACCTCCCTTTGAATAGCAATTTCCCTTCCACCAAGGAGAAGTGGGGTATGTCTCGGCCAGCCTGCAGTTCTGCCCTGATATGAATGAGGAAGGAATCACTTGCAATCTCCTTCTCCAACTCCATCCAATCTATCTCATGCACAACCACCATAGCCCCCAAAACTACCTCTCAAACCGTTTTCCTAGAGAGTGCATCCGCCACCTGATTGGAGCTGCCTGATTTATATTGAACCTCAAAATCATACCCCATAAGTTTACTCATCCATTCCTGAAATTCAGCCCCGATCTCCCGCTGTTGAGTAATATAGCGCAAGCTTTGTTGATCGGTTCAAACCACAAAGTGACGACCCAAAAGATAATGTCTCCATTTTTGCACCGCAAAGCAAATGGCCATCAATTCTTTCTCATAAACCGACTTTTGTTGAGCTCTCACTCCTAACAACTTACTATAAACGCAATTGGTCTGCTACCTGCATCAAAACCGCGCCCATGCCATACCATGATGCATCTGTTTCAACCACAAACGGGTTCTGGAAGTCCAGCATTGCCAAGACCGGAGCTGTAGTCATGGCTGTTTTCAAATGATTAAACGCATCAGTGGCAGCATGTGACCATTTGAAGCTATCTTTTTGAGTTGCTCAGTCATGGGTCTCGCTATGTGAGCATAATTGGCTACGAATTTGTGGTAATACCCGGTGAGGCCTAAAAACCCCCATAACTCCCTGAGATTCTTGGGAATTTCCCATTCAAGAATAGCTCGAATTTTCGCCCCATCCATAGCCACACCATCCTTGGATATCACGTGTCCCAAGTAAGCTATACTTCCCCTTTCCCAAATTCACACTTCTTTTTGTTTACAAATAGAGAGTTTTTTTTTTTTTGCAAAATCCTCAAAACCAATTTCAAGTGTTGCACATGTTCCTCCTTACTACGACTATATATAAGAATATCATCGAAGAACACTAAAACAAAACGTCGTAGAAAAGGGCGGAATACCTAGTTCATTAATGATTGGAAAGTTGTCGGAGCATTAGTTAGCCCAAACGGCATGACGAGGAATTCGTAATGTCCCTCGTAAGTGCGAAAAGATGTCTTGTGGGTGTCTTCCGGCCTCACCAAGATTTGGTGGTACCCCACTCTTAAATCGAGCTTCCAAAAATTTGTCTCCCCATGCAATTCATCCAACAACTCGTCTATGACCGGAATAGGATACTTATCCAGCACCGTCTCTATGTTCAAAGCCCAGTAGTCAACAAAAAAACGCCATGACCCATCCTTCTTTTTGACTAAAATGACTAGACTCAAGAATGGACTTGTAGATGGTTGTACAATGTCGGCAGCTAGCATTTCCTTGATCAATCTTTCAATCTCGTCTTTCTAAAATTGGGGATATCGATAAGGCCGAACTCCCACTGGATTGCTCCCCTCCTTGAGCACTATTGCGTGTTCATGGCCCCTCTTCGGAGGCAGCCCCACTGGTGATTCAAACACCCTGCTAACTCAGTCATAATACCCTGCAAAAATGCTGGAACCTCTTGATCACCCATGCTGGCTTCCTCACTAACCTTCTTTTCCACCTCCACTCGGTTGAATTCCAACCATAACCCACCACCCTCTTTGCGAAGGGTCCTCATTATAGCCTTGAGAGACACCTTGGAACGAGCTAAGGAGGGGTCTCCCTTCAAGGTATACCGATTTCCACCCATCTCAAACGTCATCTCTTGTGTCTTCCAATTACTCACTATGGTCCCCATGGTTTCTAACCACTACACACATAGAATCACATCCAAATTCCCCAACCCAAGTGGTAAAAAGTCTTCCTCAACCACCAAACCACCATCCAAGTGCAACTCAACACCTTTACACACCCCTGCTCCCCTCACAGCCTGCCCATCTCCCAAGGACACCCCAAACTCAACCGACTCTAAGACCGGAATGGACAGCCTCTCAATGGTAATGAGGGAGAGAAAATTATGCATGGGCCCCGGGTCCACCATAGCCACAACTTTCTGCCCTTCGATCCACCCAATTAGTTTCATGGTCTTGGGGTTTGACAACCCTATGACCGAATTCAATGACACCTCCGGTTGCACCTCTTCAGTAGGCAATGTAGGTGCCTCACTAACACTCAAATGTCCTTCAATGTCGTCATCCTCCAAATCCTCCATGAATAACACGCTTAGTTCCTTCCGTTGGCACCTATGGCCTACCCCCCATTTTTCATCGCACTTGAAACACAGACCCTTTGCTCTCTTTTCTTGCAATTCCTTCTCTGTCAAACGTCTCATTTCACTAAATCCCTTATTGAAAGGAGTTAGGGACTTCACAATATTCACAGACGGTTGAGAAACACTGGAGTTTGAGGCCCACATTTTTGTTTTAGCCACTCACCCTCCTTGCGAAGTACGAAGAGGTTTGTGACATTGGACCTCGGTTATAAATGGAAAACGACCCAGATCAAAGCCCAGCCCTCTTGTCCCCATTAACTTTGTTCCTCTCCTCTAGTTTCAGCACCAATTCCATGGCCTGGTCCAAGTTGTATGGGTTTAAAACCCGAATTTCAGTATGGAGATCCGCATTCAGCCCATGAATGAATTTGCCCATTAAAATCTCTTCTGGCACCCCATCTAACGGAGCCGCCATTTCAAAAAACTTCCTCCGGTAATCCCACACTGTGGTGGTCTGAGTAGTGGCGAGCCACTGCTCATGGAGCGAACCAGCATTAAGAGGCTGGAATTCGATTAGCACAAAGCTCTTCATGTTTTCCCAAGAACGGAATAGTCGGCGTTTGTCTTTTCCACTGGTACCACCGCAAAGCATCCTCCTCCATAGAAACCACCGCCGCCTCCAATTTCTCAGCCTCCGACAACCCATAAAAGTCTCACCCCTCAATATCCAACCATCCGGGTCCGATCCATTGAACACCAGCATATCCAGCTTGCAGTGTTTCCAGTTACCACCAAAGCCCGTTCCCCCTCCTCTGCTTCAATTTCCGCCTCGTCCTCCACCGTCGAAAACTTCATTTTTGCCCCTCCAGTTCGACTCCCCTTCTCTCATTTCTTCCCCGTCACCGAGGATTACGTTTCCCCCCCGACCTTGGAGATCCCCTTTTTTAGTCGGATTTGTTCGGAGTTGCTCCAGAGTCGATCTCACCTCTGATTGAAACTTAGTTTGATCTGCCCTAGCCACCATAAGCATTCCTTCGATATTCTCCCGATTCCGATCGATCCTCCCTTCCAGTCTATAGTTGGCCACCTCCAGATCCTCCTTACTCTTCCGCATCGCCTCCTCCATCCTTTGTGAAATTTGCTCTGCAATGGTCACTTTAGCAGCTTCCATAGCTGCTCCCACAGAGGAAGAGATCTGCTCAGCTATGGAGTTCTATAGAGCAGCCATTTGCGTTTCCAAGAGGTCCAACCTCTGGTTCGAAGTTGGTGGTGCCATTCTCCCTTCCCGGTGCGACCGCTCAGATACCAACTGTGATGAATTCAAATCACCACTACCTGCGGCACAATCAAGATAACCACAACAGTACCCAGAACAACCAACGAGCAACTAAGAAAATATGGAAAACAGAAAAATGTGAAAGATAGATGAGAGGAAGGTGATGATGAAGATTGATAAAAGAGGTCACTACAATTGGGTGAGCAATTCGAGAGGCTCACTTCTCTCCCAGTCCCAATTCCCACACAATCATTAGCTAACTGTCATCAAGCCTCCACTCCCCTTTTATTCTATTTTTTCCTTCTGTACAATCACTCGCTCAGCTAAAACAAACTCTACCACATTACCACGTCATATTCTTTTTGCCCCTCAACTTCTTAATTAATATGGATTTTCCCCTCCAGTGTTTCTCCTCTTGTACGTAAGTAAATTAGGCCTCCTCAACTGGTGCATCACAGTGTCACATGATATTTCTCAAGGAGAGCACCAATTGTTTTGTTACAAAAATATGTACCCCTATCACTAATTATGGCCTTTGGCATACCAAATCTATTAAATATGTGACTTTTAACAAACTTAACAACTGTTTTAGCATCATCAGTTATGGTAGCTTTAGTTTCCACCCATTTAGAAACGTAATCGACAACAAGAATAATATAAAGATTGCCAAAAGAGGAGGGGAAGGGTCCCATAAAATCAATACCCCACACATCAAAGATTTCACAAACTATGATTCCATGTTGGGGCATTTCGTTCCTTTTAGACACATCTCTAGTGTTTTCGCAACGTTCACAAGACTTACAGAACATATAAGCATCTTTATAATGTGTAGGCCAATATAAACCACATTCGAGAACCTTATGAGCAGTCCTTTGAGGACCAAAATGTCCTCCACTTTCAAGACTATGACAGAAAGTAAGAATCGAAGCATATTCGGATTTGTCTACACATCTCCTAATTACTTGGTCAAAGCACGATTTCCACAAATAAGGGTCATCCCAAAAGTAGTACTTTGAATCAGATTTGATCTTCTCTTTTTGAGCTCTAGACAAAGTAGGAGGGAATGTGCTAGTCACTAAATAATTAACCATATCAGTATACTAAGGGGTGTCAATATGATACATTGAAAGTAGTTGTTCATCAGGAATGAATTCAGTCATTAAACGCCAATCATCTTTAGGAACAATTCTACTAAGGTGGTCAGCAACGAGATTCTCAACACCCTTCTTATCTCTAATTTATATATCAAATTCTTCTAATAGAAGCATCCACCTAAGCAAGCGAGGTTTTGATTCTTTCTTTTTCAAGAGATGTTTTAGAGCTGAATGGTCAGAATAAACAATAACATGTGTCCCTAGTAAATAAGGTCTAAACTTTTACAAAGCAAAAATGACAGCATACATCTCTTTTTCAGTTACAGTATAATTGCATTGGGCAGAATCTAGTGATTTAGAAGCATAATGGATCACATAGGATTCTTTATCTTTCTTTTGACATAAAACGACACCTAAGGTCTTATCACTAGCGTCACACATGATTTCAAAAGGTAAAGTCCAATCAGGTGGTCGAATCACAGGTGCACTGGTCAATTTTTCTTTCAACTCATCAAAAGCCTTTTGGCATTCCTCATTAAAGTCAAAAGTGGCATCTTTAGCAAGTAAAGCACACAAGGGAGATGCAATTTTTGAGAAATTCTTAATAAAGCGTCTATAGAAGCCAGTATGCCCTAAAAATGATCTAACTTCACGAACACATGTAGGATATGGCAATGAACTAATGAAATCTATTTTAGCTTTATCAACCTCTAAACCATTAGCACTTACAATATGTCCAAGTACTACACCTTGTTCTACCATAAAATGACATTTTTAAAATTTCAACACAAGGTGAGTTTCAACACATCTTTTCAAAACACGAGATAAACCATGGAGGCATCTATCAAAAGAATCACCAAAAACAGTGAAATCGTCCATAAACACTTCCATATCTTGTTCAATCAAATCAGAGAAGATACTCATCATACAACGCTGATAAGTTCCAAGAGCATTGCATAATCTGAAAGGCATTCTCCTAAAGGCAAATGTACCAAAAGGGCAGGTAAATGCGGTTTTATCTTGATCTTCAGGGGCTATGGGTACTTGAGTATAACCAGAATAGCCATCAAGAAAGCAGAAGAACGATTGACCAACAAGTTTTTCTAACATTTGATCAATAAAGGGCAAAGGGAAATGATCTTTTCTAGTAGCTTGATTAAGCTTCCTATAGTCAATGCATACTCTCCATCCATTAGACACTCTAGTTGGAACAAGCTCTCCTTTAGTATTTTCAACAAAAGTTATTCCACTCTTTTTAGGAACAACATGAACAAGATTTACCCATTGAGAATCAGAAATAGGATAAATCACGTCTGCATCTAACCACTTAAGGATTTCCTTTTTAACTACCTCCATCATGGAGGGGTTTAACCTACGTTGAGCTTCTCTAGTGGGTTTAGCATCTTTTTCAAGAAAAATTCTATGCATGCACAAGGTGGGACTAATTCCTTTTATGTCAGCTAAAGTCCATCCTATAGCCTCCTTGTGGTCTTTTAGCACATTTACCAATTTATCTTCTTGATATTGATTTAGAGCATTTGACATAATCACGGGTAGAGTCTCATTATCACTTAAATAAACATATTTCAGATGCGAGGGTAGTGGTTTCAACTCTAATTGAGGAGCTTTGACAATAGAAAGGATTAGTTTAGGCACAGACAATGGCAAAGAAAGATCAAAATTATCTTTTTTATCATTCCGCGAATCAAGACTTGCTACATCAGACATGTCTACTAAAGAAGCAGACATTTTAGTTTCCTTGCTATTATTAAAATCATCAATCTCAAACAATTTTTGACACCACTTATCAAAAACTTCTTAAGCCTTCCAGTCAAAAGCATCAAAGGAATCAATAGAACTAACATTATTGACATCACTTGGGTATCTCATAGCATCAAAAATATTAAACTTAATTATTTCACCATCAAATTCCATCGTCAAATTACCCTCATGAACACCCATTTTAGTCTTACAAGTTTTCAAAAAAGGTCTTCCCAATAGTAAGGGAACATTATCGGTTTCTATCACCCATATCAAGTACATAAACATCAGCAGGAAAGACTAAGTCATTTACTTGAACAGTACATCTTCTAACACTCCAATGGGAAATGCATTCGACCTATCAGCTAACTGAATAACAACATCAGTTTTAGACAAAGATCCCACATTTAAAGTATCATAGACAGATTTGGACATAACATTAATCGAAGTTCCTAAGTCTAGCATGCATCTTTCAAATTTTGAATTACCAATTTTGCAAGTAATATAAAACATGCCAGGATCTTTACATTTAGGGGGAGCTTCATTTGAATCACATCTGAAATATTTTCCCCCATACTGACCTTTTCAGTTTGGCGAAATTGTCTTTTGTTAGTGCAAAGTTCCTTAAGAAACTTTGCATAATGGGGAACATGTTTAATAGCATCATGTAAAGGAATATTGACTTCGATTTTCCTAAAAGTCTCAAGAATTTTATTGTCAAGAGCCTCTTTCTTAGCTTTAGCAAATCTGGAAGGGAAAGGGGCACATCTTTAAAACGAGAATCATCAATTTCAGAATTAATCTTACCCTTCCCTTCATGATATTTTCTACTCTCTTTCTCTCCATTTCCTCCTATATTAAGTTCATCTTCAAGTTTAACCTCTATCTCTTTTTTAATCTTCCGACTCTTTATCTTCGGTTCACTCAACTCTTTCCCCCTCCTAAGGGTCACAGCCTTGGCATTTTCTTTTGGGTTAGGAAGTGGTTGTGATGGTAGTTTACCTGAAAGTTGAGTTTCTAGGTTACTTAGAGAAATACAAATTTGTCCTATTTGAGTATCTATGTGATGAAGGTGATTATCAGTTTTATTTTGATACTCGACTTCATGGTTGTGAACTTGACCTATTTGAGTAGTCAATTGCTTAACTAAGTCTTCTAATGACGGGCTAGAAGATTCGGGTGGAGGGTTTTGCTGCCCAAATTGCCTAGGTTGATTAGTTTCTGAAAATTGTGGTCTAGTTCCATACCTAAAGTTTGGGTGATCTTTCCAACCTTCATTATAAGTCTGTGAATAAGGATCATATTTTCGTTTACTGGAAAAACCACCTAAGGCATTAACATCTTCAGTTTGCGAAGTAGGACAAGCATCAGTAGCATGAGAAAAATCAGAACATATACCACATACTCTAGCTTTAGACTCATTACCAACAACAATTTTAGACACTAAAGTGGTCAAAGTAGCAATTTGTTGCGCATTTTCTTGCAATTGAGATTTAACACCACTTAAGTCAATTTCATTTACTCTTTTAACATCATTTCTAGTGCTATGATGTTGAGTGTTTTGGGCCATGTTAGCAATTAAGTTCCTATTTTGAGTTGGTGTCTTGTCTACTAATGCGCCACCACTAGCAGCATCAATCATACCCCTATCATTAGGCAACAATCCTTCATAAAAATATTGAATTAACAGTTGATTAGTTATTTGATGTTGTGGACATGAAGAACATAATCTTTTAAAACGTTCCCAATATTCATAAAGTGATTCTGAAGCATGTTGTCTAATTCCACATATTTCCTTTCTTATGGATCAAATACTACTTACGGGAAAGAATTTTTCCAGAAAAGCTTTTTGTAAGGCGTCCCAAGTCGTAATGGAACCAGAAGACATAGTATACAACCAATCTTTAGCTAAATCATGTAGGGAAAATGGGAAAGCATGCAATCTTACATGATTTTGTTCAATTCCTTCAGGTTTCATAGTTGAAAAAACAACTATAAATTCTTTTAAATGTCTATGAGGATCCTCACCAGCGTTCCCATATAATTTGGGAAGTAGATTAAGAAAACCTGAGTTCAGCTTCAAGGGTTTCTCCAAAGTTGAAAAAACAATGCAGAGAGGTTCATCATCTCGCCTTGGAGCTCCTAATTCCTTCAAAGTTCTCTCTTCACCCATCTCTGAGTCTTCGATTGGTCTATCTTGAAAGATGTATAGTAATTTCTGTGGGCTAGCTTCGTTCAAGGTGTCCATAAAATGTTTGATATGCTCAAGTTCTTTATTTGTTTCAGTGGCACTCATGCAACTGAAAATAGAAAAGAGAAAGTTTAGGAGTGAAGTGCATGAAATTATGTAATTTATGTATAAACACTGAATATCCAGGGAATCAAATCATATTTGAATCCGTGCAACTCTCAATAAGCAACCAATATTAGTTTTTATAAAAATATTCATAATCCAATCAGCAAAACATCCTCAACTGAACCATTAAATTCTATATTTCAGTTAGCATTCATATACTAGAAGTGGTCCATAAAAAAATTAGATCTCTATATATTTGCAGATACTTAAACTCTGATTATGGAAACAGTACATGATATGGTTCATATTATCAACCATAATTTCAGCTAGAGCTGAACTCAGTTTCTAATTGTAGAGCCATAAAACAAAGTATTTACTATCATAACTAGATAAATTTCCATATTACAGCAAACACCCTTTTTCAGATTATTGTTGAAATTTCAGATTTGACCATATTTCCTTCTTTGAGCTACTCCTTGTCATTCTTTTATATAAATTCAACTATTGTCAGATAATGAAAAGAAAACTTATGTACTCTCCTAAAACCATTAGTCAACCATAGTTTTAAGCCAATAATAAATTACTCTACACTTAGACTACCTTTTTTTTATTAAGTAATCATATTCTACATTTAGCTAACACATTCAAGAGCTTCTTAGAACCTCTGCAGTAGGTGAAAGATGACAAAAACATGAGCTAACATGTAAGCATTGAGTGTACATATAACAAGTACAGTAAGTCTCAAGAAGTGAAATTTAACAGTGAAAAATCTTCATATCATAGCTTAATCATATATCAGGTAGAAGTAGCAATGGACTGTTCAAAGCTCATAAATCATGCAACACCCTAACGAAAATCATCCTATGAAATTAAATTCTATTGTAAATGCATATTTCAATAGTGAACCTCACTTACTACCTGGTAGATCACATTGCATTAACAATCCCTGAACTTCGTGACTTTAGATCTACAAGTATTTTGTTTGTAAGTCACAAAGACACTATTCCACCATTTAAAAACCCAAAGAGAACCATATATCACTCCCTAAGAGTAACAACAAAACTAGGGATATTTGGACAAAAACACAGAATACAAAACTTAGCTTCATACTCAATATTGCCAGTGTACAAAGTACAAACATATGCAGCAGGTTTCAAGCATCACATACATCCAAAAGCCACTCATTGTATTAGTTGACTCAATTTTTTTTATTTTAAAGGAGACTATGGAGAATTGAATTGTAGATATAAGCTTAGAGATTTAAACACATGATAGATAATTGCATAAAGACAAATCATTTCATCTATGCACTAGTGCACGAATAATGGTAGTGTGCAGTGGTTATGAATACAATAGAAAAATAAAAAAAAATGCATAACCTCTAAAAATCATAAGATCAGTTTTTTAGACACTTAGAGCACACACACATTCTAGATAAGCAACAATTTATATGTTTCATAGCTGCGAAATATAATCTACCAGTATGCTTTTTAAAAAAAAATCAGTTAAACTTTCAGAACACATATACATTTTAGTAAATCAAAACTAATCTCCCCGACAACGGCGCTAAAATTTGATACGTGTCGTTTACCGTATTAAATTAAAAACCTATTCTTAGACCTCAAAAATATTAACAAGTAGGAAAGGGTAAGAAAGGGTCGATCCCATGGAGAGACTGCTAAATTACTAAACTCAAAGTTTAACTAAAAAAAACAATATTAATCACATAAACAAGTTAGACTACACAACTATTTTACCTATTTACAAAGATTTGGGGGGGTTCAAGATAATACTAACCAATAGAACTAAGTAAATGAAAAAAATTAATCTACTATTTACAAGTGACGATGCAAAAACAAACCAATATAGTTCCGGTTCGATCATAGAACAATTTGACGAATCACAATTTTTAATTCCCGAAATTTAGCCTCCTTTAATACTTTAGTTTAAGATTTAGGTTGGTGAATTATCGCCGCGATCAACTCTTATTTAGCTCACTAAAATACTAGAATCTTGCTAAATATTTAAACCTAATGAACTTGTTTCATTAGATCAATTCATATACTCAATAAGTCCAAGATAAGCCGCTTATCCCTAACAATATTAAGTTGTTCCATCTAAACGACTACTTAACGCCGCGCCAAGTAGTAATCTAGCATAGCCTAATTACTTCATAAATGTAATCGTGCACTATCATAAATATAAAGATTAAACTTTTATAAAATAACCAACAAAAATATGAATTGAATAAATGTTAAACTCAGTATTAAATCATGAACAACGCAGCGTCATTTCAAGTAGACTAAACTAATAAGAATCACAAAACTGAAATTACATCCAATTTAAACCAAGTGGAAACAAACGAGTTCAACCACAAGTACTAGATAATCAGGATGAAAGAATAGAGAAACTCATGGATTTAGGATGAATAAAGGCACCCGCTGCACTCAATTGCTCCGTCGGCGTAGAATACTCGTCTTTAATCACTCCCTAATGTCGCAGTTCTTGGGTCTCCCTCTTGCTGCTACCCGCTCTCACGAATTTCTGTAATTGTTGTGCGTGTTCCCCTTTTGGCGTGAAGAATATGGGTAATATATACCCAAAAACAGATTCAATGTTTGGGATGAATAAAAGATAAGATGCTGCCAACTGATAGAATGAAATAAGATTGACTTCATCTTGTTTTTCTTGAATTGTGGTCGAAAGGATTGAATTTGTTGAGGGTAATTGGAGAACTCAGTTGCTCATCTTATTTTAGAAAATAGAGTTCTAAACCTTTTGGTATTCTTCCTTGGAGTCTTCTTGTAATTGTTGTTTCCAATTCTTCTCACGTGCAACTTAGATGGAAGCAACTTTTGTAATTCTCTTATTCTTTTTTTCCTATATAAAAAAACCTAATTAAGCTAATTATTCTATATAACATAATATGGAAATAAATAATCAATAATTAATAAAAGTAGGTAAACATATAAAAATACTCCCTCCGTCCCAGAAAAAAACTGAACACTTGTTGGGACACGTAGTTTAAGGTAATAAGTTGTGGTGTGGTTATCAAATGTTATTTTATTTAAAAAGTAGATAAGGAGATGTGTGGGGTGGTTTTTTATTAGAGGAAAGAGAAAGTAAGGTTTTTTTTTGATAAAAAAAAAAAAGTGTGCAGGGAGGTAAAAAAGAAAAAAAAATTAATTATGGGAACCATGAGAATGAAAAGGTTCTAACTAATTTAGGAAAAAAAAAAAAAGAAAAGGAAGGTATCACTAGGGAGGTAGTAGCATATAAAGGACAAATATCAGACTAAAATTATGGAGTAAAAATATAACATATTAGGCGCTTATCATTTACTTATCCCTCAAATTGTTAGTGGGGGTTGTCTTGGACCACTTATTTTGGGAGAAATGTTTCTTGGTCCAAATGAACTCAAACAAAACTCTCAAAGCTTTGTTAAGGGATGTCCATTAGCCCTTCACTTGTGGTTATTGGATACATTTAGTCTTGTGAAACCCCATGGAAATTTTGCTTATAAAATTAATCACATCCGAAAAAGAGGTTTCCATTCATTGTTAGCTTTAATCAACTTATTAAGAATGGTGGGAGGGAAGATTATTTCCAGCAACAGGACATAAATTGGCTCACAAGTCACCTTGGTATCCATGCAATTGTAAGTGCCCTATAAGAGATGATCCCTCAGAAGAGAGACAGTTGTGTAAGACGGTGGTAACCCTAATAAGGAGGAATATTACACAACTTAAAGGAAAGAGAAGCAAATTAGCGTAAAGTAACCTAAAAGCTACCATAAAATCAACTAAAAGCTAATCAAAAGCCAAGTAAATAAACCAAACGTCAAACTCCCCCCAATCTAGATCTTTGCTTGTCCTCAAGCAAAATAGAACATAACACAAGGTAGAAGAATTAAAAATTATTTGAAAACAAAATCAAGAGGAAAGAAGAAAGGAAAAAGAAGGAAAGATAAAGAATTTAAACTAACTCATTTTCGTAGGAATCACGATTGCATTTAGCTCATGCAACAAGCTCTTTAAACCACTAGATCGCGCTAGAGAGCGAGTGGGATCTCGCGAGGATTTCCAAAGAGTTTTAAACCCACAACTCTAACTTTTCATCAACCATTTATTCAACACTTTCAAGATTTATGCCCAAGTCAACTAGTAACGAAATGGTTGACAAGCAAAGATAAAGAGCAACTTTCAAGACAACTAATTTCTAAGTGTACTCATGGGTTATGGGTAGAGAAAGAGGCTAATCAAGATTGCAATATTTACCTATTTAGACCTTTTACTCACTCATTAGAGGAATACCTAGCTATCCAAAACACTTAGGGCTATTCAAGTGTTATAGAAGCTTAAATCACTAGTCCACCTTCCTTAGACACACAAATAGGCCTTAGACTCCACTCTACTTGAAACTTAAGAAAAGTAAAACTAAGTGTGGGAGGCATCCACAAATTGACCTCTTTTATTGAATTTCTTGTATTCTTTTTGTGCTTTTCCTTTTTCTTCACTTTTTTTTCATTTTTCACACCTTTTTTCACAGTTTTTGGCTTTTTCTTTTTCCTTTATTGTGGGATTTTTGCTATACAAAGGAGAAGTAATCATTCACTAAGAAGAGAAATAAGAACTTGTGGCTTTCGTGCTACTTATTACATACAAAAGAAAAGTAGAACTAAGTTTCTAATAGAGTTTTGTTTGGGGACATAATGAGCATATCTAGGGACACAATGGATCGCGAAATTGAAAAGAAAATTATCCAAGCTTTACCAACTTAGTTAATATTCAAGACAAGACATCCAATTCAACATTCATTAGTTTCATTTTGGTAGACTCTAATGCAATCAAGATTAATCACCTCCTAAAACACCTAAACCTATGATCACACTCTTCTAAAAGGAGTCTCTAAACATAACTCAAAGTCAAAGCAAGGAATTCACATTATATCATCAACTAGCATCTTCCTTGGGCAAGGAAACCAAAATTTTATCCAAAGCTAACACTTTTTTTTGTTTATTCTTTGTTTTTCAAAATTTTCTTTTTCTTTTGTTTTTGCTTTTTTTCAATTTTTTGTTTTTGTTTTTGTTTGAACTAATGAATGGAGAAAACTAAACTTCAAAGAGAAAGAAATTTAAAATAAAGAAAGGAAATGGAAAAGGAAAGAAAATTGTTTTTGGATTTTGAAATATATGAATTTTTTTTATTTTTCTTATAAACTAAGGAAACAAACAAATAAGAAAAAAAAAATAATGGCTTAACGCATATTAACAAACATTAGCCCATTTACCAAGCATAACCACAATCACAAGCAACAATCAATAAAAAAATAACAACAAGGGCCTCCTAACACTGACGCACAAGAGTAAAACCACCCAAATATGGAAAATACCCCCCAAGCCAAACCAAACACCATCCTCGGTGTGAAAAATAAGAAACAATGAGGGAGGGGTGGGGAGAAGGAACAACTCAAGGGTCTATGTCCTCGTCCCCCTCAGGTTGAGGCGGGGGTTGCATATAAGAGGGGTAGGGGGTGCCGGGGGAACCATATTTGACGGGCTCGTTGTAAACACGCTAAAATTACCTAAACTAACTAATATAGGGGAAGTAAAGGGTCGAATCTACAAGGAAGTAGGGTTAACCAAGGGTTAATTTGCTAATTATAATGAGCTAAATCTCTTTTTGGGTTTTTTTTGAAAGAGTGGTAACAAATCTCAAGTCTAAGATAACTAGGAGATTGACAAAACAAAATAGCAAGACAAATAAAGGAGATAAATTAAGGATAAAGAAACTAGGGATTAGGGAATCACCAACATATAATCCAAAAATTCAACATCAAGGCCAAAGGGAAATAAATGGGGGATCACAACGGGATTTCATACACTTAGGAACTCTAATTACTCTCTCGAGCTAAGTAGAGGAGTTTAATTAGTCACTCATGACCTATTCTCATGGTTTGCTAGCCAAATCAAGAACAACATGACAAATTAAGCTTCCCTGTACTAGAAAATACCTATTGTCTTGGAAATCCTAGTCTAGTAACCAAACTTAGTCTATCCCTAACTTCATCTCTTGATCCTTCACTAGGGATTCTAAATATTCAAGTAAAGTGGTGATCAATCAACCAACAAACCAAATCAAACAAGTTTAACCCCAAATGTTAACCCCTTAACATAGATTAAGAATCCAAAAAGTAAATGAAGGCTACATCCCTTCCCCTAGTGAGGAACTACTCACAAATCATGGCAACAAAACAAAACAAAGCTTGAAATAATTCCATCACCATAACCATGGAGGAAAGAGAAAAAGGGGAAAATAATAACTAATGGAAACAAGATCTAATCGAGTAAAACATAAACTAAACAAGATTAGAGATAGAGGAAATGAAATAAATGAGAAATTACCAACTTTTAATCTTGCATAAATCTGAAAATGGAGTTACAAAGCTTCAAACCTCAACTTTCTCTCTCCTAGGGTTCTAAAGTTTGAATGCTAAGCACAAAATAGATCTCACCTAATTAGAATGTAAATTAGCTTAACCTAAAATGAGAGGAGTTTGCATTATATAGTCCTTAAATAAAATAAGCATAATTACAATAAAACCCTCGTACACAAGAGAGTTAAGAAAAGAACGTTTTCGGAAAAACCCAACGACCTGGGCAGGTGACCCAACCCGAGGGCTCGGGTTGGCCCGACCCGGGCGGGGTGTTTCATCAGGGCTGCTGGAACCATGCATGCTCCTCAAGGTGACCCGGGCGAGTCAAGTCACCCGAGGCCTTGGGTCAAGGCTGATTCGGGCGGGTTGACTGACCCGGGCCCTCGGGTTAGCCCTGTTTGCCTTCTTCTCCTCGTTTGATCCCCTTGATGCCTCTTTTGTCGATTCCTTGGCCCCTAGGTTTGCAAATGCCCTTCGATCATGCTCCTAAGTCCTAAAATAAAACCAAGCACCCTAGAAAATGTACAAAGGAGGAATATTGAACAACTTAAAGGAAATAGAAGAAAATTAGCCTAAACTAACCTAAAAGCTACTATAAAATCAACTAAAAGCTAATCAAAAGCCAAGTAAATAAACCAAACATCACAGTGCTATTTGTATTTCAAAGAATCCTATTCAACACTCTAAGACCAAGCACATTGAGATTAGGCACCATTTCCTTAAGGATATGTTGAGAAAGGCTTGGTTAAATTTTTGTTTCGCAGAAGTGAAGATTAGTTTGCTGATATCTTCACAAAACCCTTGTGTAGAGAGTCTTTTGCAAGTTAAGAGTCTTATTAGGGTTAATTAAGTTTAAGTAAGAGTCGTGTTAGGAATAATTAGGTTCAGGTATTTTGGCTTCAGCTGTTTCCCCTAATGATTACATTTGTATTCCTTGGTGTGGAATTATATATATATACTTTTGCTTAATCTTTATGGTTATCATGTAGATAGTTTCTATACCCCACAAATATTGGAAAGTACCGTTTCTTGAATAAAGGTGAAATCATGTTAAGTTGCCTGAACCAGGTGCAGGTGTTTCTTGTACCGGACAGCTGAGGAGAACATCAGACTTGCACATATATGTTTCTGGGAAGTTTTGTCTTTTCGAAAATTAAGCTGTAGACATATAATCGTGTCTCCCCATATAAGGATCAAATGATGAAACATACCGCGGTATTAGTTGGCGCGACCCAGTGGAAGAGCAATCTAAAGAACCAATCTAAAATTGTGTTTTGAAATGATATTCTAAAGCCCAACTAATTGTTCATGATGATTGATTGTATTTTAAGCCCATAAAATGTTTTAAGTCCATTTAAGAGCCCAATTAAATATATGTTATTTTAATAAATATTTTTTGTTATCTTTGATAAATATAAATCAGATTTACATCCGTAAAATTCAATCTCTGGATTTTAGGGATAGAAAATTATCTTTAAAGCACGCATAGAATAAAAAACGAATACACTGGAATATGCGCCGGACGCGGCGGTTGCGCTCAGTGCGCCACGTGCGTCCAACACATTGGCCAGATCGCGTCAGGCGCGCCAATGAGCGCATGACACGTGTACTTGTGACTCATACAGAGTCCTGCGTCTGGCGCAAGTCCTGTGTGAGACGCAAGCTACTTTTTTATCTTCTCAAAAACGCGTTTCCATGTGTAAACTTTTAACTGGACGGACCACGTCAGGCATGCCAATCTGTGCCTGAAGCGTGTCTTTGCGCCTGCCACATAGGCCTGGGCCTAGCGCTGGACTTGCGTGCAGCACACGTTTCTTTTTGCCTATAAATACGGGCTGATTTCCCGAATCAGACACGACTTTTCATTATTATGTTACAAACACAAACATACTTACGAATACTTCCGAATACTATTACGAATCTCAAAATACTTCAATCCGTTCAAATCAATTTCAATTACTGATCATACTACGTTCCTGGTTCCACAATTGCTCCGCCTAAAGATCGTTGCGCTCTTCAATCTAAGCCGCATAGGTATAATTCCTGAGGATCCTTGAATAATCAATTATATTTATTGCCTTGAAGTTACTAACAATTTATTTCATGATGTAGATCTTTAAGTAATAATCGTTCTACTGTATATTCTAAGCCCTTTTCTATACTTTATTTTATATTCATATTATTATTATTCCTGGCTTTGTATATTATATGTTTTCCCGATTATTCTATTCATATTATATGATTGTCCTGATTTATTGCTTTTATCACCCCACATGTTATTAGTGCTAATCAAGACCTAAAGAATCGTTCGAACTAATTCAGATAATTTGGACAACCTGCTAGGAACCTTGTAATTGATTGCATAATAACATGTCACTAAAAATTAATCTTTTTATGTGTTTCCCGAACTAACCTAGACAAAATTTTTTTTAGGGTGTTTAAAATATTATATGATTATTCTTTGGCATAAAATCTGTAATGAATCGATATTTAGTAGAGGCCAGCAATGGACAATATGGTTCCTGACTGTGTTGTACCCTCACCCCCGAACTCAATCTTTGGTTCATTTTGACCATCTATGGAGTCTAGACGGGGAAATCTACATTGGATAAAGTCCCACAATTTGTCCCTATGGTTTCCTATATCCAATTAGGTTTATGATTCTTCCTTTAAAGAATTATTGGCGACATCGAAAACGTTTTCAATACAAAAACCTTTACAGTGGGGTAGTCAACTACAAATATGCGCTCACACCGCGTAGGCGAAATAAAAACACGCCTACAATTTGGCGACTCCACTAGGGAGGATTTTAAAAAATTAATTTTTTAAATGAGTGGGTGAAACTTGAAAAATACGATTCATTCTCCTTTTATGCCTTTGAATAATATACAGTTTTGCATATGCATGGCTATTGTTCAGCCACCATAAGGACAATCTACCTCACCTCATTAGCACATGTTCTATGTGTGAGGCCACACCCGGGGGTTTTGCGCTTTGTCCTTCCAAAAAGCTTCCTGAGCGATAGTGTTCGATCTTAGTCATACGAAAACCTACCAAACCATGGCATTGTTCTCTTGTTCCTGACTTGAGAACTGAAGTGCGTCTTACACGTGGCCACCTCATTAAGCAGGGGTACGAAGCGTGGGATCAATCTCTTAGTCATGGACCCTTTTAAGACTGAACCTAAACCTGACCAATAGTTTCAAACATAGAACTGGACTTTAGGTTGAGAACTTTTGCATCTATGTTATATGACATTTGCATGTGATTGCAATTTTTGCCTGTTATTATCATGTCAAATTGTCATTATTATGCATTGTTGTCATGCATGTCGTGGTTTATTCGTCGTGGCGGTCGATCCTATGTTCGGCCCTATATTTGTCTGTCTGCATTCGCTTAAAAAATGGTCATTTTAGGAGTCTCACCTAATTCAAAAAAGGGTCTTTTCATGCAAGGTCGAGTCTGTCCTAAAAAGTGCATCTAGAAAACTGGTCATAATAGAGTTAGAGTTATCATACATGTCTACCTCTTCTCATTTTCTCCCTGTTGTTCAAATAATCTTCCTTATGAATCCTATTTCACCATATTTACCAATTTCAAAAAACTTACATTTTTCAAAATCAATCCTACACCCTCTTCTGTTCTACCTTTTTCGAAAACATTTCCTAATCATCATCATACCACCTATTCAATAAAAAAAATCAAAACTAATCCACCATCTTTTCCTAACAAAAGATAAAACAAGGGGTCCATTTCAAAAACGAATTTCGAAAATTGTAAGCCCAGCCCAAATACCTTCAGCAATTCAATCCAATCGACCAAACCCAATCCATTTGCATTCATTTCTAGGCCCATGTGCATTAGAGTCCATTGTGCATTCATATTAGTCCATCTAAATTTGAGTCAATGCATTCTTATTAGGCCCGCTAGCATTAGAGTCCATCTTAGCCCCTTTTAAGTCTAGTTTATGTCAAATATAGGCCCATTTGTATCTTTATGTTAAGCCCAGTCTAAGTCTAATCCCAGTCTATTCCATTCCAAGTCTATTCCTAGTCCATCTCCAATGTCAAGCCCATGTGCATCTCCCAGTCTAAGTCAAACCTATATGTCAATTCATACCCTAGGTCTAGTTTGCATCTCCATGTAAGCCCTAGTCAGTCTTCGGACTATAAAAATTCAGTCTTAGGACTATAAAAGTTCATCCCTTAAAGTCTAACCTGATTGCTCACCCGTAAGTTCAAAGTATAGTATTCCTTAAGTTCATAGGCAATTTTTGAGTCTAGCCTGCTTAGTCTAATGTAAGTTCCGAGGTCTAGTTGTCTAGCCTGCTTGCTCACCTGTAAGTTCAAAGTCTAGATGCCTAGCCTGCTTGCCTTAAGTTAAGTGTCTAGTCTCCCTTATTGTCCAGTCTTCCCTAAAGTCTAGCCTGCTTGCTCACTCGTAAGTTCAAAGTCTATCATTCCGTAAGTCCATAGGCAATTTTTGAGTCTAGCCTGCTTAGTCAAATGTAAGTTTCGAAGTCTAGTTGTCTAGCCTGCTTGCTCACCCGTAAGTTCAAAGTCTAGGTGCCTAGCCTGCTTGCCTTAAGTTAAGAGTCTAGTCTCCCTTATTGTCCAGCCTTCCTTAAAGTCTAGCCTGCTTGCTCACCCGTAAGGTCAAAGTCTAGTCTCTCATATCATCACCAAAACCTAGTTGTGGAATCTAGTCTGCTTGCATAGTCCAGTCCAGTCCATGTCTGCATTTGCATATAGTTAGGCCCATGTCTCCATCATGGTCAAGTACATACTAGTCCAAAACCCATAACCATTTCCATTCCCATTTCTAATCATTTACCATTCCCGTTTTCACTTTCATCTTCATTTCTCACCTCTCATTTCCATTTTCCTTTCTCCATCCCTCATTTCCATTTCTCATTTCGAAAGCATCATTTCTTAAAATTTACGAGGTCCATTCGATTTCTGTTCAGGACAGGTCGTGAGATTATAACTTGGGAACGTCCAACAGAGAGGCAACAAGGTCGACCTACTCCCAGAC
Source organism: Beta corolliflora (assembly GCA_947648045.1). NCBI lineage: Eukaryota > Viridiplantae > Streptophyta > Magnoliopsida > Caryophyllales > Amaranthaceae > Beta > Beta corolliflora. Next base: position 519,410 of record CANSZD010001984.1, read on the forward strand.
TCGTCAAGCGCATCCTAACCTTCTCAGACGGATCCTCCGACTGTTCTGAATCATCTAAAATGGGGGATGCTAATGAACATCTCAGTGCCATCATGGCTCAACTTCAACTTATGAACTCTCGCCTTGAGGAACAAGACAAAGAGATTAAGGCACTGAGAGAGAAACTAACTGAGGAAGAAGAGCAAGATGACACTCCACCACCACCACCTCTTATCAAGACCGAGACAGAATTGAGGTTTGAAAAACTCGAGCAATTGATCCAGTCAATTCCTGCACTCGAGAGTCAGGCTCATGGCCATGACATCATTCATCCTGAACTGAGGGAAAAGCTCCCTAAAAAGGTAACATTGGGTGACCTCCCAAAATTCAAGGGGGTCGAAGACCGAGATGATCATCTAAGAGCTTTCTCCATCTCTATGGCACTCAAGGGCATGAGCAAGGACCTATTTGCTTATGTCTTTCCCTTGACCTTGGATTCCCATCCATCCAAGTGGTTCAGGTCACTGTATAAGGCCAAGCTGAATGAATGGGACTACATTAGAGAAGAGTTCCACAAACAATACATATACAATACTCAGCTTCCCATTGGCCTTCGTGAGTTGGAGTTAACTAAACAAAACTCCAACGAAGACTTCGTCACCTTCCTTAACAGATGGAGGGATAAAGCTGCATAAATGATTAACAGGCCATCTCAAGAGGATCAAGTCCGCCTGGTGATCCGTAACCTGCAGCCAAAGTATGGGGATCATATTAAATTCCAACCCATAGTGTCTTTTACGAAGCTCTATAAGGTAGGCCTGCTGATTGAGGAGGAGGGTACAAGCCAACAAGAACAAGGGTTCCAACAACAACAACTCTTTCAAGAAGAGTAACAATAACCCTTCTAGCTCCAAAAGCAATGAGTTCAATGCCCTAGCTACTGAAAAGAGAGGTTATCAAAAGCCTCAAAGAACATTCACACCTTTAGGCATTACTAAGAAGAAGCCTTCACTAGGCTTCATGCAAAGGGAGCACTTCAGCCTTTCGGCCCTACTCCAGACCTTGCTCCCGAGAATAGATCCAAGAGGTGGGATCCTAAGGCCTACTGCAAGTACCACCAAGGGAATGGACACCCAACATTTGTGTTGGACCTTAAAGAATGCTCTGTAGGATATGATTGATAGTGGCAGACTTCCTATTCCGCCGGCAGCAAAAGTCAATAGCAACAGCAACCCCTTGGGAATCATCTCAACAGTGCAGGAGGCTTAGTCATTTAACGCTAGTTTTCTAGGTTGAGTCGGAGAGTCCCTCCCCTAGCTCCTTCATATCCTTTCCTGTCGAGTCTATGTCATTTAGGACTTTATTTCTAATAAGCCTTGTTCTATATTTTCATTGGCCATCCATCATTTTATTTATGCTTTTAATTCAATGATGAAACTTAAATCAAATTATCCCTAACGAACTTGACTAATAATAATAAAAAGAGAACTGAAAATAAGAAAATAAAGAAACATGAAAAAAGGACATACTTTGGATCAGGAGTTATTCCCCTCTCCCTTCCATTACCTTTCATAAGCCATCCTCGTACAACCAAGAAAAAATAAAAAAAACCTTTAAGCCATCATCTCCATTAGCCAAATAGCCTTTCAATTCAAAACTCCACAAATATCCTTTAAGCCTTCCAATACCCTAAACCAAACTTGTGTGCAAGCCTCACTACATAAAAAATAATAAATGCCAGGCAAAACAAAAAAAAAGTGAATAAATTTAAAGTGCGAAAAAAGCAAAAGAAAACGCACATGACAAAAGGAAAAAATGCAAAAAAAAATATATATAAAAGAGCTAAAGGCAAAATAAAAAGTCAATCTAGGGGGTTTGCACAAAAGTTCTACCCCTCATTCAAATCCTTCAATCCATCAAAACCTTAGCCTATATAATCCAAATCCATAATCTTTACTAGCCCAACCAATTAAATCTTCATCAAAACCTACAACTTCAAACCTTTCAACCTTTCATCAACCCTAACTCCTTCTCCAAGGTATGTCCAAGCCCGCTAGGTTGAAAACCTGAAAGGGCGGCCTAGGCAAAAGTTTGGGCACAAAAAAAAATCAGATCAAGACCTACGAATGGTCTGATTCCGCAAGGATACGTTGGAATCCTCATCTCGAGGTCCCACCGCTTCAATAAAAAGAAATTGTCAAGGTCTAATGATTTGATTTTCTAGAGTTCAAGAGCATGCCCTTTCTAGATCCTGACATAGACTCGAGTCTAAACCTAGCCTCATTAAAGCCTTTTCCCCACCTACATTTATTCAAGTTATAAATTTAAACCTTTTATTTTTCAATCCCAAGCTCTCCTTTTCCCTGAAGGACTCTCCGGCAATTCCATGGTTTCTTGCGATATTTGACTTTGCCTGTATCAACTTTCTAATGAAGAATCCCCAGTGAAAAATTCAACACAAGCTCACCCAAAGTGGGGGCTTCCTTATGTGGTGGTGCCTTGATAGGGCGCTTGTCGTGTACACCTAACCAAAGATAAATTTCTCCTACTCTCATGCACACTAAGCAAGTATAATGGAAGTAGGGGTCGTATCCACAGGGAAACAGGGACGAGTTTTATATTTAGCGGGATCCAATACCTAGATTAAGCTAAGGGCCGAGAAACCTAATAACAAGAGGGGGTTTCAAATAGATTTACGAATAAACTACAACTAACTAGCATATAAATAAAATGAGAAATCAATATGAGAAGATCTTTGAATCCGATTAACATCCACTTCTATTCATTATCGATCATTGAACCTCAACTCTAATTATTTCCATAATTATCTATTGTTGAGAATTAATCTCGTATTCTCCTTATTCTTAGTTGAATAGCACGATCAGCGTGACTATAAAACCCTAACTATAGGATAACCTAGTCCGGTCAGCGTCTAAGTTCAATCCAATAGCAGCAATAAACACAGAGAACCAATAGACCTGCTAATGTCATACACGCGATAAACATTCAACAGTTGATTCAATTTCCCCAAGAAATAACCAAGATGATCTGCATCTAAGATACTCCCTAGTTTGCTACAAATTGATAAAAGAACAAAACAATCCGATTCTATTCTTAAATCTAGCATTAGATTAATTACACAATCAAACTAGTAACGTTCCTAGCATAATTATGCAAAAATCATAGAACATAATCATAGAAATTTAACCATAATCAAAGAAACTAAATCGAGAGGAAAAATCTCACAATAATGCTTGAAGCTTCATGTAAATCTTCTTCAAGAACAGCTCAAGCTACAATCCGATAGCAAAAACCAAATCCAACATTGAAATCTCTAATAAAACTAAACTAGAAAATGAAAACTAAAACTAGGAAATGAAAAACAAAGAAATGAAAAACAAAGAGGCAAGAAGAACAAAAGATGAAAAGAGGAGTATGAAGAAGGAAAGATGAAGAGAGGAGTATCATCTCTCTCTCTCTCCTCAAGTTTGCTGCTCCAATTCCTACATTTCGGCTCTCCTCTCCGTCCTCTCTGTCCTTTCTCAAAAATAGGTTTTTGGGAGGCTTTTAAACCCCGCACAAAACGTAGCCGCTGAACCGACTAAAGCGTCGCGAGTCGCGACACTAATCGCGAGTCGCGACGAGCTGACTGACTCCGCACACAATTTGCGCAGCATTGGCATGACAAGCAGGTCGCGGGTCGCGACAAGGCTCGCGAGTCGTGACGTCTTCTTGGCCGGGGTCTGCTTGCCGCTTTGGGCCGGGCTGCATGGTGTTGTGCTCGCCATTCTTGTGCTTCTGCTTGGTTGGTGATGACGCTGGGCTCGCTGGGTTGACGTGAGCTGTGTGGGTGGTCGAAGTTACTCGCATGCTTGGTGCTATGAGCTTCCAATGATTGCCCATTATGCTACGATGCCAAATTTCCCAAGCTCTCCAAAGATAACTTCAATCAAACATCATTCAAATCCATTTCATCTTGAAAGCTTGGAATACATGACATTAACACTAATTATCTCGCAAAACTCCGAACTTCCGCTAAGGATGATTTATATGCAAACCTTAACAATTACGAACAAATCCCTTAACAACGTGCACCTAAATTACCATAAAAACATCGTATAACTTGAGCGTATCAAATACCCCCACACTTGAACTTTACTCGACCTCGCGTAAACTCAAAAGTGAGAATTACCAAATAAATCATCACCCAAGCTATCGACACCAAACTACACTCTCCATCAACTATATCATCATCATCACATCTTAACAACGTCCGCTCAAAACCTAAACGTAAGGGACAATGACTCCCCCACACTTAGCTTCAAGCTCACCTGAAAAATACAAAGACGCGACAACAATAATAACCAGCAACACCAACAAGTTTAACCAACAACACCAACAAGAATCAAAATGTCAGCTCACGACACACTAAACTATCAGCTCTCCTAAACCACAAAAGATGACCTACTACTACAACAACTAACTTAAAATAGCAAGCCATGGAACAAAGACAAAAAGGGATAAATTCCATGCTTACTCCCAAAAACAAACAATCAACCAAAAGAATGTGAAAGCCAAAACAAAACTTCACAAAATCAAGGATGGATTCACCAACCTTACCCGAAAACACTTTCCAGCTTATGACACCTACTCTGGCAAATGAGTTTTCAAAATACAAAATTCTCTCTTAGTCTCTCATTTTGCCTAGGAGCCCTTTCGGGTTTTCATCCTAGCTTCTCACTTTTTTTTTTCCATCTCTCTTCTTTTTCCGGCTCACAAAACTCACCCGCTCAACTAGCCCTTTTTTGCATAGGCCGCCCTTCCGGGTTTTCGACCTATCCAAGCCCCAAATTTTGCCCGAGTCGCCCGCCCTTGTGGGTTTTCAACTCACCGGGATTCATTTCATCACTTTTTTTTATTTTAATTTTTTTTTTCATTTTTTTTCATTTTTTCAAATTGAAAGTAATAAATACAACATAGATACATGAGAATGAGAATACCCTCCCCCCTGCTTAAACTACACATTGTCCTCAATGTGACGACAATTAGAAGAAAAAGTAAACTGAAAATGGGGGGAGAAAATCGAAAATCGGGTAAATTGAAGATCGAATGCTCAAAACCCATGACAAACAATCCATCAAACTCAAATTTTTTAACAACACCAACTCAAATCTCATAACTCAACTCACAACCCTCTCCCTCGAATCACTCAAACAAATGAAAAATTCAAATTTTGTTTAAATTTTTGAGATTTGCACTTAGCTTAAGAGATCGAAAAGATACAACAATCTCACTGTTCCAATTTCGCCAACTCCTAGCGGTTGAACTCTTCCCAACGGGTTTTCTTTTGTGGATTTTGGCTCAAAGTGGATTAAGATTTGTTGTGGTTCTTTTTAGTTGGTGGGCGGTGGGTGAAAGAAAATTTGTTGTGGTGGTGGAAATTTGATGAGAAATAAAAGAAAAGAGGGGTCTCGGGTTGCCTCCCGAGAAGCGCTGTTGTTTAAAGTCGTTAGCTCGACTTTGTACCTTAAGCTCAATCATTGGGCTTGTGCTCCATGAGTGACAATGGTGGTTCCATGTCAATCTCTACTTCAAGTACCTACAAAACTGATTGAGAAGAACTCTTGCAATGCATCGTTAGTGCTATGAGAGTCAACCATAAACAAAGAGCACAAGCAATACCATCCAAAAATCACGCTAAATATAAACAAGTAACACCGTCTCCCCGGCAACGACACCAAAATTTGGTAGGGCGTTTGTCGTGTACACCTAGCCAAAGATAAATTTCTCCTACTCTCATGCACACTAAGCAAGTATAATGGAAGTAGGGGTCGTATCCACAGGGAAACAGGGACGAGTTTTATATTTAGCGGGATCCAATACCTAGATTAAGCTAAGGGCCGAGAAACCTAATAACAAGGGGGGTTTCAAATAGATTTACGAATAAACTACAACTAACTAGCATATAAATAAAATGAGAAATCAATATGGGAAGATCTTTGAATCCGATTAACATCCACTTCAATTCATTATCGATCATTGAACCTCAACTCTAATTATTTCCATAATTATCTATTGTTGAGAGTTAATCTCGTATTCTCCTTATTCTTAGTTGAATAGCACGATCAGCGTGACTATAAAACCCTAACTATAGGATAACCTAGTCCGATCAGCGTCAAAGTTCAATCCAATAGCAGCAATAAACACAGAGAACCAATAGACCTGTTAATGTCATACACGCGATAAACATTCAACATTTGATTCAATTTCCCCAAGAAATAACCAAGATGATCTGCATCTAAGTTACTCCCTAGTTTGCTACAAATTGATAAAAGAACAAAACAATCCGATTCTATTCTTAAATCTAGCATTAGATTAATTACACAATCAAACTAGTAACGTTCCTAGCATAATTATGCAAAAATCATAGAACATAATCATAGAAATTAAGCCATAATCAAAAAAATTAAATAGATAGGAAAGATCTCACAATAATGCTTGAAGCTTCATGTAAATTTTCTTCAAGAACAGCTCAAGCTACAATCCGATAGCAAAAACCAAATCCAACATTGAAATCTCTAATAAAACTAAACTAGAAAATGAAAACTGAAACTAGGAAATGAAAAACAAAGAAATGAAAAACAAAGAGGAAAGAAGAACAAAAGATGAAAAGTGGAGTATGAAGAAGGAAAGATGAAGAGAGGAGTATCATCTCTCTCTCCTCAAGTTTGCTGCTCCAATTCCTACATTTCGGCTCTCCTCTCCGTCCTCTCTGTCCTTTCTCAAAAATAGGTTTATGGGAGGCTTTTAAACCCCGCACAAAACGTGGCCGCTGAACCGACTAAAGCGTTGCGAGTCGCGACACTGATCGCAAGTCGCGACGAGCTGATTGACTCTCCGCACACAATTTGTGCAGCATTGGCATGACAAGCAGGTCGCGGGTCGCGACAAGGCTCGCGAGTCGCGACCTCCTTCGCGAGTCGTGACCTGCTGCTGGGCAGGCTGGGCCGCATGGTGTTGTGCCTCGCTGCTGTGCTCTGCTTGGTTGGTGATGACGCTGGGCTCGTTGGGTTGACGTGAGCTGTGTGAGTGGTCGAAGTTACTCGCATGCTTGGTGCTTAGAGCTTCTGATGATTGCCCATTATGCTACGATGCCAAATTTCCCAAGCTCTCCAAAGACAACTTCAATCAAACATCATTCAAATCCATTTCATCTTGAAAGCTTGGAATACATGACATTAACACTATTATCTCGCAAAACTCTGAACTTCCGCTAAGGATGATTTATATGCAAACCATAACAATTACGAACAAATCCCTTAGCAACGTGCACCTAAATTACCATAAAAACATCGTATAACTTGAGCGTATCATGCCTCCAAATCAATCTCCCGAAGAGTTGTAATCCGCGGATCTCGTTTACGGACCCCGATTATTAACTAAAAATGATTTTCGAAAATCATTATATCTTTTTCTAATCATTCTATCATTCTACACATCTTCTAGCCTTGCAAAATCCTGACCTTGCATTCTAGTCTTGCATAACCCTGACCTTTCATGACCCTTAGCTTTGCATATCCTTAATCCTTGCATAGCGTCTCATGCATCCTTAGAGAGTCTAAGTTTGCATTGTTTGCATCATTATGTGCTTTATGTGAGTTGTTTGCACCTATCTGCTAACATCTTTCCCTGCAGGTAACCAAATTGCTTGTAGTTATTGTCCTGCATACTAACTTTGTTTTGCAGAGACCGGCGTATATAGATCAGTTCTAAGCTGCAGAGCGTTTAGAATAGTTCTCCGTCCCGACACCGTATACTTTGACTATCAGTTTCCTGAACCTCAATCAAAGTGGGGGCTTCTGTAGACACATAATCATGTCTCCCCATTTAAGGATACGATGATGAAACATACCGCGGTATTAGTTGGCGCGACCCAACCGAAGAGCAATCTAAAGAACCAATCCAAAATTGTGTTTTGAAATGATATTCTAAAGCCCAATTAATTGTTCATGATGATTACTTGTATTTTAAGCCCATAAAATGTTTTAAGTCCATTTAAGAGCCCGATTAAATATTTATTATTATATTTGATAAATATGAACAAGATTTACATCCGTAAAATTCAAGCTCCGTATTTTAGGGTTAGAAAATTATCTTTAAATCACGCGTAGAATAAAAAACGAATATACTAGAATATGTGCCTGACGCGGCGGCTGCGCTCAGCACGCCACGTGCGTCCAGCACATTGGCCAGAAATGTGCGCAAGTCCTGTGTGAGACGCAAGCTACTTTTTTATCTTTTCAAAAATGCGTTTCCATGTGTAAACTTTTAACTGGACGGACCACGTCAGGCGCGCCAATCTGCGCCTGACGCGTGTTTTTGCGCCTGCCACGTAGGCCTGCGCCTAGCGCAGGACTTGTGTGCAGCGCACATTTCTTTTTGCCTATAAATACGGGCTGATTTCCCGAGTCAGACACGACTTTTCATTATTATTATACGAACACAAACATACTTACGAATACTATTACGAATCTCAAAATACTTCAATCCTTTCAAATCAATTTCAATTACTAATCATACTATGTTCCTGGTTCCACAATTACTCCGCCTAAAGATCGTTGCGCTCTTCAATCTAAGCCGCATAGGTATGATTCCTGAGGATCCTTGAATAATCAATTATATTTATTGCCTTGAAGTTACTAACAATTTATTTCATGATGTAGATCTTTAAGTAATAATCGTTCTACTGTATATTCTAACCCCTTTTCTATACTTTATTTTATATTCATATTATTATTATTCATGGCTTTGTATATTATATGTTTGCCTGATTATTCTATTCATATTATATGATTGTCCTGATTTATTGCTTTTATCACCCACATGTTATTACTGCTAAACAAGACCTAAAGAATCGTTCCAACTAATTCAGATAATTTGGACAACCTCCTAGGAACCTTGTAATTGATTGCATAATAACTTGTCACTAAATATTAATATTTTTATATGGTTCCCGAACCAACCTAGACTAAATTATTTTTAGGGTGTTTAAAATATTATATGATTATTCTTTGGCATAAAATCTGTAATGAATCGATATTTAGTAGAGGGCCAGCAATAGGCAATATGGTTCCTGACTGTGTTGTACCCTCACCCCCGAACAAAATCTTTGGTTCATTTTGACCATCTATGGAGTCTAAACGGGGAAATCTACATTGGATTCCCACAATTTGTCCCTACGGTTTCCCATATCCAATTAGGTTTATGATTCTTCCTTTAAAGAATAGTTGGCGACTTCGAAAATATTTTCAATATAAAAACCTTTACAGTGGGGTAGTCAAATACAAATACGCGCTCACACCGCGTAGGTGAAATAAAAACACGCCTACATAAGCGAATATCTTTTTACTTCTGCAAGTTAAGATATTTTGTTACAGTTATCCTTCTTAGCAAAAAGGCACACTTATTGTTAACATCAAATACATGCCTTTATTTTCGGTAGTTGAGGTAATTATGGGAAGTTATGATTACTTCCATTTTTAAAATTTCTCCTCTAAAATCTCAACTGATTAACTTCCTTTATTTTTATGTTTCATACTTCATCTGTTCTGTTTTAAATGAAACATTGGGTGAAATGACACTATTCATTGATCAATTTTGACTTCAATTTATCGCCATTATATAAAGAAAAACATAGTCAAGTGGGATCTTGTTAGATACGTCTCGATGCATACTATCAAATTATATCTTTTTTATATTTTTTACGTGTGCACAACTAAAGATATTAATGATTAAAGAAGCGTGTTGGGTTGCGTGAAAAAGCAATCGTTTCATTTAAAACAGAACGGAGGAAGTATATATATATGTATATGTGTGTGTGTATATATATATATATGGTACATCAGATAAAACTGTTGCGGAACTCCTTATTGCAGGCTTCTCTGGCCAACTAAAAGGATGGTGGGATTTTTATCTTACCAAAGAAGCAGATAGACATCTTGAATGCAATTCGCATTAATCGAAGATGGGGTTCCCATTCTTAACCTAGATGGAGAACCAATTCAAGATTCCCGTCTCGACCCTCATATTTACCTTATCACTTCACTTCATTGGAGATTCCTCCCATCTCAGAGACAAAAATGCAGATCTTTTGTCTAACCTAAGATGCAAAAAACTTAATGATTTTCAGTGGTACAAAAATACTTTCCTAACCAGGGTTATCCTGGTATCAGAGCCAATGGGGTGTAGTTATATTTGTTCTTTATAAAACTTATCCTTCTGCTTTCAGTACTTTCCAGTTTTAAAACTTGTTTATGTCCTAATTTGTTACTTTGCTTGTTTTAACGTTTGTAGAGGCCGTAAGTCCCGTGTGAGGCAATGAACCATAAGGCTACGATTACTTAAACGGCGGGTAGGTTATAGGGCATTTTTCGGTTTAATTTTCGGTTTAAGTTCTCGGGTTCAAAAGTATGAGTTCTATTTGGCAAAGAGGAACTCCATCCTCTTCTCGTGGTAGTAGTGGTAGAGCCATGAACCGGTTAAAAATGAAACCTTTACTATAGAAAACCTCGAGCAAAACATTGACAATTGGGAGATACCCAAAGTTAATAAAGACCAGATCTATAAAATGAAAAAGTATAGTATTTTTAAAACTGGTTATGTGATCAAAACCCAAGAACGAGATATCCATTTAACCAAACCTATTGATACTATAAAATTATTTTCAGCTAGTACTTTGAAAAAACATGTCGATAAAGGTTATCGTTACATCCATATAGGGTTGGTTCAAGTTAGCTTAAAATTAAACCTCTTACAAAAGAAGGATTAAATTCTTCTGTCCTTGTTGCCCTTAGAAATGGACGATTCAAAGACTTTAATGATTCCTTACTAGGAACTATAGAGTCAAGTTTATGCTGAAAGACAGTCTCCTCCAGACTCACCCTCAGCCTCAGTTATAACTGAAAATATTAACAATGAGCTTAACGTCCTTGAAAAGGATTTTGAGATCAATAAAGACTTGGTTCATAAAGACTTTTATGCACCACATAACCTCTCGAAGCGAACATGGTTCTTCGAGCACTTTCTTGAAGTACGAAAAAAGATCCAAGAAAGCTATTACAGCTTTGTTGAACAACATAAAACCCATATTCTTTTCTTTGATTGGTTCGAACTCTATAGTTCTGACAACAACATTGATTACCCCTTTAAAACCATAGAACCTATCAACACCAATAGAAGGACACCCGTCTGGGAGACTCCAAATGGCACGGTTCAAAGTGACCATCCTCCTTTACGACAGATTTCCTTTACCATAGGTGAGCACAAAGTAGAGGCCTTCCCTCTTAAGAAACCTCAGGAAGAAGCCTCAGCAAACCTCAAGAATATTGTTCTGCAAAACAATTTCACTAATATTAGCCTTAACACTCTAGGAAAGCAACTTTCTAGAATTGAGAAACAAAGCCTTAAAACAGAGACAAGTTTAGTCTCCACTCCCTTAGAGAAAAACCTCCGAAATCCAATTTTTAAACCCTATCAGATTTCGCAAAAGCGCAAAACGAAGTTACAACTTCAAAGACCGAATTTCTTCAAGCTATTAGAGACCAAATTAGTAGGGTTGAACCTTCTACTTCAAAAATAGTTGAGGAAGAAACAGTCTCGAGAATATCTTGTTAGTGTCCTAGATCTAAGTGACAACACCGATCCGAAACTAGCCCTAAAACACCCGAATTAGCTAAACTTGTTTGGCAAAATTCTAATCCTCTTGATATTATTCCAATAAGGTCTAATGAATCTCAAATAGGTAGCCAGCCTAATACCATTGTTCAACCAAAATATAATGCCTCCTCTATCTATGAATGGAATATAGATGGTAATGAGTGAACACCGGATTTTAAACCTCTTACAAAGAAATGACGATGGCTTCAAAATGCTTACAAAACCCAATCTGGGTACATCGTATAAAACCGTTGCGGAACTCCTTATTGTGCTTCTCTGGCCAACTAAAAGGATGGTGGGATTTTTATCTTACCAAGAACAAAGCAGATAGACATCTTGAATGCAATTCGAATTAACCGAAGATGGGGTTCCCATTCTTAACCTAAATGGACAACCAATTCAAGATTCCGTCTCGACCCTCATATTTACCTTATCACTTTACTTCATTGGAGATTCCTCCCATCTCGGAGACAAAAATGCATCTTTTGTCTAACCTAAGATGCAAAAACTTAGTGATTTTCGGTGGTACAAAAATACTTTCCTAACCAGGGGTTATGCTTAGAGAAGATTCTAATCAACCCTTTTGGAAGGAAAAATTCCTTGCTTCGGTCTTCCAACCCATATTAGGAGAAAAGGTCGAAACAGCACTGTGAGGATTTTGGCGAACATATTATCCTCTTACGATAGGCTAACCTACGGTGAGTTGGTTAGTGTAACCTCTAAACAAGGCCTTCAAATATGTCAAGATTTAAAGCTCCAAAAAACACCTAAAAAGAGAGTTAAAAGAGACTAAAAAGGAATTAGGTTCCTTCGCCAATAATTTGATATCTCTTCCCCTCGGACAAGCACTTGCAAAGGGAATCGTAGCAAAATGGGGCATTACCAAAAGCCCTATGTGAGCACGAAGGTTCTATAAGAAGGTTGAGAAAGTCTTCCATAGAAAACAATTTGAACAGCGAAAATGGAAGCCCCATAGGAAACACCAACAATCCATTGTGAAACCTGACCTTAAAAACATAACTTGTTTTAAGTGTGGCAAAAAGGGTCACACGGCTAGATTTTGTAGAGTGTCTAATAAAATCCAAAACCTCGACCTAGATGATGAAACCCTCGGAAGAATTTCAGCTCTTATAATAGAGTCTTCTGATGAGGAAACTGATAATTCAGCTGAGAATTATGGCCCTCGGGGATGATGATATAGATTCCTCCTCTTCACCTAATGATGAGGACTTTACCCTAAACGTCCTCACCATTGAACAAAACCTCATATTAGATGTTATCCAGGACATTAATGATCCTGCTCTTCAAAAACAATACCTTGAACGTCTTCGTAAATCCCTCGAAGAAAGTCCTAAAGAAAAGGACCTTAACCCTCCTTCTTCAAGCACTGAACCATACAACCTCACTTCTATTTTCGAAAAGAGAAGCTCTAGAAGGAAGCCGGAAAAGGACCATACAGGACCTTCAGTGAAGTTAAAACCATTAAAACCGATATAAAAGACCTTAAAACCAAGCAACAGCAAGACTCAGCCATTATCCAGCTTTTGTCTTCTCGTATAGTCCCAGATATCCCTAGTGAAAGTGATCCTGACGATATCCCAAAAGTCCCAGATGATTTCCTTTTTGTTTTAAAAGAAATCAGTTCTAGAAAGTATTACATAAAAATCACACTTGAATTCTCTAGTGACTTCAAAATCAATACTATAGCTTTGTTCGATACCAGAGCAGATTTAAATTGCATTAAATCCAGTCTCGTCCCAAAACGCTTTCACCAAAAAACTTTGGAAAACTTAGTTCTGCCAACAACACCAAAATGCATATAGAGGGAAAAACAGATGCTAACATATTGAATCAAGGCCTCTCTCTAAAAAGCCATTTTGTACTCGTTACAAATATGCACCATTCAGTAATCTTGGGAACACCCTTCATAAATCTCATAACTCCTTACAGTGTCAATTATGATGGAATATCCTTCAAGACCAAAAATAAAAAGCTTGACTTCCTTTTCCTAGAAAAACCCAAGACTAGAAATCTCAACATTATAAAGGCAAGCTCCATTTATAATAATGAGATAAATTCTCTTATCAATCGAAAACAGAGTGACGTGCATGATCTAAAACAAAAAAATCCATTTACAAAAAATAGAGGAACAATTACAAAGTAGTATTCTAAAAACTCAGATAATTGACTTCCAAAATCTCCTCGAAAGCGAAGTTTGCTCTGAGCTACCTAATACCTTCTGGAATAGAAAGCAACACATGGTCGACTTGCCTTATGAGCCTGATTTTGATGAGAAAAATATCCCTACCAAAGCTCGACCAACCCAAATGAATGCCGACTTAGAACGCCATTGTCGAGAAGAAATTAGATTTCTCGAAAGCAAAGGCTTAATTTCCGAATCCCGTTCCCCTTGGAGCTGTGCGGCGTTTTACGTCAACAAAGCTTCTGAGATTGAACGTGGCACGCCTAGATTAGTCATAAATTACAAACCTCTGAACGATGCCCTTCGTTGGATCCGTTACCCAATACCCAATAAAAAAGATCTGATGTAAAAATTACACCATGCCTTTATCTTCTCAAAATTCGATATGAAATCAGGATTTTGGCAAATACAGATCAAACCACAACATCGATATAAAACGGCCTTTACTGTTCCTTTTGGCCAATATGAATGGAATGTTATGCCTTTCGGCCTTAAAAATGCTCCCTCTGAGTACCAGAGGATTATGAATGAGATCTTCAACCCCTTTTCAGAATTTTGTATTGTTTACATTGATGACGTGCTAGTTTACTCAAGCACGATTGATCAACACTTTGAAAACCTCAAGACTTTTTCTATCTAATTAAAAAGAATGGTCTTGTTATTTCAGCAAAAAAGATTTCCTTATTTCAAACTGAGATTAGATTTCTCGGCCAAATTGTGTCATGTGGCACTATTACCCCTATTGATAGGTCTCTCCAATTCACTAGCAAGTTTCCTGATAAAATCTTAGACAAAACTCAACTACAGAGGTTTCTTGGTAGTTTAAACTATGTCTTAGATTTTTATCCAAATCTCTGCAGAATTGCGAAACCTCTCCATAATAGACTAAAGAAAAACCCACCGCCTTGGTCTGATCTCCATACCCAGGCTGTTAAAACGATAAAAACTCGTGTCTTAGAAATCCCATGCCTTAGTTTAGCAAACCCTGACCTACCTAAAATTGTTGAGACAGACGCTAGTGACAAGGGTTATGGAGGTATCTTAAAACAAAGTCGACAATGGTAAGGAATACATTATCGATTCACCTCAGTGGCATTGGAATGATACCCGTTAAAATACTCTACTATAAAGCAGAAGTATTATCCATTGTTCTCTCGTATTACAAAATTCCAATCCGATTTGTTAAATAAAAAATTCTTATTACGTGTTGATTGTCAAGTCGCTAAAGCCGTTATAAAAGGATGTCCAAAATATTGTCAGTAAAACATGTTTTTGCTAGATGGCGCTATCCTAAGCATTTTTGAATTTGATATTGAGCATATAAAAAGGAGAAGAGAATTCTATCCTCGACTTAACCCGTGAATTTCTTGCGTAAATGCCTAGAAAGACAAAAAGATAAAGAGAAGTCCCGACCTCCTCCCGAAAAAAACCATATCCACCTCACAAAACCCATTAAGACTTGGTACGATGCGATTCGTAATAATGAGAGTGAAACCTCTTCTATTGATAGAACACGTGAGGTTCGGGAATGGCTCCTTTCCATCTCTCGAGCATCCCTCGTCCATCCTAAAACACCCCCGACTCATCCAAGCTTTCCAAAGCTCTATGCAAAACCAAGGAAGCACAAGCAAAGCAAAGAACGGAAGGTAAAATCCCTACTGGAAAAAATATTAGTATCATTTCAAAACCAGAGGAAGGAGAATCTTCCCAAAAAAACCCTTCCTCAAAAAACGGCTTTTATAAAACTTATAGCTTCAAGTTGTGTTTCGCACAACCTAAGAAAAAACGAGACTTCCGAATATTTTGTTAAAACCGCCTCACGTAATATCATAACAATTGAACAATGATATCATGATAAAAATCCCTATGTCTCCATACAAAATATCTTTTGGGAAAAACAGTTCTATAAGCCTTTGGATCGTACTAAACCGCAGTAATACTACCTGACAATCCTCGAGGTTACCGCTCCGCCGAATTCAAACATTTCTTTATAAAAATGAGCAAGCCGAGCCCTCTTATTCAACCATTAAAATTCTAAAGGTTCTTAGTCCTCAAGACTCGGAATCAAGACCTGTCGAAACACAAAGCCTTCCCCATTAGCTTCAATAGGACTTTCCCACATTGTAAAACCTTTAATTATCGGGATCACCAACAAAGCGTGGTTCTCCACCTTTCTAATACAAAATAATAGGGCTTTCTCATTCATGGCTTATTTACTTCAACACTAAAACTATACAGCTAGAAAAATTGCCATCTTGGTTTGCCCCAATGGTGGAAGTTCTACGGCTCTTCTAGTGAAATCCTTCACCTTGACATTACAAAAGTTATAATACCTTTCGAACCCAAAGACAAACCTTCGGATATAGAAAGGCGTTTTCCCGTCTTATGTTTGTTTTCCATGAAGTTTTATCTTCCTTGGGTTTGTCAATGGTTCCGGAATCAACCAGATCAAGGGAGCTTGGTCCTCCAAAGAAAATTTAAAATCGTATGGTGGTCGAACTCAATACACCATTCTTGAACCAAATCCATCAAAGAATGGTTGAAGAAAAACCAGAACACTGTGTAATAATGACTACAGTGGCCCGAACAATCTCGCTTGCTTGCCCGAAAATCACAGTAAATTCTTTGCTTGCATCGCCTAAAACCCCGGAAGATTATGCTCTGATCCTACGACAACTAGCTAATAGTATGTCCGAATCCTCTATTACTTCGAACATGAATCAACAGCAGACTCCTCCATCCACCTCATGACGATGAAGAAGATGCCGGTTTCCGCACTTAAAAAAAAAAAAGAATATTTCACTATCTTCAAGCCTCATCGAGATAAGACACCGCTACAACGGACAAAACTCGCATCAACAAAGAAAAAGGTCAAAAGCCAAACAAAGGTAATGTATTACTATTCATCAAGGAAGAAAAAGCATCAAAAGACAAAAACAAGGAACAATGTAAAGCGTAAGACGTATTGTTCATCGCTTCTTCAACATGACAAAGATTACTCTTCCCCGCCTATAAATCGAGGCTTCTCCTTCGCCTCAAGGCGAGCATAACACAAAGAACACAAGCTCCTCTAAAATCTCTCTCTCTCCTCCTCTTTTCTCACATAAAATTGTAACACTCTTTAAGTTTCAGTTTCATTCAAGACTCTCCGTAAGTCTTATCTCAGAAAAACCAATGGCCGGTTCAACCGCCTCACTTTACTTTATGCTTTCCGTTTAAGTTTTAAATTTATTTGTTAAAATTCCCGCATCCTTGGCATTATCCCGGTATATATATATATCCTTTGCAATCACTTCAAGTCATAAAGATCATCTATGTCCCTCCCTCTCTTTGTAAGGCGAAATTTTTCGGTTAAGAGTTCAAACGAGGGGCTATGGAGAAGAAAGCAACCGCCGGTTCAAGAAAGAAAGGGGAAAACTAAGGGTTTCTTCAAGCCGCCCGCTTCTTCGATGAAACCAATTGTTGGAGTTGAAACAAAAACAAACTCCCTTCCTCCACCACTATTTTCGAAAATCCCACCTCCACCTCTCAAACCCAAACCGCCACAACTCCTCAAAATCAACCTCCTCCACCACAAAATCTTGCCACCACCACCTCAACCACCTACTTTTGTCACTTCATCTCTCACAAATCCATCTCCACAAGAACCTACTTCCACTCCATCGTGCACCAAACCTCCAACTATACCTCCTCCACCGAAAATCAAGTCGCATCCGTTGTTTCCCACAACCTTTTCCCCGCCGATAAGTGGTGGTGTTGCACCCGAGGATGAACAACAAAAAGACTCTACTGTTTGGTTCTATTGAGAAAGTGTTGGAAGATATGTCTATGGAGGTTCCATTTCGTAAAGAACAAGAGGAAGAAGGTCCGGGTCGTTATCGGGTCACAAAGAAGCTTCTCCTACGCCTCTACTCGTGCTAGGGGAAGAAGGGTTAATGAATCGATGTGGAAAGTGGAAACAGAGGAGAGCTCGTAGGGAACAATCCGCTGGTTCTACTTGGGGAACCAAGAGAAAAAGGGACACGCCGTACTTCCTCGCGCATCTAAAGGTAAATATGTAGAAACTCCTCTTTCCAAAGGTGGTTCTACTCCTTTGATTGAAAGAAGGTTGTTTTCTCGGTTGTACGGCTGAGGATGGATATTTTGATATGCCCGTTATGTCCGAGGTTAGAGAGTTGTTAGAATTTCAAGGTTGGATGCCACTGTTTAAGGGTGGTAAGAATACGTTTGTTGATGCTATTAGAGGGTTCTATGTGAGCTTGAAGCATTTACCGATATGTCATTGGGTTCTCACGTGTTTGGAAGTGAAGACTCTATGTCCACTTCTTCTTTGGCTTCTCTCGCTCAATGTTCCTAGGGATGAGTTTTGATAAATATGTCTGGGGATGGTCTGGCCTATTATTGTAGGGGTAATGTACTCGATGAACTTTACAAGTTCTGTTTGTTGTTCCCTATACTAAGAAATATGGTTATCAATCTACCAATCTTCGTGAACCTAATATACCGGTCCTCCACTCCATATGCAACAAAGCTTTAGTTCCTAGTGGCTCGGGGTAGGGGGAACAGCTCGAATTATGGAGATGGTCTTGATATATCTAATGACGAAAAGATCAAGATCAATCTCCCCGCTTCTCTCATAATTTATCATACCATGAATCTGTTTCTCTCTCCTCACATCATGCCCTAGCTTATGGATCCATCATTACCCCTCATGCTCCAAAAAATAGAAATTCCTCTTAATGGGGAAACGGTGCCTATTTAAGTTTTTACAAAGAAAATTTTGGGGCAAAAGGGGTTGGATGTGTCATCGAATCAACTGAGGTTCAAGGAGTTTGTGGTACCAGCTGAGAGGTAGAAACCTGACACGAAGAAGAGGAAGACAGGGGGAACCAGTACTCATGATGTTGTAATTGAAAGGTTTGACAACCAGGAGAAGACTTTGAATAAGATATATAAGTTGATTGAGGGTATGTCCAAATCATACAAGTTTAAGGTCATCAAACTTGAGAAGAAGTTGGCTGAGACTTAGTTGTTGGTCCTCTCCCTTCCATAGGTAAAGGTTTAACAACTTCCTAATGTTGATCCTCATCTTCCTACTGATCCTATGGAAGAGGAAGCAGCTGATGATGAGGAAGAAGAAGAAGGTGATGGTTTCTCACTGTCCTCCTTCAACAAAGAAAAAGATGACGATGATGAAGCTTTTAATGGAGAAGGAGATGGAGAGGATGATGCAGATGATGAGGAGTGATTGCACCTTCTAGTTGTTTCCCTCCCTTATTACAAAACACTTTGCATGTAATTTGGGTTCTCGTTTGACTCTTATTGGTTTGTACTTTGATATTTGCTTTTTGGTTTATGGAGTGTGAGTTGCATGCGTAACTTGATTTCTTGCAGCATTATCACTTGAATGCTAGTTGATGCTACTATTTATGGATGACAGCAAATAACTTATTTGCAATTATTCTACCTTTGAGTACTTTTTAATGATGACAAAAGGGGGAAAATGGTTAAAGTTGAAGCTCCTAAGTCTAGTTTAGATTGAGTCTACCTTAGTTTAATCTGTTTGCAGTTTTAATTTCAAGAGTCTTTATTTTTTGTTTATTTTCTATTTTGGGAAAAAGTTGAAATAATTAACTGGTTCATTCTTTTGAGTCCTGTGTCAAATAGGCTCACTTCATGAGTTATATGAGCTTTGAATGGAGTTATCTGTTTATACAAACTTGTTGGTTGCATGAAACTTCAAAGGGTTTGCATCATCAAAAAGGGGGAATTTGTTGAGTCCCTTAAGTTTTTGAATGATGACAAAAAGCTGTAGGGAATAGTTGTTCATACAAGTGTTTATCAGTTGTTAGGAAACAGCTGAGGTACTAACTGTTCCTGATTGTATACTGAAACAATTGCTTGTGTGGTAAACATGTTCATTCCAAGACATGAAACTAGGGGGCCCTTCGAAGATGTTCGAAGAAAAGGCAAGTGTTGATTTGTTGATTCAATGAAAGCTTCAAGAATTTAAGTCCATGAAGATAGTATAGGATCTTTCATTTGTTTATCTTAGGTCTTCATGTAATAATTGTATTATATTTTAGTGGAATTGCTTGTATTGTTCTTAATGTGAAACAATAGGATTTTGAATAAGGAACGAGTTGGTTATATATTCATAGCACTACTAAACAGGTAATGTGTATGGGTACCGATTACGTTGTCGAGTGATTAAGTCGGCCTCTTTAAAAGATTTTCGAAAAACTATTTTTAAAGATACTTCCCAATAAAACGATTGTCAGCTTCTAGAGATCGTCATTCAGTATTTATTAACTTTGAACATGAGTATATCATGGATAATATCTTACCTTTCAAGTAAGTTATTATTCAATATATAGTTTCCTTCAACTCAAGATTCTCCTATCTTTAGGCCTCTTGATCTAGGGCACGTTTTATGGTTGGGCTTTAGCCTATAAATACTGAGTAGGGTTTCTACATCACTCTTGATGCTCTCCCGAAATTTATTGAGCATCTTTGAGAGCTTTCACATAGAGAACAATTGATTAGTTTCCTAAAATAGAGTGTGCATTCCTTAAATCTTAAAAACACTCTTTATTTGCTTTGTAAGAAAGCATGTTTAAGAGAAACTGATTGTATTGAATCTCTAACAGAGGGGTTAGAGACTGGGTAGCGCTTCTGAGTTCATTCGCGAGTGCTTGTGAGGTCAATTGCGAAATAGC
Source organism: Beta corolliflora (assembly GCA_947648045.1). NCBI lineage: Eukaryota > Viridiplantae > Streptophyta > Magnoliopsida > Caryophyllales > Amaranthaceae > Beta > Beta corolliflora. The sequence continues at coordinate 540,026 of CANSZD010001984.1, forward strand.
ACACTTGAGTAAGTGTGGGGCTGAAATTTTCTCGGAGTAAGAGAAATAGGTGTGTGAGAGCTCTTCTTGTTACTCCGAGTTGATTAATAAGAAACTAGGATAGAGGATGTAGGGCCTTGTTTGGCTAAACCTCGTTAAATTTGGTGTGCTCTTCTTGTTACTTTGAGTTGATTAATAAGTTATGTTGTTTCCGCTGTCGGGAAATAGCCCAACTGGTTTCTCCTTATATCGAAAGAATTTTAATTGAGCACCAATTCTCCTAAGTACTCAATTCACCCCCCTTAAGTTTTTTGCAAACCTTCAATAACTAAGAGATTGATCCCACGTTTCGTATCTTTACTTAAAAAGGTGACCACATGTATGACACACTCCAGTCTCAAGTCAAGAACAAGAGAGCAATATCATTTGGGTAGTTTTGCTTATGATTAAGATCCAACACTATCGTTCCAGACGCTTTTTGGAGGGAGAAATCGCAAACTCCCCGACGGTGGCCTCACGCATAGAACATGTGTTAATGAGGCAAGGATAAGAACTTATAGTAGCTCTGAAGAATAGCCGTGCATATGTAAAATTGTAATATTATTTAAAGGCATAAAATATGTATGGATCGTATTTTTTTTGAGTTTCACCCACTCATCAAAAAATAACGTTTGAATCCTCCCCAGTGAAGTCCCCAATTTGTAGGCATATCTACGGGTTATAAGCACGTATTGGACTACATCATTGTAGAGGGTTTTTAGGTTTGATATTCGCATTGAAAAAGAAGTCACCAAGAAGTCTTTTAAACGAAGACTCATAAACCTTATTAGATGTTTTGAAAACCAAAGGGACATCTTAGGGACTTATCCAATGTAGATTTCCTTGTCATAACATCATTATTGGTCAATGAAAAAAATCTTGAGTTCGGGGGTGAGGATACAAACATGATCATGACTAAAATTCGCCCATTGTTGGCCTCTGCTTAATACGATTCTTCACTAGTGGAAAAAAGGCCAAGGGTTACGGTCAAAAGAGCCTTAAGGGCTGCGTTTTTTTACCGCAGCCATTGGCCTAGCAGCCCTTGGGAATAAAGGAAGGGTTGCAGTCTTTGACCGCAGCCCTTCACAACCACCGCATCCCTTCACAACCAAGGGATGCGGTTCAAGCCCAAAACCGCAACCCTTAATTGAAATAAAGGGTTGCGATTTTTAGCAAAATCGCAGCCCTTGTGACCAAAAAAAATATAAATAAATTTTTTTTGTATTTTTTGTGCTAAATGATCCCCAAACATTACTTATACATAAAAGTATCATTTTTAATTACAAATTATGTAATTTATACATATATACAGGGAAAATATGACACTACAACATTTAAAGATCACATCCTACATTTTACTACTTAAGAATATAGAGCCATGTGAGCACAACTGAAGCAGCAAAAGAAAATGTTCATAAGCTCATTGGAACCAGAAATAAGAGCAGTTAACTTCCTCACAGCTTCCAAGCTGTTCAAGGTGATAAGACTCATGTAGACGCACGCGCAAAGGCAAAGAATTAAAGAGATTTAATCGGTGCCATTCTCATCAAAGGCATATTATACTCGTTTCCCCCATTTACATACCACAATATCTAACTAGCCAAGCGCTAGCGCTGACGACAAACAGTCCCAGTACTTTGGATCATCCTCAATTGCCTGCATAAAAAAAGTTTTTTGTAATTTTGAACCATCTGCACCATATTAGCATAAACTTCAGGAGTTACCAATTTTCCAGGTGCAAATATAGAAAGAAAACAACACCAAATACAGCAATATAGAAAGAACATCCAATCTAAGCCAACAGTGGGGTGCGGGGGGCAGGAGGGGTGTGCAGTGTGGGGAGGGGGGTGTGTGCAGGGGGATATGGGAGGGGGTGTGTGCAGGGGCGTGTGGGAGGGGTGTGTGCGGGGCCGTGGGAGGGTGTGTGTGCAAGCAGGGGGTCCGTGCATGGGGGTGGTGTGCGGGGTTGTTTAGGGGATGGGGGGTGCTACATGCACAGGGTGGGGGGCGTGGAGCGGGGGTCCGTGCATGGTAGGGGTTGTGTGCAGGGCAGTGGAGGGGGGGTGTTTATGGAGGGCCGTGGGAGGCGTGTGTGTGTTGTGGAAGGGGGTGTGTGTGCATGGGTTGTGGAAGGGGGGTGTGTTCTAGACATGTATTACATTGACGTTGGAAGGTGGGGATGTGTTCTTGATGTTTCTTGCGGAGTGTATATATCTATCTTATTTTACAATTTACAGTTTATTATTGAATACCAAAAGGTTAGGTCTCATGTTGTGAGGTGTGTAAATATATATTTTCTTCATTTGAATATCATTTGAACTTAGATATTTTCTCTGATATTGAATTAATTTGGCTGTAATTTTAACCTACATTAGGTATATAAGACTCATTGCATTACAGACAAGTTCAATTTGTTCCGTAGTCCAAGCTATAAAATTATTATGTACCTTAAGTCTTCCAAATAGACAGACTTGCATGAGTTCACTTGCTTGGTCTAACCAATACTAATCATGTTAATATTAATAAGCTTAATGACATAATAAAAAGGACCACAAATCTCAAATTCCATACTAATAAAATTCAGTTACTCCATCTATTTACCTATCTAATCAAATAAATTGCGTTTTACTTAGAGCAATCAATAGAAAACACGACAATTCGAACCATCGTCATACAGCATACATCAAGTCACAAATCCTTCCAATCTATCTCATATCATAAGAAAAACATAGCATCGACTAAGAAATGCAAATTCAAGACTAAAAACAGTAAACTTAATCCTACATTACATCAAAAAAAATCAAAGATGAAAAAGTACCCTTATAGTCATATCATTAACTCCGCAATTGACAATAATAAGTAATGGATTGGAATGCCGAAATTCAATCTATACTTGACTAAATGGCAAGTAACTCGAACAACTACCGCTACCTTTCCCCATGAACTTTCCTAATTTCCATTATAGTGTACAACCAAGCTGCATGTTGAGTCATCGAAGGTGTTATAATGGGGGATGAACAAGCAGAGACTATAATTTCTAGCTTAGCAAAGATGCAAAAAGGTAAAGAAAAACAATAAAGCACACCCTCAGTCTCAAATCACCCCTTTTTATCCAAATATGCTCTTCGAAGTCTTGTAAAAAAGCAAGAGATATGTTCCTATTCAACATACATATTAAACAAAAACAATTCTCTTCTCTAGAAATTTCGGGCGCTACGAGCATGTTCCTCTACCTCATGTAAACATACAAGACCCTAAATAAGATTCAGAAAGTTCCAAACATTTACAAAGTATTACCCCAAATGTATCGAAGGCTTTAAGTGAAGCTATTTGCATATCACAACTAAATGCTCATAATACATTAATCCAAGAAAATTTAAGCACAGTATGACGCGAAAAAAATGTAATTTCACCATACAACTAAACCAAACAACATCATCCCAACACATGCCAACCAAATAACAAAACAACCCAATACTCAATATTACAAGAAGCATACTTTAACTTCAGAAGACCAATGATCAAGAGCCGTAAGCGCACACGGAATAATCAAAGCATACATTTCGCCCAAATGCGGATGCTCAACCCGCAAACCACCAACACCACATTCATCAATTCTATTTAAACCTCAAATTACTATTGACATAATAGAAATTTCATAAAAATATTTCAAAAAAGAAACCTATGAGACAAACCATCTAAGGCGATAAGCAAGAACAATGACGTAAGCAAGAGGGAGTCCAAGAGATGCCACGAGATATTTCATCAACATGGGGAGTGGGGGAGAAGCAGGGGGGAGGCCCGGGTGGAGCCGGGGAGGCCGGGCAGGGGGGAGTGGGTAGGGGGTGCGCAGGGGGCGCAATGGGGGGAGGGCCCGGGGTGTGCGAGGGGGAGTATGTTTCTTCATTCAAGTAGAAAAACTCAGGTGTCTGCAACACGATAAGAGCATGTTCTTTCAAAATTTACCACCTCAAATCTTGAATTTAAGATAGCTAAAAAGAGGTGCGAGAACGAAGATACTATACAAAAATACTTCACAAAGCACCTATAACCTAATTCTGCTTGAACATCCAGACTGCATTATGAAGAGACAGAACATAAACATTTGCGATAACATCAAGCTCGCAGCCTCGGTGGAAGACAACGGTGATGCCAAGAACAGACCAAAACATGGCTTATCCAAGATCGGCATTAGAGCTCATCAATCAACCATTCATCAAAAGAACATTTTTAAAATAGAAAGGATGCAGACCCCACCCAATCGCACTTTCATCAATGATAGCGATGTTAGGCACCTGAGAGTGTTCTATTTTCCATCAGAACCAATTTAATTGGAAAAAGAAAAAATTAATGCTTACCATCCACATGATCGGGATGGTGATGCGTAACAAACACCACCAACTTTCTCGGTAAAGCCGCAATAATATCCGCAAGCTAATAAAACACAAAACTTCTTTCATCACATCTTCGATTAAAGAATCAAGCCATATTGAACTGCACTTATGGTCAGCTCGCAAGATTCTCGCTCCATCTAAGACAAACCAACTTTTAGAAAGAACTAACAAAATGACATGATTTCACGCAAAGATATGTCGAGAATGGAACAACAATTATATTTGAGTAAGCATACATGCGTAAGCGACCTGAGTGTGAATGCACATGCTTGCAATTTAAGCATTTTGAAACCTCATTTTAACTGACGTCATCATGTAACATTCGCAAACTCAAATTCATTGCATAATGAGGAACAATTGTTGTAATTCAAAGTAAGTTTTGTAAGATCCTAAAGAAGATCCAAACTCTAAGTTCAACAAAATCAATCAAACAAACAACAAAAAACGCAAGAATGGGAGTAACTTAAATCAATAACAAAAGAAACTCAAGCCATTGCAAGAAACAATTTCAAACCCTAGATCCACGAAAATCATTTAAAAAAAGCAAAATCAGGTAAAAACTTAAAATAAAAAGAGAGGAGAGAGAATATACCTCGGCGGCAGGTAGTCCGAATCGGCGCCGAGGGTCAAACCTGAGCTCCTGACGCTCGGCAGTGAGTGGCCGCGCGACAAACGAAAGGAGGAGGTGAGTCTCAAGGTGTGAGATGATAGCGACGAGTAGAGGAGATGACAACGGCGGCGGCGAGTAGAGGAGATGACAAGCGCGGCAGCCGGGCGCGAGGCTCCGGCGAACGTTAACCGGGAAAGAGAGAAAAGAACTGTGCGAGTTAGAGGGAGGGAGGGACGAGGCAAATTCGTGTGAGTTATTAGAGGGAGGGATGGAAGCACTGTGTATAAGTATAAGCGCGCAAAATGTTAAAAAAAGAACGTGGGAAGGGCTGCGGTTTCGGGGCCAACCGCAGCCCTTCACTATCAAGGGCTGCGTTTTTCAATAAACCGCGCCAGCCCTTGTATCGCAACGCGTTTTTTTTCCACTAGTGCATGTTCGAGTTTTATGCAATTAAACAGCCAAGCTATATGTTCATGCAATCTAAAAATCAATCTACGTTGGTTCATTTAACAAAAAAAGACTTATTTTTTGTGATATTGTTATTTATGCAATTAAATTACTAATATCCTAAATTAATTGTCCAAATTACCTTATTAGGCAAAAGAACATTTCTTTAGGTCTTAGCAATAATAAGCATGTTCAAGTGATGAAAGCATTAAACATGTTGGTATGCATAAGAATATCATCTATAATCTATATCTATAATAATATATAAAAGAAGATCCTAATGTCCATGTGTCATCCTTAATGTTACCCATGCCATGTGTATATCCTACCAAGTAATTTCGCCACATGTCCAATAGGTTCTTTTGCCAGCTACCATTCCAAATTCTTCCACCACTATGTGTTACGTGATTCAAGGGTTGGATCTTTGATGATTCTAAATCAGCTACATTAAGGGATTTTATAACTGATTGTGGAAAATGCACCAAAATTTGCCAAGAAAGCAGAAAATCAGACATGTCATTTAGGAACAATTAATTAGGTATGTATTACTCCATTATAACTGTGTAAATATCTGCGATAATTCTCAAACTTTTTATTCCACATGAAAAATTAATTGTCATTCTTAATCTTCAGCATCCGCATCTGGCTGTATCATCAAGCTCTCTGTAAATATATGGAAATATCACCAAAAACCAAGGGGAAAGTCAGTTCATATGGATTTCAAGAATCATTCCAATTGCATGGATACACTACTGAATTTAAGTTTCGCAATGGTGGTGAAGAAAATATATCTGCTCAGGAGGGTACTATTGGTTTTATAAAATTAGTTTTGAATTTTGTTATCATAGAATTAGTTTGATAGTGGTGGTGAAGAAGATATATGTGCTCATGATCAGGATAGTATTGCATTGGTATTCTTAGACTGTAGACTACGTTCACTTTTACATCTATGTGTAATGTTATGCTACTAGATAAATGAAGATTATGTTAAAGTATGATTAATATATTGTCAACATTGTCATCATCTTTTATTGGTCATCTTATTGACATATCTATGTCAATATACTCCAACTTCTCAAGATTAGAGGACAAATATTACGATACTAAGGTCATAAATAAATTATATTTAAATAATTAATTGGCGGCCAATTTCCTACTTCATTATATATATAGCCAGATGCTTTGAAAGTCACTGGTAATTTACATATACTTGAATTCTAAAAATATGTTTATTTGAATAATGGCAAACAATAATTATGCACCATTTTTTTTACTTACATCTATATTCTGATAATTGCAGAGTTGAAGCTAAATTGTTGTGTTGTCGATTGAAAGATTTTAAAGATGATTCTATTTGATCGTTATGTAAGACCTCTTATTTTGATAAGCAGATATGTATATATGGCTTTCGTTTGTAATCCACGTATGCTTTACCGCATTTTTTAACTATATATTTTTCCTTTTTAATGTTTTCAATTAAGGGTGACCCGATAATTGAAAAGCGTTGTTTTATTAAACGATATTGGATCACTTTGTCAATATACTAGAGGAAGGGACGATATATTGTTTTGACGGGGTTAAAGTAATCCCTTTGGCTAATTATAATTCGGCTGGTCATCGCTCCAAATCAATACCGACTCCATATAAGAAACCAAGGGCCACAAGAGTGATATTAGCTCGGATGTATCCGCAGGCTTTTTACAAGTTGGTATTCCTTCCAAAACAAGTAGAAGTCTCATTTATAATAACACCAAACTTGTAGGTACATTGTGCATCAATATTTGTAAACTAACAATTTAACATACTATTTTCTTACTAAATGCGTTAATTCTTTTAAAAAGTGTATTGTAGATATTTTGGGGGTATTTTGGGGATTGTTGTACATACCTGTAATGCAATTGTTTTTTTACAATGACGCATTCCGTATGCAAGAGGTTATTTGCTCTAGATAAAAAAGGTGTCTACACTTATATTTATTTCTCTTTTTTTATGAGTTTCCATATTGAGTATTGATTAACGATATATTCAAATTTATTATTTTGATACTATAACGATTTATTTGCACCTTGAAGTAATGTATGTTCTATCTTCCAATGTTGATGCAAATGCCTTGCCGTCCGATTGATCTTTGCGAATCAATTTGTTAGTGAATATGAAAATCAAGTTCAACAGTGATGGATAGTACATTACACTATTGGCTTGTGGGGTGTACGTAAGGCAAATAAATGGTGTGATTTGACATAAAAAAAAATTTATTATTTTATTAAAAGTGTTTATAGTTATTATCTTTCATAATATTTATATCTCGTGCTTATTTCAGAATCAGATCCATTTCAGCCTATTTTTCTAATCACTTGAAGATACACAAGTTTATCAATCCACATAATGTAGATGCATTAATTCTATTGATGGGTATTGAAAAAAAGCAGCTTTATTAAATTTAATTTAGTATATTTTATCTCCGTAGATATATGTTTATAATAATTATCTTTCTGGTTATGTAGTATACATAATCGTGTCTCCCCATTTAAGGATCCAATGATTAAACATATCGCGACATTAGCTGGGCGCGACTCCAATGGAGGAGTGAATCAGCAGATCCATTCTAAAAATGGTTTCCAAATCATATTCTAAAGCCCACTAATCGTTCATGATAATTTGAATTTGGTGGATATCGAGCCCTTAAATATTTCTTTTAAATTTATTTTAAAAGCCCAATCAAATATTAATTATTTTAATAAATGCTTTTTTCATAATCATTTTCATTATCTT